>OY755236.1:50733290-51148290 GCA_963576725.1 Azorinus chamasolen
CTTAATCTCAGATCTGCTGAAAGGTTTACTAACGCCTGATTCAGTCACAAATATAACACGCCGGTTATTACTCAGTGAACTATGGTCGCAGAGTGATAAAGCCCTTACCTTACAGTATGAGGCCCCTGAGGGGAAGCAAAACGACGCCTTGTTATTAACTCTAATTAACTTCTACAAATATTAAACTTTGTAGTATAATAACATCGTTATACAGATCATTGGCGGGATATCTGACTGGTTATTCCCTGCTGAGGAATATACATGTAATACTCGCGTAACGGCTTGGGCAACATGATTTTCCTAAGCAGGGAATAAAAAGTCAGATACCCCGCCAATGATCTGTATAACTAATTATGTCAGAGCTGGACAGTAAGGTGCCAGTAAAGTATTAATTAATTCATTGGTATTTATTTTAACATCCATTGAATAAAAACGACCAGTGTCTAACATGTTTGTTGACTGGCATCTATCATTGGTAAGGTCTTACTTGTCAAATGATGCTTGACTTTAGTAAAATAATAATATGATATAGCTTAATTCTTGACATCATTATATATGATAATTTAAGTCCTTGGCACTAACACCAGTGCTTTATCCAGGCAAGGTTGATTAACCCTTTACATGATTATAAAGTGACACTTTTTGATGCCTTTGCAAACACAGTATACCCAAATCAGATGACTCTTGTAGGGGTCATCTGCTTAGCGTCTGCTCTGATCACTTATGGAATATATTATTCAACAGTTTTGCCTTGACCAAATGCTCCTGTGTTCATATGTCATTATGAATAATAATTTATTTAAAATTCGTTTTGTGACTATTCCATACATGAATGAGGTTAAACCTTTCCTTCATATAAAGGTATTTTATGCATCTTCAAACAGAGTAGACCCAGATCAGATGACTCCTATAGGATCCATCTGATCAGTGTCTGCTCTGTTTGCAAAAGGAATTTGATAGATCTGTTTCTTTAGTTTCTAAAATAGCTGCAATGTTCCACATTTCCATATTTCTTTATAACTATTTTGTCCATGAATATTTAGTAGGTATTGAAATTAGGAATAAATATAGAACAGGGAAAGGGTTAAGTAACATATATAAGGCAATCCCATTATTGATCCGATATTTTAGTAAATGATGACTAAATGTTAAATTATATACTTCCTTACAGATGCCTTGGGTTACGACCATCCGGATACAACACTCCCAGGTAAGCACCATACATTCAATTGAGGATACATTATCACATTTGCAAATGTTGGCAACAATTACAGTAAATGCCCTCTAAACCAGACATTAAATTTAGAATAAATATCGATCTTGGAGACAGGTAGCAACTAAATGCGTGATTGCTGCTTAATTCATGGTGAAAGTCATCCAGAAAGATCCTAAAGGATGCATTA
Source organism: Azorinus chamasolen (assembly GCA_963576725.1). Classification (NCBI taxonomy): domain Eukaryota; kingdom Metazoa; phylum Mollusca; class Bivalvia; order Cardiida; family Solecurtidae; genus Azorinus; species Azorinus chamasolen. The sequence continues at coordinate 50,734,694 of OY755236.1, forward strand.
AGCTGCCACCTGTCTTAACAATTAAAGGTCGATAATGATACGTATTTTATTGTTCGAATAATCGAGAGTTTACTGTAATTATGTTAATGAGTTTTCATGAAGTGACCAATTTACGTATGATTCAGGGAAGGGGTTAATATATGCAAACACTTGTCACCTGGAAAATATTTCAAACTGCATGTTTTTTTCAAAAGGGGACAATGCCATTAAATAGGCTAAATTCATATTTATATTTCCTAGTATAGTTTAATAACTTCTACTGTTTTATGTCTAATCATTTGCTTGTAATTATAGCAATATAAATAATAAATTTTATATGTTGTTTTGTTTTGTAAGTTAAAGGTCAATAATACTAGTGAGTATAAATTTCGTTTTTCCTAATTAAGTGAGATGTCAGAAATACATAGATAATTGAAAGTACATGTATTAGCATTTATTTGATTACACATTAATACCACTAATGTAGCCATATCTTTTCCTCTATTTAACCTTTAGCATGCTGAACAAATTATTTTTACAGAGTGTTTCATCTACTACATTTTCAAATTCCAAACTAAAATCAAATTGTCTACCAAAATGCAATCAGGGTGTCAAACAGTCTCATCTGGATCCAAACTGTTTGTTTGTATTGTTATTCACTCATCAGTTTATAGCAGGCTTAAGGTTAAAAAGCTCTCATAGATACGTATGTAACCGAAAAGACTGACCTATGAACATTTGAAGATAGTGTCAACCAGGGTCTGTATAATGTTTGCAATACAGTAGATGTTCAAGATATTGTTATTTATTACATGAATATTCTTGGAGTAATGGGTTAAAACAGGCTTTTGCTTTAAATGCAGAAAAACATAATGCATAATACTTATCTATAGCAACCACGTAATGAATAAACATTGCTTTCTTTAAACCTTGACTCCATGAATATTCATTTATAGTCAGAATAATATCATGACTATTTATTAGATTATTTTTATTCAGGCACATTAACAAATACTTTTGATTATGGCAGAAAATAAAGAATCAGATCTATATAATTCCATAAGCAAACAGTAGAACCTGGTCAGATGGCTCCTACAGGAGCTATCTGATTTGTGTCTTAACTCTATGAATGTGTAAAAACACGTATTTATGGAGAAAAGGCTTAAAAGTAAATGGCAGCTTCAAAAAGGACTTTATATACCCTTTCATCTTGCATCAAACCTTTACTTTGTATTAATGTTTTTAACACCTTTGCAAACAGAATATACCCAGATCAGACAACTTCTGTAGGATGTGTCTGATAAGGGTCTTCTCTATTGGAAATATTAATATACATCTGATCCTTCAGTTCTTCCAATGGCCAACATGTTTGCTCCTGAGCAATTATGAATGTTTATCTAATTAATATTAATGATGTCACTATTTCTTACATGAATATTCATGAAGTAGAGGTTTAAGACATATATTAGACTTATGTATAGGCCTATATATTAGGTTATGCTTTCTATGCCTATGCCTTGCTCCCCAATTAGCAATTGTAAAATGCATAGCATTGTGTTCATTACAGAGGAGTTCACATGTCAATACCCCATGGACATTATGGTGGTCCGGGACCTGACTTCCCAAGCAAGCATTTCAAGATTCAATGAGTTTATTGAAAAACTTGAAACAAGGTCAGCTACTTAGCATTTTGAGTATTTAATTCTTTTGCTGCCAATATATCACAAAGCCTTTGCAAACAGTTAGGTTTCAATTGAGTAACGTGGTTCCATTGGATAAACTCAGCGTCGCATCAGGATCCAAACTGTTTGATGATGTGATTATTTTTTCTAAATAAAAAGGACAGAAATTAAAAACTAAACTAAAATATGGAATTGTCCTTGAGTGTTAGAGAGTACATTGAGTATGAAAGGCTCACATGTGAGAGTTTGACTAACAAACAACGAATCCTCTAGGGCTCCATTGATTGGGTCCTACATTGTTTGCAATTGCCAGTGCATGAGATTTCTGCGTTCGATGGGTTAGCCATTTCCTCCATAAATACGCCTTTCTACACCTCTGTAATTACCACTTCTTGAAATCATTGTGATTAATAGAGCATTTGCTCCAATAGGATCATATGCGCTATGTATCACAATGGTTTCAAACTACACAATTCTAAAATTTTACTTTTCTCTAGTAAATGCTCCTTTTTGGTAGATTCATTCAAAGAGGTTGGGTTTTAGAAATAGCCTATGAAGGAATGTGTTAAAAAGGAGAAAGAACTTCATATTGATGTCAAATATGAAGACTTACGGTCAGAGTTACAGATAACGATGCATACCCAAATACTGAAATCGTCATTTCTCCACCAAACACTATACTGTGACCACTCTTTAGAATCGTCTTTAACAGTATAGGGTATGGTTAGTCTTGAAAATGTTTTAATTTACTCATCATATCTAGAGCTCTGCTTACAGTGTAAACCCAATATGATATGTGTATGCCTCAGAGTTTTTTCTATAATAAATATCCCCCACTCCAATAAACCCCGTTACTTCTAGAGGGAAACTAACTATCAATAAAAAAAGTTTAACTCCATATAGTTTGCATAAAATAGCTATTGAATAAAGACATATATAGGGTTTTCAAAGAACAGTAGTTGGTAGACTGTAAGCAATGCAGTGAACTCCCCAATGAGCATTCTGCATTGCTTTCATTCTGCATTAGGTAACCGCAATTGTACAAAATGCAAGAAGCTCCTTTTAAAATAATATAACATCCCATGCTGAAGTCGGAGGGACATAGTTTTGTCTGTCCTTCCATCCTGCTATTTGCCTGTCCGTATGTCCATGCGTCCCAAAGAAAGGAGTTTGGAGTTTTTCTATTAAACTTTGTGTAAGTGCTTAATACCATAAAGAAATGCAACCCTGCAAGTATTATCGATATTTACTTTTGAACACCAGAGTCATGACTCTTTGTAAAAAGTGTTACCCTTTTTGTCTGTCGGGAGTTTTTGATGAAACTTTGGTCATTTTAGAGTTATGGCCATTTGTTTGAGAAAAACATAACAATTTTGACTGCCCCAGCTAATATATCAGAAACGGTTTGGAGTTTTTCTATGAAACATTGTATAATTTTTAGTAGCATAAAGGAAATGTTTCCTTGCAATATCGCTCACATTGACCTTTGAACACCCGAGTTATGATCCTTGCTTTGTGAAAATGTTAAGCTTTTTGTCTGCCCAGAATCCTATCTCAGAAATGGTTTTAAGTTTGTCAATGTTAAGTACTTTAAGGAGATGTGACCTGCAAGTATTTTCTTTAATAAAACCCTTAAAATGTTCGTCCGTCCAGAGTCATATCTTAAAACCTCTCTTAACCGGCCGTTAAATTTAGTATGAATATCGGTCTTGGAGACAGGTGGCAGCTTAATGCAGGGTGAAAGTCATGCAGAAAGCTCCTCTAGGAGCTTTCTGCATGACTTTCACCCTGCATTAAGCAGCCACTTGCATAGAAGTGTCTAATTTCTTATCTACTAGAATTCCGGTTAAGAGAGGTTATACTGTATCTTAAAAACAGTTTTGATTTTTTTCTATGAACCTATGTGTAAATGTTAAGTGTTGTAAGGAAATGTGGCACTGCAAGTTTAAGCCTTTCTCTCATATAAATGCTTTTTGTGCATTTGCAAACGGAGTAAACCCAGATCAGATGGTTCCTATAGTTTGATCAGGGTTCGCTAATAGAATTTGATAGATCTGTGTCTTTACTTTCTGAAATGGCTACAATGTTCGACCTTCTATATTTTACTAAACTGTTTTGTCCATGACCATTCAGTGGATATCGAAATTTGGAATAAATACAATACAGGGAAAGGGTTAACTCATATTAACCCTTCGCTTGCTGAATTTTAAAATACATTTCTCCTTCTTTACCCATGCCCTGTTGTATAATTACATATATCTTCACTGTGTACAAGTAGTTCGCTGTGCAATCACTGCTGTGGAGTGCACTGGTTGCACAATCAATTTGTAAATAGTGCAGACCCTGATGAGACAGCTCCTGCAGGAGCTGTCTCATCTGGGTCTTCACTATTTACAGGTAGGTATATTGACGTGAATAGCAAGCGAAGGGTTAAGCATGGAGCACCGGAAGTATTGCCCGTTGCAAACTAGTTAACCCTTTTGTCCGTCTGGAGTCATATCTCACAAACGGTTTGAATATTTCAGTAACACTCTGTAAATGTTTTGTACCATAAGGAGATGCAGTGCTACAAGACCGTCACTCATATTGATCTATGAACTCTAGAGTTATGGCCCTTTGTTTTACAAAACCTTTACTATTTTTGTCACCCTGGTCAAGAACTAGATTAACTCTCAAGTATGTGATAACGTCTACGGGAACCATCTAATCGGGTTTACTCTGTTTGTAAATTGCATTAAAAAGGCGCTTCTGTGAGGTAAGGGTAACCCTTTTCTCCATAAATACAATTTTCTACGCCTCTGTAAGCCACTTTTTGAAACCATTGTGATAAATAGAGTATTTGCTCCTATAGAGCAAATGCTCTATTTATCACAATTGTTTCAAAACTACACGATTGTAAATATTCCTTTTCTCTAGTAAATGCTCCTTTTTGGTAGATTTATTCAAAGAGGTAGGCTCTCAAAATAGCCGGTGAGGTAATGGGTTAAACGTAAGCACTTTTGCAAATGTCTGAAAACACTTTTACATCACCATTCACTAAATGAAATTTTGTTGTTATATTTCATTTCAGTTTCCCGAATACAAATATTGAAACCATTGACACTTGTACAACCTGTGTTGATGGTCTTTCCCTAGCTTTTCTTTATGGAAAGGATCGCTTGAGTGATAGAATAGGTTTGATAGCCACACGCGTGCTGATACTTATAACAGAGAGGACATTAACCGAAGGAGAAAAAGGTATGATTGTTTATCAGAAAAAAACAACAGTTGTTCAAGTTGGACACAGTAAGCCTACTACTTGACTCTATTCCATGTTTCACATCATTAATATGCATTGTTGCAAAAATGTTCTGTTGCAGTCCCAATTACACATATATTAGCTGGAATTCGATCCCCGGCTAAACGCTCAACCACTAGGCCAAGCCACCACCACCACAATTCAAACTGTTTGTTACTGTGAATATTTTATGAAACAAAAATGAAGAAAGATAAAAATTGCATATAACAAAATTTAGCAGCGAATGAGTTGAAATTTATTTAAAATTTTATGACCTTATGCATAGTCATTGACACAATGAAATATGGACAGTCTGACCTGGGTCTACTCTGTTTGCCAAGGTGTCTGTGCAATGGGTTAAGACACGTTTTACTGAGTAGCATGTTGTTTTGATAAAGATTTTGTATTTGTTATACTTGCAGCTGGTGTAAATCAGATCTCACTTAAGGCGAAGGAACAGGGAATTATTGTTAGTGTGGTTGACACGATCGTATCACCCTCAAATGAAATACAGTTTGTTGCATCAAACGAGAACATGCACTTCAACTTAAGAGCATTCCAACAAAGTCAAAAACTGCAAGTCAGCTTATGCATTGGTAAGTACCAGTGGCAATTTCTAAAAGATAAAAGTACATAATTATGGTAGAACCTCTCATCTCTGTTGACTTAACCCTTTCCCTGATCTATATCTAGTGCAAATTTCAATACCTACTGAATATTCATTGACAAAATGGCTATAACGAAATATGTAAGATGGAAATGGTAGCCATATTAAGAACTAAAGAAACAGATCTATCGAATTCCATTAATAAACAGAGCAGACCATGATCAAATGGCTCCTATAGGAGTCGTTTGATCTGGGCATCCTCTCTTTGCAATTTGCTGAAAGAAAGGGTCAGTACTGTAACAGGATAACAGGTGAAAAGATCGTTGCCTGGCCCAGACTCGAACACAAAGCCTCTGGCTTACCCTGCCAGAACTTTAACCACTGAGCTACCGAGCAGCATGATCTGGGACTTACTGTGTTTGGAGCCATCTTACCCGGGTCTGCTCTTTTTGCTTTTGGAATAATAGAGGCCTGATTCTGCAGTTTCTAAAATGGCCGAAAATACCTATTTGGCCAATTATCATGATAAAAATTTAAAATAATAATATTCATGAATGTGTGCATAGATTCTTGTAAAAATGTTTATGAATGAAAGGGTTAAGACCTCAAGTTAGAGGTATTTGTGTTTTTGTTGAAAGGTGTTACTGTATAGGGTAAAAAAGATGAATTTGCTTAACCTATTCCCTCATAGGTTATTTTTAGACCCAACCTCTTTGAATAAATCTACCGAAAAGGAGTAGTATTGTGTAGTATTGAAACCATTGTGACAAATATCACAATGGTTTCAAGAAGTGACTACATGTATTACAGAGGCGTAGAAATGTGTATTCAGGGAGTAAAGGTTGATAATACTCAGTTTCATTTGTAATTCAGCAAGCTGTCCCGGTGGTTCAGAGCGATTGGTTGTGGATGATGTAATTGGCTGCCAAGAATGTGACTTGAACTACTACAGGGATCCATCCATATCATATATGTGCCTCGGGTGCACAGGGAATCGAATAACAGAGCAAAAGGGCTCGGACAGTATGGCTGATTGTATTCTTGGTAAGTCTGATATTTTTGTTGCAAATGAACAATTACGTAATTGAATTATTTCACAAACAGTTATTGAGTAAAGCAGTAGGTTTTAAACATCTTGAACAAACACACCTTGAACAAATGACTAATTTAAGCAAGTACATGTACCTGAGGTCAGTTGCAACCAAACTTAACAGCAATGGTCTTGCATTGTTTTCCAATAGGTCCATTCAATTGTAGGGTATCAATGCAGAAGTCTAGAGTCCATTACAATGAAGAAAACAAATATGAAGATCTTATCCTCTGAATTACAACATATAGACATGTTACTGTTTATCTATAGTGAAACCTCTCTATAACCACTAAATTGTGTTAATTAGTTGGTATTTAGAGCAGGTGACTGCTTAAAGCAAGGAGAAAGTAGAACAGAACGCTCCTATAGGAGCGTTCTGTTTTACTGTCACCTTGCTTTAAGCAATCACCTGCCTGTAACACAAAATAATTGATGTAATTTAGTGGTCGTTATAGACTGTACTAGATATATGAAAATAGTGCCATGTTCAACAATCATTTCCACACGTAATTGGTACATAGTAAAACTTATACATGTATGCTTAATTTCAGAAAAATGCAGTCCAACTTAAAAAAATACTTTGTTAATCATCTATCCTAGATATTATTTAACCTTCACCCCATAGATAAACCTTTTAATGCCTTAGCAAAAACGAGTAGACTGGGATCAAATAGCAACCGTAGGAGTCATCTGATCAGGCTATGCTCTGTTTGATTATGGAATTATCTTGATCTGACTCTGCAGTTTACGCCATGGACAAAAATGTATGTGTTCAGTAACCCTCTATTGGATAAATACATGTATGCCTTTCATTGCATTTGCAGACAAAGTAGACCCATATCAGATGATTCATGTTGGAACCATCTGATCAGGGTTTGCCCTGTTTGCTTATTGTACAACATAGATATGATCCTATAGTTTATGCCATAGCCAAATATTCCTATTTTCATGTGCCATTATAACAATTGATCTATGACAATGTCATTATTTGTTACATGAATATCCATGGAGTAAAGGGTTAATATCCATGGTATCATTGGCTGCGATGAAAGCTGCAGCCACTCTTTTAAATGACTGTGATTTACTATGAGTCTAGCTTTAAGATTTACACTTCAGAACAATACAGCTGCAATATTTTTCACTGTGCTCACCAATGCACAAGAAAACGTTGATGTTTGATGTGTTGTTAACATTATCCAGGTCATTTGCCAATCATTTGCTGCCCAGCGTCATATACTTGCGTAAAACCTCGGTTGTTATTCCTTTACATGGGTATTCAAGAAGTGTGGGATTTAGGTGTTTCATATATATATATATATACATATATATATATATATCACTGCTGTGGAGTGCACTGGTTGCACAATCAATTTGTAAATAGTGCAGACCCTGATGAGACAGCTCCTGCAGGAGCTGTCTCATCTGGGTCTTCATTATTTACAGGTACGTTTATTGACGTGAATAGCAAGCGAAGGGTTAATAAATGAATGGTTGGTCAGGACTGGACCTACTGTAGCCAGTGGAGTATACGTCACTAATATTTAATCAGATATATTGTGCATTGGATACGTCACAGAGTATGCCAGAATATTTCAAAGTTGGGATTTCATATCATTAATGGGCACGTAATCCCTGACAAGGGCAACATGACTGACATAAACGACCGGCTGGGACCCAGTTGAGATGTTGAGTAACCGAACATCTCACTAGGATAGTACACGCCCTATGTCATTCGGTGAAAACAGCTGAGTGTTTAGGTAGATATTGTTTTTAGAGCAGGCTAAAAGTTAATGTTTAAAAACTTAACCCTTTCCCTGTAGTATGTTTATTCAGAATGGAAATACCTACTTGATATTCATGGACAAAAAAGTTATAATGAAATATAGAAGTTGGAACATTGTAGCCATTTTAGAAAGTAAAGAAACAGATCTATCTAATTCCATTAGCAAACAGAGCAGACCCTGATCAGACGGCCCCTATAGGAGCCGTCTGATCTTGGTCTACTCTGTTTGTAAAAGCCTGAAAACTCGTTTATATGAAGAAAAGGGTTACTGAAGACAATTTTTGCTGGTGTCTTATTTTTTATATATATATATATCTTGTACCTTGAAGAAGTATGTATTTCAAAGACATTTGCAATTGTTTTTACAGATAAAATGTTCCCCTTTTTAATATTTCAGTGGATGATGGAAGCAGTACAGATCCAATAAACCCAACAGATACAGGTAGTTTGAACAGAATTAAGCCTGCATTGATTCCACTGTGCAGATACAAATCAAGACCACATACCAATGTTTTTTAGTTGTAATTGATTTGCAAATCTGCCAGATGATCTCTGCTGGTCTCTTCTGTTTGCAAAGGCATCAACAAGTGTTTATACAGTAAAACCTCTCTATAACAGCCACTAAATCGTGTTATGTTTTTGTTTGGTATTTAGGGCAAGTGGCTGCTTAAAGCAAGGGGAAAGTAAAACAGAACGCTCCTATGGGAGCGTTCTGTTTTACTTTCACCATGCTTTAAGTAGCCACATGTCTTTAACACAAAAGACTTGATGGTATTTAGTGGCCGTTATAGAGAGGTTTTACTGTATGAAGTAACGTGTTGAACCGTTCATTCATATACATGTCGTTTTACACCTTTGCTATCTGGGTCTACTCTGTATGTGAAAGTGTTAAAGGAAAAGGTTATTTTTTTATTACAATGCCTGTACATATTGCTGGTTTGTATTAGGTGAAATAGAGCATGTCTTGTAGTTTACATCTGCTGCAGATTTAATTACAGGTGATGCTATGTTTTTCAAGACATTTCTGCGAAAGTCCTGTGGTGACATTTCACTACACATACTTCATACTTCATAGTTTACACTTCAAACATCAAGAATAAATGCTATTAAAATATTATAGAACATTCATACTTCAAACTTCAGAGTTCACACATCACACTTTGAAGTGTGAAGTCTGAAGTGTGAATTTTGAAGTTTGGAGTGTGAGTATAAAGTGTGAATTTTGAAATTTGAAGTCACCACCAGACTGTCGTACATTTCTATTCATTCCATGTGAGCCAAACCTGCCTTATGTAAATATATTTTTGATGTTGCTGTGATGTTCCTTTTACATGTCATCTTTAAAATGTCACATGTCTGCTCTGTACCTAATGAATTTGCATGTAAGAAATAACTACATCATTAATATCAATTTGATAACGGTATATGGTCAAGGGAATTTTGACCATGGCAGAAACCATAGAAACAAAATTTATATTATTTCATAAGCAAACAGAGTGAACTCTGATCAATTAGGTCCTACAGGAGCTGTCTCATGTAGGTCTAAATTGTTTGCAAACATTTTAAAAGCAATATGTTTTAGGTAAATGGTGAACTAAATGACCTCACTTAGGTGTTATTTGTAAAAGGTTACTTAATGAAAAGGTAGTAAAGTCAAGCAGGCAAAGCCACATACAGGACGCACATGAGCCTTACAATGCTGAATGTTCAAATGGACTATTCCAAAATTCAAACGGGTCAAGCTTACAGTTAAATGAATATTTAGGGATATTTCTTACGAAAAGTGTAACATGAAGAACAGTGCAGACCTTGATGAGAGGGCTCCTTTAGGAGCCCTCTCAACTGGTCTACACTGTTTGCAAAGGGCATGAGTGACTCGTTTCCAACATTGTAAGGCTTAAGCCTACCTAGCTGGCAAAATGTTTATCACATAGTTGACATGAGTAACTCGCTTCCCACACTGTAAAGCTTAAGCCTACCTAGTCGGTAAAATGTGTATCACATAGTGCAGTATCAGGTAGAGAGACAACGACATTAACTCTTTTGGCGCCGAATTTTTAATTGTCGTCTTCAATCACATTTGGTTAAATCATTTGGTACAATAAGGAAATGCGATGAATAAATGAAAATTTCAAAGGAATAAATCACAGGTATAGAAACAGAGATTGAGACAAAAGGCGAAATCCCTGATCAGACGCCACCTTGAAAAGGCGGCGTCTGATTTGGGACTGCACTATTTGTCGTGGTGAATAAAGGCGACATTGGCGGTGAAAGGGTTAAGGTGACCCCCCCCCCCCCGATGCATTATGATGTATTAAATTGATTTAAAATGTATCAATGCTTTTAAAATATGTACTTTACTTTTTGTAGACTCGAGCAATATAGATGGAGATGAAACGGGTGATTTACATACAAATGGTGAGTGATTCATTTATTTGTTATTTTATTAAACCCAAAACAATGAAATTGTCCAGGGGTATATAGTTTTTTACCCGTCCATCTGTCAGTCAATCAGTCCATAAGTCCATCTGTGTATCTTAATACGTTGTTGACTGAGTAAGCAAGCAAAATGTAAGGTAGTATGTAAGTACCTTACGTCTTAAGTCAGTAGTAAGTAATTAAGTAAGCAAGTACGTAAGCAAGCAAAACAAGCAAGTAAGTGAGTAAGTAACATTGTTGAGTCCCATACTGAAATGTATTGGACTTGTACACACTCATGAAACGCTATATTCGACTCTATTTCACCTTACCCAATATAGCTTTTCGCAAGATTGTACTTTCCAATACATTTCGCTACGGGACTCAATAATATATAATAACCTCATACTATTATAGTATAATATGATGTAATGTAATAGTAATAATAATAGTTACTTAACCCTTAGTTTGCTTCACACCTACATGTAAGAAATGCATACAGTATAATTTTGTTCTATGAGTCTGTTGTAGATGTTGACTGACTAGGGTCTACGCTGTTTGCATATGCGTTTTGAACATAGTAACGGCCTTGCTTTTGACTTTTAAAATCATAACATATTAAACAGTGGTCAGAAAGTATGTATACATGGGTTTTGCAAGCCCATGATAATGTAACCCTGTATGGGACAGACTTTACCTAACTGCATCTACATGCATGCAAACAAGTTTAATCTTGTTAAGTTTTATTTACAATGTTGGATTGTTAGTACGTGTACTAAACATTGATTGTAATCAATGCAGATCTCCTATGAAGGAGGAAGTAAATGTGTATTGTATTGTAATGTATTGTATATATATTTTTATATGATATATATAATTGTAGTATTATAACAATAAATATATTATAGTTATTACTTCAACTTGCTATGTTACTATAAAATGGGTTACTACACGTTGAGTTGAACCCTGCCAACCCGTTTTGTATTATCATTGCAAATTGTAGGAATTACTACAATATTGGTTACTCCTCTTTGCTTCGAATCATCCCAACCCGTTTTGTAGCAGTGTTGCAATTTATAGTAATTACTACAATTTGGGATACTACACTTTGCATTGAACCGCCAAACCCGTTTTGTAGCAATGTTGCAATTTATAGTAATTGCTATAATGTGGGGTACTACACTGCATTGAACCGCCAAACCCGCTTTGTAGCAGTGTTGTAATTAATAGTAATTACTACAATGTGGGATACTACACTTTGCATTGAATCGCCAAACCCGTGTTGTAGCAGTGTTGCAATTTATAGTAATTACTGCAAAATGGGTTGCCACACCTTGCGTTGGACCCTTCAAACACGTTTTGTTGTAGTAACATAGCCAATTGTAGTAATTACTGCTAGCAGTATGTGGGTGGTTCTACCCGGATGTTCTTCTGTGCACGAAATAATGCAATTTGTTCTGTGCACAGAGGATCTTCTGGGGTCTTCCTACATCTGTAATTAGCTGGACGTCATGATATGACTTAAATACAGTTAAAACGACGTAACACCCGATAACAACCAAACCAAACAAAATGGGTTACTACATGTATGGTTTGCTTTGAACCTTCCCAAAGCGTTTTGTAGTAAGTTGCAAAAATATTAACAATCTAAATTCAGTATATATTTTCCTGTAGTGACCAGTTAATAAAGAATCCATCATAAAACATAATGTGTATATGAGTTAACATTTATCAACCAATTTCCGGTAAATTGTCTGATATATAAAAATAACTTCAAGATGGGTTACAATATGTCACGATGGATGTTAGTACTACAATAATTATATTATACTACTAATAATAATATAATAGCGTACTCTTCACCTGCTCATCGAGAGTGTCTTGACTGGTATTGCACACAGCTAGGATCGAGATAACACATCCAATAACTCGGCATCTCATATGGATCAAAGCTGTTTGTCACTTAGTCAATAGTATTTCATAACGGTTACGATCCAAAGTAAGTACAAATTGCAGCAAATCAGAGTTAACCATTTACTCCATGAATATCCATGCAAGAACTAATGCAATCATGAATATTAAATCACTGTAATTTACAATGATACTATGAAAAAATAATTGTTTAGAATCAGATCTATATTATATCAAAAGCAAACAGAGCAGATCCTGATTAAACGGTTCCTATAGGATCCGTCTGACCTGGGTCTACTCTGTTTGCAAATGCGTATTTATGGAGGAAATGGTTAAGCATATATCATGTTCTTTTCATCAAAACTAGGAGTTTGGTTAAGCATTATTTATTTATTCCCTGAATATTAATAGAGGGTTAATAAAACTTTTTCGGGTAATATAAGTTATAAAAAACATCTGTAGGGTCCTGCGGGACTGTTGTTGGCCCAAGCCTGATGGGCGAGGGCAACAACACCCTAAAGGGACACTGAAGATGTTATTGCATCCTCCAAGGGTATTATCGCTATTCTTGCATAACGGGACTCTCTACTTTTACAGGTCACTGTGAATTTGTAATGGATGTCGTTTTCGTGGTGGATGTATCGAACAGCATTTTGCCTACAGAAATCATAGCACTGAGGGGATTTATAGTTGGAGTAATACAGCAGTATGTATATTTGTTGCTAATGTTAACCTTTTATCTCAAAGACACGCTTGTAAGCAGTCATAAACATTGTCAGAGCCAAAGATAAAGGTGCATACTCAAATACTAAAATCGTCATTTCTCCATCAAACCATATGTTGTGACCACTCTTCAGAATCGTCTCTTCGAGGTAATTCTAAAGAGTGGTCACAACATAGTGTTTTGGGGAGAAAGTACTTCCTGAAATTGTTTTAATTTAGGCACCTTATCTGGACTTCTACACTGTACAAAACTGCTAGACCGTCACCTTCTGCTTTATCACAGTGTAAAGGAGTGCAACACTTGTTTAGACAATTTGCACGCGGGCCACTTGCAGAAAAAACTGGTTTAAAACCAGCATTCAGGCTTCACTTCCCTAGTTCAGTAATATATCTCTATAAATATATATATATAAAAAGAAAACATAACCCGGCAAAAGCCGGACCGACTCAATATATATATATTGTATAGATTACACGCATACTACGCCCGCTAAAGAACAAGCATCCGGATTAATATGGTAACATTTCCATCGATATCTAGATTACTGAAATGAATAGTAGCAGATTTAACCCTTCAACCCGGAATTAATCGGTGTTTAACCCTTTCCCTTATATCTGTTTTCACGCATTTGCAAACAGTGTAGAACCAGATCAGACGGATCCTATATTTCTGATCTGGGTCTGCTCTGTTTTCCAATGGATTTTTGATACCTCTGTTTCTTTATTTTCTAAAATGGCTACAATCTTCCACATTCCATATGTCATTATAACCTTTGTATCTATGATTATACTCTTTGTTCACGTAATCACTGATGTCTTAGCCAAAACATCAAAAATGGGTTGAATAATCTACTGTTATCTACAAAGGTATTTATCATTCAATTTTCAGGTTTACAATATCACAAACTGACAACAGAATAGGCATTGTCATTTTTTCTGAAACAAGTCAGACACTTCTTAGCCTGGAAAACTCGAATAGTACATCTGATGTGATCAACGCTATAATGCTCATTAATGGGATCGCCGGTGAAATAGGTAAGACAAAGAGAAAATTGCAGACTCGGTTTTATTGAGTCTGTTCATGAACAGTAATTGAAAGTGCAACACTGCTCACGCCCCCTAGCACCGGCTTAAACGGTATTCAATTTTCAGAACAAGAAGTACTGAAATTCATGATCTCGAAGGACCAGAAGGTATAACAACACTGAGAATGAAGTACGGGGTGACGTAGTCTGTAAGAGTTAGACAGACATGTTAAGACAAATACCTTTAAAACATTGTAATCAGGAACTATATGGATTATAATACGAACTATTAATACAAAATGTACTTATTCTGCTTATTAAGTCGAATTGCAAACGACTCGGACCCAGATGAAATGCCGGATCAGCATGACTCATCAGGATCCAAGCTTTTTGACACTCGGTCAAAAGTTCCTGAAAAGCTTGTTCGAATCGGAGGTTGTCAAACTTGCACCAGATGCAAACATGAGCAGATATTTCCTTTACAGCATAATTCTGACCAATGTCTTGCAAATATTTCAAATTTATACTAATTTATACTGAATAGGCACACCAGTTAAACAATGTTAGACCATTCTATTTCGAATATTTAACCCTTCTCTTGCTGAATTTTAAAATACATTTCTCCTTCTTTACCCATGCCCTGTTGTATAATTACATATATCTTCACTGTGTACAAGTATTTCGCTATACAATCACTGCTGTGGAGTGCTCTGGTTGCACAATAAACTTGTAAATAGTGCAGACCCTGATGAGACAGCCCCTACAGGAGCTGTCTCATCTGGGTCTTCACTATTTACAGGTAGGTATATTGACGTGAACAGCAAGAGAAGGGTTAACATTCAAAGGGTTAAAGCTATGTTTTCATATGTAATTCGGAAGTTTTATATATGACATCTACTTTCAAGTCGGTAACTATTTAACTCTTGTAAATCTGTATTTGTAAGATCTAAAAGTGAGAGATCCTTTGAAAGAAAAGGCAGACATGTGTAAATAAAGACTGCATACTTGTTTTTATTTACTACGTTTTGTTGGCTTTATTATGGTGTGCCTGTGCCATGAAAGGTATCTCTATGGAGACTTCTCGAAGTTATTTCTACATATGTATTTGACTTCGTATCGATATTACTCTTGTTTCGTTTCCGTAAAGTTATCATATTAGGGAGTAGTTTTAGAACTTTGTTTCTATGCAATAATGGCCTCTGTAATGGACAGCAAAAGGAAATACTTATGACTTGGCTAAGATGACCGATGGGTACATGCAGGATTTTAGCTCGTTCCCCTGTACTGCATTTTACCTGCATTTGGCGATCACTTGTCAAACATACACCTAAATAAATGACAAAATTACATCTCCGCCAACATTATTATAACGATGTTTATTTTGTTATAGCCAAGTTCGAGGTAAAGGGTCATATCTGCATTTGCAATATATATGCCGGTATGGTCTTTTTCATCAAATGATTTGAAGTGTGGATTATCACAATGCACTCATTATTGTCTAATTGTAAGTGTAAGCATTATATTTGCCTTGTATGTAGGCTTATCTTCACTATATATAGTATTCTGTTTGTTTTTCTCACTTTCTTGTACTTGATATACATGTACATGTATTATATGTGTAACTATAATACGCCGTTGTGTTGTGTATGTTGTGTCCTTTTCTCATGTTTGTATGATGTACTTGTATTTGACTCTCCTATTTGGTGTGAGTGAGTGAGTTGGGTTTTACAGCACTGCGACACTGAATATGTATTATAACGCTGGTGTATAATGAGATGATATGATGATGAGGGATGATCTCAGGAAGATGATTTCGGTTAATCCAATTCGCTGCAAAACAGTGCATGAGATCAAAACCACCGACCAGCCTTCCTTTTAGTTCTTGGCAGAGGGAATACTCTCCGTCCGTCAAGTAAACAAAAACATCCCATGTGACAATTAAGCCCCAGAATTAAGTCCCTTTTTGAGGACATAAAGACACACACACACACATATATATGTATACATGTATCTACTTCCAAGTCGGTAACTATTTTACTCTTGTAAATCTGTATTTGTTAGTTCTTAAAGTAAGAGAATCTTTGAAAGCAAAGGCAGCAATGTATAAAGAAAAACTGCAGACTTGCTTTTATTTTCTACGTTTCGTTGGATTTACTCTGGCGTGTCAGACGTTGCAAATTTCAATAATTGTACGTCTGTGTGATAAAATTGCATACATGTGTTCTATAAAGATATATGGTACAGGACGTATAAATATCGTAAATTGCTATATGTATATTATATACAATATGTAATGTCGGATATATATTACAAAATTTCACATTTATTTAGTAAAATTAATGGTACATATTGTTCTATAACTGCATCTTGGGATATGTTTACTTCATTTGTAACGAATAGGTAGATTGGGCATTGAAATCTAAGATGGCGGCCCCCACAAAATGCAAAACCTTTCTTGTTTATAATTTGTTACAAATTGTTATCTCAGTTTACTTTTTCGATTCAGACCAGGTTTCTCATGGAGACTGTTATCTTTCAAAGCCTGATTCGTCTTAGATTTTACAGTCCAATCCAACCCGTCAGTACAAATGTTGTAAACATATTCCAAGATGTAAGCATACAACATATGTATTTGTCAAGATCGAACATAAATAAACTAGTTATACCACATTTATATGGTTGTGTACAACATAAATACTGACGTAATCAATAAAGTAAACTGATAAAGAATATAACTATATTATTATTTATACAGATAATTGGCGGGGTATCTGGCTTTTTGTTTCCTGCTGATGAAATTCATGTTGCCCGAGCCGTTAGGCGAGGGCTACATGTATTTTCCTCAGCTGGGAATAAAAAGTCAGATATCCCGCCAATGATCTGTATAACGATTTTTTTAATACTGCAAAGTTTAATACATGTATTTGTAGCAGTTAATTAGCATTGTTAATGTAGGCGTCGTTTTGCTTCCCCTCAGGGGCCTCATACTGTAAGGTAAGGGCTTGTAATATCTGTATAATAACCAGCTCATTACAATTGTGGATAGAAAGGGATCTCCCAAGAGCATTAGTTTCCCAAAGGATTGAAAGAATCAGACGTTAGTAAAACTTTTGGCGTTTTTAAGCAGACACTAGTTTTTAGCATGAGAACGGTCAAACATAATTGGTGCGATTCCGACGTCATTTGGATGACGTCAAAATGACGGTTTTATAATATTCAAACACATGGGCATTGGAAGGAGCGGCTATACTGCAATTTACAGGTACAGGTACATGTACATAAATAAAATCTGAATCGAATTGGGTGTGGTTTGTTTTTGTAAAAGCGGGGGTTTGGGGGTTAATCTGTATATATGCACAAGCACGTTGACAACATATGCAGCATCAGAGCAGAGCCCTCGACAGGGGAGATTCCATTGTTGCTCATGACTCCGTATATACATCAGAATTTAGAGGGATATACGGCTTTTATACATGGCTAACTGACCAATCAAAATTGAGGATTTTACTTTGCAGTATAATAAACGTTAATATTACCATTGTATTTATACCATATACATAAATTGTTTTATGAAAGTTTGAAAAAATATATAGTCCATATTTTATAATAAACATATCATTTGTACATTATTCACACCATCTTCACCATAATTTTATAAGTTATATTTTGCAAAATAAAATTACATTATAGGACATATACAGTAAACCCCTAGTCCCCCACCTAACAGAGGTATAATTCTGGGTGGTAGAGGCAAGTGGTAGCTTAATGCAGGACAAAGTAATGCAGAGGAGCTTTCTGCCTTAATTTTGTCCTGCTTTAAGCAACCACCTGCTTATAATGACACTCATGGTTATTCATTAAGTGGTCGTTTTAGAGGGGTTCTACTGTACATGCAATTTTATCACATACATATACATGTATTTAATTTTATTTTGCAACGTCTGACACGCCATACTTTACTCAGAGAAGTGCTCATTTCCACATCAACAAGAGTTAAAACTTTCGGTAAAAGATACAGAAAGTTAGGTTTAAGGTGTTGCTGTGCACTGTCATGTGTCATTTTCAAAGTGCCTGTCTGACTTGTATTCTATTTTTATGTTCCCCGGGAGAGTTCAGTTTTGCTCTGTCGCTTTGTTAGTTGGTTTGTTGATATGATCCTATGGTAATACAACATACTGCACGTCTAGTTGTCAACCCTTTTACAGTTGGCAATCACGCTGCCCTACTTTCATGTCCGCCGACAAGAAAGGTTTAGTACTCTATGAAGACGGCCTCTGAAATCCGGAAACGGGTTTGTCGTACCCTTCATTACTTTTCTACAGTTATTCCGTTTGCAGCTCAATCATTGAGGTGGATACAGTTTGTTTCACTTATATAAGTTTTCGTTATACATGTAATTTGTCACTGTATTTGCCATCTCGGTCGTTGTCGATTAGTCGGAGAAGGGGATACGTTTATTTACACTGTTTGTCTTTTAGGGTGGAGATGGGATACGTGTGAGATTGGGCGCCCTAATAACCGATTTTAACCCACAGTGACTATTGCCACTGACCGTTCCAATGCGGTAATTTCATCTTCCCCCTATTGTTTGTTTGTTTTGTCTTTGTGCGCATCTTCTGTATTTGGTGTTTCATGCATGACGCATATTTGTACTTTTACCAACAACGACCATTGCAAGGAAGAAAATGTATTTCAATGTTTCAGAAACCTATACAGACGAAGGAATTCAGGCAGGGGCGAGCATGTTGTTGAATAATCCAAGAAATGCTATGCAGACACTTGTCATTATTACTGATGGACAAGCAAGTAATACCACGGCAACCATACTAGCAGCTTACGATGCAAAGACAGACGGACATCGTATAGTAGTAGTTGGAGTTGGCCTAGAGACGGAACAAGAACTAAATGAAGTTAAAACTATTGCTAGTTCGGAGTCTTCAGTGTATTTAGCAAATTTCACTTCACTAAATCATACGGGATTTATTGACTTGCTCTGCCCTGGTGAGTTTGACAGTTGATATTTTGTGAACTTAACAATAACCCTGCAGAGTTGACCCATATCAAACGGCCCCTATAAGAGCCGTCTGATCAGGGTCTGCTCTGTTTGCTCATTGTGTAATATAGGTCTGATTCTACATATTTTGCCTGGTCCAACATGCCATGTGTTCATATGCAATTATAAAAAAAATTCTTAAAATATTCATGACGGGGAACAGGGAACGGTTAACTTAGTTTTTAGGCCTTTGCAAAAATAATAGACCCATATCAGACAGGTTCTGCAAGAGCTCTCATAAAGACGTCTTTCTACGCTTATGTAAACGGAGTTGATCCAGATCTGTTATGATACAGAATGGATATGATTCTACAGTATCCATGTGCTATTACAACAATTAATCTAATCAATATTCATGGTGCAATTATTTCTGACAGACTATTAATGGAATAAAGGGTTTATACTTTCAATCATTAAATACCGTTCGTCTGCAATCATTCATGGACTGTTTCAATTCTCAAAGTAAAATAATTTGCCTAATTTTCTTTCAAAATCAACGAGAGGATCAAGCACTTCGCGATTCGGTGAAACGTTGAGATGCACTGCATCCAATTTCAATCTAAACTGACTGCAAGATTATCACAAATTGGACCATTTTGTTGAAAGAATCAACCGTTCACTTCATAATGCCTTTTAACGCCTTTTCGAACAGAGTATACGCACATCAGATTTTAGATAGTCTTAGGCTGGAGGCTGCTTAATGCAGGGTGAAATTCATGAGAAAACTCATAGAGAAGCTTTTTGCATGACTTTTACCCTGTATTAGGCTGTCACCTGTATCCAGGAATGACATTTATACAAAATTGGACATCCGGTTTAGAGGAGTTTAATTGTATAGTCAACTTTTTACTACGTAATGGCTTTTAATGCATTTGCGAACAGAGTAGACCCGTATTAGACAGATACTCAACCTTTTCCCCATGCTACTCAATATGCCTTTTAACGCATTTGCGAACAGAGTTGACTAAGATCAGACATAATGTCAATTCTTTACCCCTGTACCTAGCAATGCAATTAGTGAACAGAATAGATCCAGATCATTCATTACCTTTTTTCTACGTTCATTATAGTAACATGATGATTATTGTTTTTTGGAAAAGTATTCAATATTCAATTTCAATGTTTTCCTAACCAACATTACAAAACAAATCAGTTGTCGCTTGCTCAAAGTTTGGCCTTTGTATTTATACATATCGGCTATATTGTCATTTTCCTCAAACATAAACATTCAAGCATGCAACTAACAGTATAAGTACTACGAATGACAAACTGATAGATTCGAAACGAAACTATGGACACAATATTATCTATATGCAAAAATGAATGATGTCAGAAGTTTATATTTAATTTTCATATCTTTTTTACACAGCATGTGAATGTTTGAATGGAGGAACATGTTCACAAAGTCCACCAACCATATGTTCTTGTCCTGATGGCTATGCAGGATCACTATGTGAAATAGGTAAGTTTACAGATGACCTTATTCAAAAGGTGCCCATTGTGAATTTAAGACATAGAGGCACATTTAACATGCGTAAATTAATTATGTTTGCAACTACAAATATTTTCACCTGGGTTAACGAATGGTCAATTCTAAAGAGTTGATTCAGCGTACAAGTTGAGACGAGTTGGTCCAGAGTAGGGTTTTGTAGAGAAATTACCATTTTGGTAGTTGAAATACGGTCCTTATCTATGGTTGTGAAAACTAACACTCCATTCTATTGTATTTAAATATATTTGTTTACTAGTCAAACGTGCACTTAGTGTAGGAAAGAGTGAACATGGTGAATTTGGTTAAAAGAAATAAATACAGAAGAACCTGTCTTAAGTGGCCATCAGCAAAAGGTCTGTAAGGTAGGTGGTGGCTTATAGAGGCTTTTTGAAATTTGTGTGTATTAAACAACCACCTGCTATTTAAGACTCCTATGTTCAATAAATGAATGACCGTTTAAGGCGGGTATATTTCTGTTTCCTAAGCTGTATTAAAATGGGTGGGAGAATGTCTATTTTACTATTCAAAACGGTCCTATATAAATAACCACTGTATTCTTGTTATAGAGGAAAATATCATATTTAATGAAAAATGTCGTATTTATGGGAACAGTGCATTAAGTATCGTATTCATCGGTCACTCACTGGTGTAATAAATTTAAAAAGGGCGTAGTTTCATTGAAAGATGTGCATCATGCATGCCGTCAAGAAACTGCAGCATCACCAAAAATGGACTGAACAAGTAAACAAATTATAGTTACCGATACAAGATTGACAACCAATCAAATAACTCGATATGTATGCATCTTAGTAGGAGCTGGTTATACCATTCTCAAGCGGAATTACAAAATTAGGAAGAAAAATGTCACATGGATACTCTGCTTACAGAAGAATAGAACTTTGCAAATTTACAAATGGCCAAACAATTATCAAAAGCATTTCGAAAGGAATGTTGACCCATTAACCCCATGCCGTGTATTGTGGGTGCTAACGCCCTGGCATCTAATTTACAACTGATAAGGCGGGCTACTGTCACAGAGGATCAAGGTATAAGTGCATTACCTTATCTCTTATGGCTATGGACCCTGACTGTACACTGCAGGAGCATCCAAGGGAATCAATAATCAGCACAGCTGGACACTGTGTATCAGGGGTGGGGTTACTTATGAAGGAGCTTGCCCCAAATACAACAATCAATTATTTGCAAATGTCATCGCCAGAGATGAGACGGTGATTCACTTTTATGAGCCCAAGCGGAAGATCCAGAACAAATCATGGGCTACGAAAGGGAGTCAAAGATCTTGCATAGCAAAACGCACAATGTGGATGGCAATGTTAAGGTTATTTCATTTCGATTCAAGGTCCTGCCATTCAAGTTGTTGTACCTAAGGGAATCCCCAGTCGTTTGTTACTGTACTTATTTTCTTTTTGAAAATATAATGGATAAAAGACAAAACTTTATAACTAAAACGACCGAAAATTTTGAAGATGTTCGCTTGAATAATTGTCCTGCCGATTAGGGCATGTTTTCCTAATATGGCTACAACTAAACCAATACATCTTCTTGAAACTTATTGGTTTGGTTTCAATATGATAAGTCGAAACATTATTTAATGTAAGGTTACAACAGGTACTAAATCCACTGTCGTTTGACGGATTATCTTGGGGAACAAAAATGACCATGGCTATGGCGATGTGTGGACCTAACCAGATGTGTGGCTAGGTTGTTGGTATAGTTCATTGAACGTTTTACATAAAACATGGCATTCAGATCTAACGTTATGTTACAAGATTTCGCAATAGATCTAATTTAACAGAAACGTCCCTGCAGTGCAAAGGAGGTCGCAAAGAGTTTTAATTTAAACTTGAAATCATCTATTGTTTGTTAACGATTTTGACACGCATGGTTGAAGTGTCTAGACTGATTATATGTAGTTATCAAACATAAAATGAACTAACCTTCCCCTAACTAAATCTACAATACAGCTTCACACGCTTATCAAATTGAAAACTTAAATAACAGTATCATTAAAAAATTTCGCAGATATTTGTTTGTCTTTGAAAATAAAACATAGTCCGGCTAGAGTTTGTCCGTTGCAACGGACAAACTCTAGCGGAACTATGCTTCATTTTCAAAGACAAAGTTACTAAAATCAGTTCAAACGGCCTGAGATATTCCAGTGTTGACACGTGACAACACTTATCTCTTTTTTAATTCAAAGTCTGTTTCAAGTGTTTTTACTTAAATGCTTTCATATATAGACATTGACGACTGTGCTGCCAATCCATGCAATAATGGGGGAACATGTACAGACCAAGTGAACGCCTACACGTGTTCTTGTGTGATTGGATATACCGGAGTTACATGTTCTGAGAGTAAATATAGCTTATTTTAGCGAGGCTTATTTCAGCTTCTTGCACGGTATGATGTAGATGTTCAGTGTGAAAAGATAATATTGTTATTCCGAAATTATTGCTTGCATGTATTTGTCAAATACTTCTTTGATGTTATTGCTTACTTTTGTGAGTTTATTAAATCCCCGCAAACTTGTTTGAGGGAATGTACTGGAATCATTCTGTCCTGGATAGCTGGAGTCGCGAATTCTCCTTCAGGTTGCATTTATATTTGGTGTACATAATAACCACGAATGGTAGATGTGCAAGACGCATTTTCTACGTGCTTACCACTGAACATTGTAGAATTATCTACCTTGAACTTTGAGTATTTTTGTCATTTTGGCTTGAAACATGTGTATTTGAATGTGCTATCAAGGCTGTCGTGCGGGGATGTTCAATTACCTTTATTGATAGTTCTAGTTTAAACAGTTTGTACGTTATTTTGTGTATTTTCAGTATGAATTGTCCGGCTGTTTTGAAATACATTTCAAAAGTAATAAAAGAGTCATACGGTTTTAGGGAGGTTAAGGAGTCGAATAAGCAATGCCGTTTATGCGAAGCCTGGTCAATTCATTTGGAGATAAATGGTACTATCTGGTCATTCGGTGTCATTAGTTTCGATTTTATGTGTTTCAAAAATTGAATATCGCTTAAACCGGTACTAGAGGACTCAGTAAAAGCGAGTCCGCATTTTCTCTTTTTTGCATTGCTGCTTTTGATTTCGAAGGATGTCCTACTTTCAGAATTATTGTGTGGATTTGATAAACGAGTACGATGACCATTCACTCAGAACAAAATAGGATGGACATGAAAAGTATAAATTTATGAGGAGATGCAGTCTGTTAAGTAATGTTTCCTTTTCTGACATGGACACAGTTCTTGCGAAAGCGGTGCCACATGCTTGGGCAAGGTTAACGGGTACACTCGTATTTGCACTACGGGATAAACTTGATCAACATGATCTAATATTTAAAAATAAACGTTGCGTCTATGGTCTAATTGACTTTAGTTCAGTGCAGGCTTATCGGTACTAATGCTCAGTTTTCATACTATGTGTGTGCCACAAATCCGAGTTTATTGATATATATGCTGTTGCGAAACTTTGAAATTCAAACTCCATGATGTTTCGGACATTAGTAGAAACTGTCCAAATGATGCACACAGCCTTCTAAATAGTTTACTATTTTGTCTCATTGTATTAGCATCGTAGAAGCTTTCAAATGATGTACGTTATCCATTTGAATCCCGTGTTTTAATTATAATCGAATAATAGCTTTTATACGCTCAAATGATTGTTTTATACTACTGCTCCTGTGATCCGCCCGTTCGCTTGTCTGCACAATATCTTGTACAGATATTTGACAGATTGTCTTCATTGATCGCCGCATGAGCGGCGATCACTAATGGAATGCTCAAAAGTATTTACCCATGTAGGAGGGGTAGCGACAAGTTTTACAAATTGGCTCATGAGAGCGTGGCAGAGAATAGTTTCTATCTGCATTATTGATGTAGTGAAATATGTGATGTAAAAACCTTCATACGATGTTTAAAAAGAAATTTATCAAACAAATGTACAATAATAACAATAATTATGACACTTTTTTCGTCGAAGTATCGACATTAAATGCCAAAAACAGTTTTGTAAACATAAATGAAGCCGGGTCAAAGTCGCAGAATTGAAGCCGGGTCAAAACTGTAGTCGTGCACCTGTTTGCGGTGCTCTCGTTCTAAATTATGCCCTTCAGAGATTTTGACATAAGACGGGAAAACGTGCTCGAATTTGAAAAATAAGATCATTTGAATCGACAGTCGATATGTTAATTCAAACAGACATGGTTATTATTCTACCGGAGGCTCTACATGGTCAAAATCGAATTCCGTCGTCTCGGTTTCTATTTTTAGATAGGACTAACGTCACTCGTTAATGGAACCAGAGACATATATAGGTCTCTGATGGAACTGAACAGGCTATATTTAGGTCTATGACCATCACCGCCCTTGTTAGAGTTTATTGATTAAATTATCATGAGAGTGATAAATGTTGTAATGAAGTTTTATTGTTTTATTTATTTTTATTTAAAAAAGTCGTTTTATTTTTTCTATTTAAAAAAAGTCGTCAATATAGTAGCATGATAACTTTATATACATCTTCAATTTCCCTTGAAGTATGTCTGGCCTGATAGCGTAGTGGTTACCACGGTCGCCTATCGTGCAGTCAGCCCTGGTTCGATTCTCACCGCTGACGAAAACAATTTTTCTCTCTTTTTCCTTTCTATTTTTTTTTAAATGGCGGTTTGGGTTTTTACTGGGATAGTTAATGATAATTATCCATATTAAGTGTTTTTTCTTTCAACTTATACGTTATTTTTGGATGCAATCTTGGTCAAGTTCAAATTTGTATGGATCATGTCGGGTTCGGAACTAGGTCACTACGTCATTACACTCTAGAGGCTACATATTTCGTTAAGTTTTTAATGAAATGTTGTATTTCAATTGTCTTAACAAAACAGTTCCTTATTAAAAACCTTCCTTGTACACAAATTTCCCGGCGATCCAATGCCTTGCATCATTATTCGTCTTGTACTTTTATGGATGATTGATAATGGTGTTAAGCTGTGCAGAATGGTCGATATATTTCCCTTTCTTTGTCTTATATAAGTAAACAAGGCATGGACTGACCTTGAACGATGTATAAATTGGTGAATGTGTGCATGATAGGTAGATATCTTTGATATCGGAGTTATTGCCGCTTACGTTTTCTTATATAACCATACAAGGTTTTAATTCAAAACGTTCGAACATGAACAATGACCAATACTAATATTAATATAATTCATCCGTGTAAGTATGAAGACATTACATACTATTCAAATAAGGCTTATTTAGATAATATTTAAGCCTAGTACATTTAAAGCTAATGCGCTCGACTACAATACCAGGGGTTACGGGTTCGATCCCCGCCGGACCAAGTCCTTCGGACGAGACTATAAACCGAGGTCCGATGTATCAGTGCTTTACACTGGGCATCTAAAAGAACCATAGAAACTTTTCGGTAATAAGAGTACGGCATCGCGCCCGGGTGTCCCTGCATCCTCTTCCCTCTCTCTGTGCGTCCAATTAGCCCATCGTGAGAAGAAAAGGACGTTAATCAACACACACATTTATAGAACGACTTTCAAAATTAACAACGTACCAATTTTAACTACACTGCACATCTTTAGAATTATGGCATCTAAGGCTTATTTCATGAGTGGGTCACTCTTCCAACGTATACAGCTCCGACTCGCGAATTTCTTGTTGGCTTTGGAAATGTGTTATGTAAAGCATTTCAGAATGTAGATCACATAATTATTCAGCATATAGACATGACTGATTGTACTGTCAATTAATATGATTCTGGCATACATGCATAGTTTATTTTAACTACACGTGTATCGCAATATCGTTGCAAAATTGCTCTGATAGTAACCAACCTTCACATTGTTACTTTACTTTCCTTGGTTTGGAATGAGCATCCTGAATTCCTTACACTGTTTAAAATGTTTGATTTATCAGATTTATCTAACTTGCAACTGATAAAATGATAAACCAGAATAACGTTTATATGAGTGTATGGACTTGTCATGGTTGCATTTTCCTATGGATATATCATTTGCTTCGGTCTATTTATTGCTTTAGTAGTATAGTGTTCATAGTAAACATTTGATTCCAGATATAATAAATAATCGCTTTGTAATTGTCTATTTATGTATTCTTTCACGAACGCCAGGTTCAGATAAAATGTGTTTTGTAAATGAATGAAATAAATAATCACTAGTGATGAGCTTGTGCTGCATGCCCTTTTTTAATTTATGCATGACTTAGTGATAGTGAGATTGGAAGGACCCAATATTAATAATTAAATAATTATGCCTGGCAATGTATGACAATTGCACTTAAAGTATCACAGGTGTACTCGACAGGTCAGATTAACCTTAAATATTCTGCGACATATACAATTACGCATTCGAAGAGTATAACTGATATTATAGCAGATGTTAGCAATTGCAGTTCTCTTTCATTACATAACCTTTAAACGTGTAACCTCTACTAGAGTTTAAATATTCTTAAAGCAGCTTAAATTTGGGTCTGTATATGAATTTATGAATAGTGATCATAATGGTGGTTATTGTTGCGGTTGTTTATAGAGTTATAGTGCTAAACACGTATGCCTTAACCCTTTTGGCGCCAAATTTCTAATTGTCGTCTGCAATCCAAAACTTTTTAAATTATTCGGTACAATAAGGCAATGAGATAAATAAATGTAAATTTCAGAAAGAATAAAGCACATATATAGAAATAGAGAATGAGACAAAAAGTGAAGTCCCTGATCAGGCTTGAAAAGGCGGTGTCTGATCTGGGACTGCACTATTTGTAGTGGCGCTTTAATGCGACTTCGGTGGTAAAAGGGTTAAATAGAATTACAAGATGTAATTTTAAATACATACAATACATACAGCAATTTGTATTCGGCCATTGTTACCTATTATAATTATGACTTGTGTTAGTTATTTAAAATGCTTTAAAGATGTCTAAAGATTTCAAGTGTTTCTATATATATGTATAGACATTGATGACTGTTCTGCCAATCCCTGCAATAATGGTGGATCATGCACGGACCAAGTGAACGCCTACACGTGTTCTTGTGTGGCAGGGTATACAGGAGTAACATGTTCTGAGAGTAAATACTTCTTTGATATTTTTGCTTATATTAGCGGGTTTATTCAAATTGCTAGTACGTAATTTTGTACTAGGTTGTTGGTGTAGTTCATTGGACGTTTTACATAAAACATGGCATCCAGATCCAACGTTATGTTACAAGATTTCACTATAGATCTAATTTAACAGAAACGTCCCTGCAGTGCAAAGGAGGTCGCAAAGAGTTTTAATTTAAACTTGAAATCATCTATTGTTTGTTAACGCTTTTGACACGCATGGTTGAAGTGTCTAGACTGATTATATGAAGTTATCAAACATAAAATGAACTAACCTTCCCCTAACTAAATCTACAATATAGCTTCTTATGCTAATCAAATTGAAAACTTAGATAACAGTCTCATTACCAAATTTAGCAGATATTTGTTTGTCTTTGAAAATAAAACATAGTCCGGCTAGAGTTTGTCCGTTGCAACGGACAAACTCTAGCGGAACTATGCTTCATTTTCAAAGACAAAGTTACTAAAATCAATTCAAACGGCCTGAGATATTCCAGTGTTGACACGTGACAACACTTATCTCTTTTTTAATTCAAATGGAAAAGTAGTAAAGTCAAGCAGGCAAAGCCATATGCAAGACGCAACCACCACCAAAACACCGATAGACAGCATGACACACACACACACACACACACACAACCACACACCCAAACGCACACACACACACACACACAAACGAAATGAACAAAGAAAACACCAAAAGACACATAAGAACCAGGGACAAACGTTCCACAACATGAACAAACCACAAGCACAAAGACGCAAGGCAAACAAAAGGAAGGGTGACAAAGAGAAGTCTGTTTCAAGTGTTTTTTTACTTAAATGCTTTCATATATAGATATTGACGACTGTGCTGCCAATCCTTGCAATAATGGGGGAACATGTACAGACCAAGTGAACGCCTACACGTGTTCTTGTGTGGTTGGATATACCGGAGTAACATGTTCTGAGAGTAAATATAGCTTATTTTAGCGAGGCTTATTTCAGCTTCTTGCACGGTATGATGTAGATGTTCAGTGTGAACAGATAATATTGTTATTCCGAAATTATTGCTTGCATGTATGTGTCAAATACTTCTTTGATGTTATTGCTTCCTTTGCCAGTCTGCAATGTTCTCTTTTTGTGTTTTTGCTTTCGGAGGATCACCACCTTTCAGAATTTATAATCTTCACAGCAGCAGGTGTTAAGTGCTTGTGTGGCGGCCGTAAAACGTCGCCCCGTACTTCATTCTCAGTGTTGTTATACCTTCTGATCCTTCGAGATCATGATTTTCAGTACTTCTTGTTCTGCAAACTGAATACCGCTTAAGCCGGTGCTAGAGGGCGTGAGCATGGTTGCACATTCAATTACTGCTCATGAACAGACTCAATAAAACCGAGTCTGCAATTTTCTCTTTTTGTGTTGCAAGTTTTGCTTTCGGGGGATCACCACCCTTCCGAATTTATTAAATCCCCGCAAACTTGTTTGAGGGAATGTACTGGAATAATTCTGTCCTGGATAGCTGGAGTCCCGAATTCTCCTTCAGGTTTAAAGTTATTGAAGTTATATTTGATGTACATAATAACCACGAATGGTAGATGTGCAAGACGCATTTTCTACGTGTTTACCACTGAGCATTGTAGAATTATCTACCCTTGAACTTTGAGTATTTTTGTCATTTTGGCTTGAAACATGTGTATTTGGATGTGCTATCAAGGCTGCTTTGGGGGGATGTTCCATTACCTTTATTGATAGTTCTAGTTTAAACTGTTTGTACGTTATTTTGTAATAAAAAAGTCATACGGTTTTAGGGACGTAAATGAGTCGAATTAGCAATATCGTTTATGCGTAGCCTGGTCAATTCATCGGAAGATAAATGGTACTATCTGGTCATTCGGTGTCATTAGTTTCGATTTTATGAGTTTCAAAAATTGAATATCGCTGACCCGGTACTAGGGTCTCAATAAAAGCGAGTCTGCAATTTTCGCTGTTTTGCATTGCTGCTTTTGCTTTCGAAGGATGTCCTACTTTCAGAATTATTGTGTGGATTTGATAAACGGGTACGATGACCATTCACTCAGAACAAAATAGGATGGACATGAAAAGTATAAATTTATGAGGAGGTGCAGTCTGTTAAATGGAAAAGTAGTAAAGTCAAGCAGGCAAAGCCACATGCAATACGCAACCACCACCAAAACACCGATAGACAGCATGACACACACACACACACACACACACACACACACACAACCACACACCCAAACGCACACACACACACACGAAATGAACACAGAAAACACCAAAAGACACACAAGAAACAGGGACAAACGTTCCACAACATGAACAAACCACAAGCACAAAGACGCAAGGCAAACAAAAGGAAGGGTGACAAAGAGAGTACCGCCTTGGCACGAGTAATGTTTCCTTTTTTTGACATGGACAAAGTTCTTGCGAAAGCGGTGCCACATGCTTGGGCAAGGTTGACTGGTACACTCGTATTTGCACTACGGGATACACTTGAGCAACATGATCAAATGTTTAAAAATAAACGTTGCGTCTATGGTCTAATTGACTTTAGTTCAGTGCAGGCTTATCGGTACTAATGCTCAGTTTTCATACTATGCGTGTGTCACAAATCCGAGATTATTATGTTATATGCTGTTGCGAAACTTTGAAATTCAAACTTCATTATGTTTCGGACATTAGATGAAACTGTCCAAATGATGCACACAGCCTTCTAAATAATTTACTATTTTGCCTCACTGTATTAGCATCGTAGAATCTTTCAAATGTTGTACGTTATCCATTGCTCCTGTGATCCGCCCGTTCGCTTGTCTACACAATATCTTGTACAGATATTTGACAGATTGTCTTCATACTTTTATGGATGATTGATAATGGTGTTAAGCTGTGCAGAATGGTCGATATATTTCCCTTTCTTTATCTTATAAGTAAACAAGGCATGGACTGATCTTGAACGATTTATAAATTGGTGAAAGTGGTCATGATAGGTAGATATCTTTAATATCGGAGTTAGTGCCGCTTACGTTTTCTTATATAAATATACAAGGTTTTATTCAAAACGTTCGAACATGAACAATGACCAATACTAATACATTGTATTAATATAATTCATCCGTGTAAGTATGAAGACATTACATACTATTCAAATAAGGCTTATTTAGATAATATTTAAGCCTAATACATTCAAAGCTAATGCGCTCGACTACAATACCAGGGGTTACGGGTTCGATCCCCCGCCGGACCAAGTCCTTCGGACGAGACTATAAACCGAGGTCCGATGTATCAGTGCTTTACACTGGGCATCCAAAAGAACCATAGAAACTCATTCGGTAATAAGAGTACGGCATCGCGCCCTGGTTTCTCTGTATCCTCTCCCCTCTCCCTGTGCGTCCAATTAGCCCATCGTGAGCAGAAAAGGACGTTAATGAACACAAACATTTATAGAACGACATTCAAAATTAACAACGTACCAATGTTAACTACACTGCACATCTTTAGAATTATGGCATCTAAGGCTTGTTTCATGAGTGGGCCACTCTTCCAACGTATACTGCTCCGACTCGCGAATCTCTTGTTGTCTTTGGAAATGTGTTATGAAAAACATTCCCGAATGTAGGTCACATAATCATTCAGCATATAGACATGACTGATTGTACTGTCAATTAATATGATTCTGGCATACATGCATAGTTTATTTTAACTACACGTGTATCGCAATATCGTTGCAAAATTGCTCTGATAGTAACCAACCTTCACATTGTTACTTTACTTTCCTTGGTTTGGAATGAGCATCCTGAATTCCTTACACTGTTTAAAATGTTTGATTTATCAGATTTATCTAACTTGCAACTGATAAAATGATAAACCAGAATAACGTTTATATGAGTGTATGGACTTGTCATGGTTGCATTTTCCTATGGATTTATAATTTGCTTCGGTCTATTTATTGCTTTAGTAGTATAGTGTTAATAGTAAACATTTGATTCCAGATATAATAAATCAAATGCGCTTTGTAATTGTCTATTTATGTATTCTTTTACGAACGTCTGGTTCAGATAAAATGTGTTTTTTAAATGAATGAAATAAACAATCACTAGTGATGAGCTTGTGCTGCATGCCCTTTTTTAATTTAGGCATGACTTAATGATAGTGAGATTGGAAGGACCCAATATTAATAATTAAATAATTATGCCTGGCAATGTATGACAATTGCACTTAAAGTATCACAGGTGTACTCGACAGGTCAGATTAACCGTAAATATTCTGCGACAAATACAATTACGCATTCGAAGAGTATAACTGGTATTTCCAGCAGATGCTTTAGAGATAAGTAAAAGCAATTGCAGTTCTCTTTCATTACATAACCTTTAAACGTGTAACCACTACTAGAGTTTAAATATTCTTAAAGCAGCTCAAAGTTGAGTATGTATATGAGTTTATGAATAGTGATCATAATGGTGGTTATTGTTGCGGTTGTTTATAGAGCTAAACACGTATGCCTTAACCCTTTTGGCGCCGAATTTCTAATTGTCTTCTGCAATCCAAACCTTTTTAAATTATTCGGTACAATAAGGCAATGAGATAAATAAATGCAAATTTCAAAAGAATAAAGCACATATATAGAAATAGAGAATGAGACAAAAAGTGAAGTCCATGATCAGACGCTGCCTTGAAAAGACGGCGTCTGATCTGGGACTGCACTATTTGTCATGGCGCTTTAATGCGACTTCGGTGGTAAAAGGGTTAAATAGAATTACAAGATGTAACTTTAAATACATACAATACATACAGCAATTTATATTCGAACATTGTAACCTATTATAGTTATGACTGGTGTTAGTAATTTAAAATGCTATAAAGATGTCTAAAGATTTCAAGTGTTTCTATATACATGTATAGACATTGATGACTGTTCTGCCAATCCCTGCAATAATGGTGGATCATGCACGGACCAAGTGAACGCCTACACGTGTTCTTGTGTGGCAGGGTATACAGGAGTAACATGTTCTGAGAGTAAATACGTCTTTGATATTTTTGCTTATATTAGCGGGTTTATTCAAATTGCTAGTACGTTATTTTGTACTAGGTTGTTGGTGTAGTTCATTGAACGTTTTACATAAAACATGGCATCCAGATCTAACGTTATGTTACAAGATTTCACTATAGATCTAATTTAACAGAAACGTCCCTGCAGTGCAAAGGAGGTCGCAAAGAGTTTTAATTTAAACTTGAAATCATCTATTGTTTGTTAACGCTTTTGACACGCATGGTTGAAGTGTCTAGACTGATTATATGAAGTTATCAAACATAAAATGAACTAACCTTCCCCTAACTATATCTACAATATAGCTTCTGATGCCAATCAAATTGAAAACTTAAATAACAGTCGCATTTCAAAATTTAGCAGATATTTGCTTGTCTTTGAAAATAAAACATAGTCCGGCTAGAGTTGTCCGTTGCAACGGACAAACTCTAGCGGAACTATTCTTCATTTTCAAAGACAAAGTTACTAAAATGAATTCAAACGGCCTGAGATTTTCCAGTGTTGACACGTGACAACACTTATCTCTTTTTAAATTCAAAAAAAAAAAGTACAAAAATGAGTCATGCAGGAAATACCACATACAGAACAAACACTCGCCCGAACAGCAACACAAGGAAACAGCAAATGTACATGGGTAGAAAAAACAACAAGAGACGCACAAAGACAAAACAAACATTCAATAGGAGGAAGATGGAAGTACCGCCTTGGAACGGTCAGTGACAAAAGTCACCGGGGGTTTAAACCGGTTTATGGGCGCCCAACCTCACCCTTATTCCATCCCCATCCTAAAAGACAAACAGTGTAAATAAACGTATCCCCTCTCCGACTAATCTACAACAACCGCGACAGCAAATACAGTGGTAAAGTGCATGTATAACAAAAAAACATTTAATTGAACATACTGTATCCACCTATCGCTAGTGTACTCAATGATTGAGCTGCAAACAGAGTAACTGTAGAAAAGTAATAAAGGGTACGACAAAAATGAAATAGTACAGATATCCGACGTTCTCCTTCCATTTCTGGATTTAAGAGGTCGCCTTCATAGAGTACTAAACCTTTCTTGTCGGCGTACATGCAAAGAGGCCAGCGTGATTGCCAACTGTAAAAGGGTTCACAACCAAACATGCAGTATGTTGTAATAATACAGGATCATATCCCTTTTTAATGAATTGTTTTATATATTTGATGAACAAAGTGAGAAAATGGGTATGTCCAATAATTCTACGAAGTTTGTAAATCACATCACCATAAAATTCAGGATGTGAAATACCGTGTCGCAAAAGTACCTTGAGATTACATTTGTACTTGCCAATAAGCGAGAGATTTCGATAGTAAAATTTAGAGAAAGTTTTTCTTAGTTTATGGTATCTATATCCTTGTTTAAGCAGTTTTTCAGTTAAAATGAGATTTCGACTGTTAAAATCGTCAATAGATGAACAAGCTCTAGCAAAACGAATAAGTTGAGATATATAAACCCCGTAAGATGGAGCACGGGGAACATCCCCGTCAAGATGAGGAAAATTTACAATATTAAAATCAAAATCATCTCTTTTGTCATATATTTTAGAAGAAATCATTCCATTATTAATTTTAAGGTCTAGGTCAAGAAACGCTGCATAATTGTCGGACGGGTTAGCTTTATTCAATTTGAGTTCTTTAGGATAAATTGTAGGAATCAGAGCATTAAAGAAAGGGTTATCTAAGTTAAAAATATCATCCAAATATCGACAAGTATCATTGAAGGCTTTTATAACATCTTCTTGTGATTGAGGATTCAAAGTCTGTTTCAAGTGTTTTTTACTTAAATGCTTTCATATATAGACATTGACGACTGTGCTGCCAATCCTTGCAATAATGGGGGAACATGTACAGACCAAGTGAACGCCTACACGTGTTCTTGTGTGGTTGGATATACCGGAATAACATGTTCTGAGAGTAAATATTGCTTATTTTAGCGAGGCTTATTGCAGCTTCTTGCACGGTATGATGTAGATGTTCAGTGTGAAAAGATAATATTGTTATTCCGAAATTATTGCTTGCATGTACTTGTCAAATACTACTTTGATGATATTGCTTACTTTTGCGAGTCTGCAATTTTCTCTTTTTGTGTGTTTGCTTTCGGGGGATCACAACTCTTCAGAATTTATAATCTTCACAGCAGCAGGTGTTAAGTGCTTGTGTGGCGGCCGTAAAACGTCGCCCCGTACTTCATTCTCAGTGTTGATATACCTTCTGATCCTTCGAGATCATGAATTTCAGTACTTCTTGTTCTGCAAATTGAACACCGCTTAAACCGGTGCTAGAGGGCGTGAGCAGTGTTGCACATTCAATTACTGCTCATGAACAGACTCAATCAAAGGCCTGAATGGCCATAATGGCTTTCGGGTTTGATATGGATGTAAAGTGTAAGGGGAGAAATTGCTGTACACGTTAATAACAATAACGTCTTGGAATTGATAAAAGTATTAATAACAACACATTTTTGTGAAACACTATGCCCCTGATTGTGACCAATATAAATTTGATCCGCAATGTGACATTTAACTGTTATATGACCTTGTTTTAATACCCCCCCCCTTCAATCCCCCCCCCAAAAAAAAAATAAAAAGGTTTGCCTCTGTAAGTTGCACAGGCATTCCAGGTTTGAAGTATGTATGTGCAATGGCTACAAATGGAAAAGTAGTAAAGTCAAGCAGGCAAAGCCACATGCAAGACGCAACCACCACAAAAACACCGATAGACAGCATGACACACACACACACACACACACACACACACACACACACACACACACACGCACACACACACACACACACACACACACACACACACACACACACACACACAACCACACACCCAAACGCACACACACACACACGAAATGAACACAGAAAACACCAAAAGACCCACAAGAACCAGAGACAAACGTTCCACGCACGAACAAAATCACAAGCACAAAGACGCAAGGCAAACAAAAGGAAGGGTGACAAAGAGAGTACCGCCTTGTCACGGTCAGCAGCAAAAACACCACTGGGGGTTTAAACCGGTTTACGGACGTCCTAACCTCGCACTTCTCTCAAAGTCACCCTAGCTTTACAAATATTGTAAATAAAGGTATCCCCGCTGGACTTACCCACAACATAGATGACGGTGAACACAGGACAACATGTAAAACATAGCATAATAACTGTGACAATCCGTCAAATATGTACTCAATGACTTTGCTGAAGTCAGAGCACCTGCAGGTAAGCCGTTAAGGGCACGACAGGGAAAAAATAATACATGAGTCTGGTAAGCTCCTCCTGTATCCAAGTTTAAGAGTATACCATCATAGAGTACTACCCTCGGCCTGTCATCGCGCAAGCAAAGAGGGAAGCGTAGCTACCGACTGTAAAAGGGTCGATAACCAAACATGCAGTGTGTTGCAATATAATAGGATCATAACCTTTCTTTTTAAATGTTTTAATGCGTTTTATAAACAAATCATGAAAATGGATATGACCCCGAATTTTCCTAAGTTTGTAGATAACATCCCCATAAAATTCTGGTTGAGAAATGCCTTGTCGCAGTAACGTCCGTAGATTGCAATTATATTTACTAATGAGAGGTAAATTTCGATAATAAAATTTAGAAAAGGTTTTCCGAAGTTTGTGATATCTGTAACCTTGCTTAAGAAGTTTATCAGTTATAACTAATTTACGTCTGTTAAAATCTTCAAGCAAAGAACAGGCCCGGGCAAACCTAATAAGTTGAGAAATATAAACACCATAAGATGTAGAACGTGGCACATCCCCATATAGAAAAGGATAATTAACAATTTTAAAATTAAAATCTTCTCTTTTATCGTATACTTTGGACGAAACTTTATCATTTGTAATTGAAAGATTCAAATCTAAAAATGAGGCATTAATGTCAGATTGATTAGCTTTGTTTAAAGACAGTTCTTTTGGGTAGATTGAAGAAACCATAGTATCAAAATAAGGATTATCTAAATTCAAAATATCGTCTAAATACCTTGAAGTTTTATTAAAAGCATTAACAATATCGGTCTGTGTATCAGGTTTTAAGCTAAGCATAAAATCCCTCTCGTAGCAATACAAAAACAAATCTGCAACAAGAGGGGCACAATTTGTACCCATGGGTATACCAACAACTTGACGATATATGGTATCTCCATAACGCACAAATATATTATCTAAAAGAAAGGTAAGAGATCTACAAACATCAAGGCAAGTCCACATTGTGTAATGTTCAACTTCTGAATTCGAAAAGAATGAACGTTGAACATTACAAGCAATGAACATTTTGTTTTCTCTGGCAAAGGTTTTTTCTATTAATTTAATAAGTCTATCCTTTATAAGATGGTGAGGTAGAGTAGTATAGAGTGTAGAGAAATCATAAGAGCTCAGTAAAGAAATGTTATACTGTTCATTTTCAAGTTTTGTTAAAACATCATTTGAATTTTTTATGGACCAAAAAACATTAATACCAGAATTTTCATATATTTTATCACAGTAGCGTTTAACATGTTCTTTGATCGTAGTAAGACAGGACGTCAAAAGTATAGATAATTTAGTAGTGGTACAACAGCTAGAGTTGGCAAATAAAACGCGACTTATAAGGTATTTATGTAGTTTCGGAGTTTTATTAAAAGCATTAACAATATCGGTCTGTGTATCAGGTTTTAAGCTAAGCATAAAATCCCTCTCGTAGCAATACAAAAACAAATCTGCAACAAGAGGGGCACAATTTGTACCCATGGGTATACCAACAACTTGACGATATATGGTATCCCCATAACGCACAAATATATTATCTAAAAGAAAGGTAAGAGATCTACAAACATCAAGGCAAGTCCACATTGTATTGCCAACATTAAAGTTTGAGCCATGCCAACAAACCAACAAAATCAGCCCCCAATTGATTGGGGGCATAAAAATATGACAGACTGAAACAAAAGGAGCCATCTCATGATCTGCTGTTTATGTATAGACATGCTTCTAGTTTCTACTATGGCCAAAAGAATATCTTAATTCCATTCATGATGTCATTATTTCTTACATGAATATTCATGAAGTAAAGGGTCATTTAATGCTTTCATGTCCAAAGCTGGTGCAAAAACTGAAGCACAATATACAAAGGCTACCTATAATCCTACAACTAATTCTTACACATAACATTTATTTTTCCATGTTCAGCACTCGTTTATTTTGTAGTCTGCTTACAAATTGAAGGTATTCTTTTTTTATTTTTAATTACTAAGTAGATCCATACATATACATACAATTACGGTAGTTGTTTGGAACCTGATAAAAATCAAATTCAGAACTACAGTCTGATGTAGAGTTGTAATCTGGGAAAGACATTTCAACAAATTGCTACCTACTTTCGCTTTTACACGACACAAACGTCTTGAGCAAACGACAGTGTCGGCGACTCGGCGGTTACACGATACATAGAAGAGACTCTTATTTTCACAGTTATTGACACTGGAATATAATTTGATTGAATATGTGTTGAAAACCTTCTATGGATAATACTTACTTTGATAGGCCGATAGAATCCCGTGTTTTTACGGTTTTACTTCTTGTAAGACTTACATTTGTGTTGAGGTCGGGTGCCATAGTCAAAACACGCTGTTCGATGCGTGATACATGTGCATATGGGAATTCCGAATTTCATTGGTTGATTTTTTGTAGATTTCTTTGACCTTGTCCTTTATGAAACTTCCTATTTCTAATTTGAGTACGGGTCAAACGGAAATGACCGAATAGGACGCAAAAGGCAGTTTGATTGGCTGAAGATGTAGGTCTATATGCTAATCAGTTACGAATGTGTATAAAAATGCAATCGGAAACCTCGGCTATATTCCTTCTGCTTTAGAACGCCAAGGTGTTGCGAAAGCTACGGTAAAAATATTCGTTCGCGTCTTCTTCTTCTTTCGATTAAAGTACAGGGCCCACTCTGGATCATCGACGTACTTGGAGTTTATTAAAATTCAAGACTTTTAAAAAGTTTATATTTGTGTAGATTAGTAGTAATTATCTTACACAGCGAATTATTATAAAATACATGAAGAGTAAACAAATACATGAACATTTTACAACCAAACTAGTGCAGACTTGAAGAAAACTATTTTGTCTTGCGCATGTTCACTAGACAAGTGAACTCGTTGCCGTAAAGAGACCGACTGCTATATGGCTCCGAAAGCCATAATAAAACCGAGTCTGCAATTTTATCTTTTTGTGATGTCCTATTTTCAGAATTATTGTGTGGATTTGATAAACGAGTACGATGACCATTCACTCAGAACAAAATAGGATGGACATGAAAAGTATAAATTTATGAGGAGGTGCAGTCTGTTTTAAAGTAATGTTTCCTTTTTTGACATGGACAAAGTTCTTGCGAAAGCGGTGCTACATGCGTGGGCAAGGTTAACGGGTACACTCGTATTTGCACTACGGGATACACTTGAGCAACATGATCTAATATTTAAAAATAAACGTTGCGTCTATGGTGTAATTGACTTTAGTTCAGTGCAAGTTTATCGGTACTAATGCTCAGTTTTCATACTATGCGTGTGCCACAAATCCGAGTTTATTGTGTTATATGCTGTTGCGAAACTTTGAAATTCAAACTCCATGATGTTTCGGACATTAGTTGAAACTGTCCAAATGATGCAAACATCCTTCTAAATAATTTACTATTTTGTCTCATTGTATTAGCATCGTAGAAGCTTTCAAATGCTGTACTTTAACCATTTGAATCCCGTGTTTTAAATATTTTCGAAGAATGGCTTTTATACGCTCAAATGATTGTTTTATACCATTGCTCCTGTGATCCGCCCGTTCGCTTGTCTGCACAATATCTTGTACAGATATTTGACAGATTGTCTTCATACTTTTATGGATGATTGATAATGGTGTTAAGCTGTGCAGAATGGTCGATATATTTCCCTTTCTTTGTCTTATAAGTAAACAAGGCATGGACTGACCTTGAACGATTTATAAATTGGTGAAAGTGTGCATGATAGGTAGATATCTTTGATATCGGAGTTATTGCCGCTTACGTTTTCGTATATAAACATACAAGGTTTTATTCAAAATGTTCGAACATGAACAATGACCAATACTAATATTAATATAATTCATCCGTGTAAGTATGAAGACATTACATACTATTCAAATAAGGCTTATTTAGATAATATTTAAGCCTAATACAATTAAAGCTAATGCGCTCGACTACAATACCAGGGGTTACGGGTTCGATCCCCCGCCGGACCAAGTCCTTCGGACGAGACTATAAACCGAGGTCCGATGTATCAGTGCTTTACACTGGGCATCTAAAAGAACCATAGAAACTCATTCGGTAATAAGAGTACGGCATCGCGCCCTGGTTTCTCTGTATCCTCTCCCCTCTCCCTGTGCGTCCAATTAGCCCATCGTGAGCAGAAAAGAACGTTAATCAACACAAACATTTATAGAACGACATTCAAAATTAACAACGTACCAAAGTTAACTACACTGCACATCTTTAGAATTATGGCATCTAAAGGTACAAAAATGAGTCATGCAGGAAACACCACATACAGAACAAACACTCGCCCGAACAGCAACACAAGGAAACAGCAAATGTACATAAGTAGAAAAAACAACAAGAGACGCACAAAGACAAAACAAACATACAATAGGAGGAAGATGGAAGTACCGCCTTGGACTTATTTCATGAGTGGGTCACTCTTCCAACGTATACTGCTCCGACTCGCGAATTTCTTGTTGGCTTTGGAAATGTGTTATGTAAAGCATTTCAGAATGTAGGTCACATAATCATTCAGCATAATTATAGACATGACTGATTGTACTGTCAATTAATATGATTCTGGCATACATGCATAGTTTATTTTAACTACACGTGTATCGCAATATCGTTGCAAAATTGCTCTGATAGTAACCAACCTTCACATTGTTACTTTACTTTCCTTGGTTTGGAATGAGCATCCTGAATTCCTTACACTGTTTAAAATGTTAGATTTATCAGATTGCCTACGATGTCAAGTTTATTCTTTTTCAAACAAAACAGTTGTGTATGATTAATATCCACTAGTAATTGTATTTTCTTGCGATTGATCTTTTAAATGTCGGTGTAGAAGTGTTTCAAATAGTTTTCCCGTACTTTTAAATTATGACGTCATTTACATGATGACGTCGCTTGTTTACTTCTAATAGCGTTCATTTTCAAATCATTTTCATTTGGCATACATCGTTATGCATGTTGTGGTGTTGTCTGGAGGGGGAATTTTATTTACATTTTGACTTTGGTGAAAGTGGGATAAGGACGAGGTTGGGTACCCGTAAACCAGGTTTAAGTCCCCCAGTAGCCCTTTTTTATTGTTTTTGGCTGCTGGCCGTTCCAAGGCGGCACTCCTGCTTTCAGCCTACGGTCAATTTTGTTGTTTAATATGCTTAATGTTTAATGTGTTTCGTCTTGATATGCGTCCTGTTATGTTTTGTCTTGTGGCTTTACCGTTTCTTGTTAGATGGTGTTTGGTGCGGTGTCATTCCGTGTGTGGCTCTCCCTGTTTGACTATTTTTCCATATTATCTAACTTGCAACTGATAAAATGATAAACCAGAATAACGTTTATATGAGTGTATGGACTTGTCATGGTTGCATTTTCATATGGATTTATCATTTGCTTCGGTCTATTTATTTCTTTAGTAGTATAGTGTTCATAGTAAACATTTGATTCCAGATATAATAAATAATCGCTTGGTAATTGTCTATTTATGTATTCTTTCACGAACGCAAGGTTCAGATAAAATGTGTTTTGTATTTGAATGAAATAAACAATCACTAGTGATGAGCTTGTGCTGCATGCCCCTTTTTAATTTAGGCATGACTTAGTGATAGTGAGATTGGAAGGACCCAATATTAATAATTAAATAATTATGCCTGGCAATGTATGACAATTGCACTTAAAGTATCACAGGTGTACTCGACAGGTCAGATTAACCGTAAATATTCTGCGACATATACAATTACGCATTCGATGAGTATAACTGATATTTCCAGCAGATGTTTTACAGATAAGTAAAGCAATTGCAGTTCTCTTTCATTACATAACCTTTAAACATGTAACCTCCACTAGAAATTAAATATTCTTAAAGCAGCTTAAAGTTGGGTCTGTATATGAGTTTATGAATAGTGATCATAATGGTAGTTATTGTTGCGGTTGTTTATAGAGCTAAACAGTAAACACGTATGCCTTAACCCTAATTGTCGTTTGCAATCCTACACTTTTTAAATTATTCGGTACAATGAGGCAATGAGATAAATAAATGCAAATTTCAAAAGAATAAAGCACATATATAGAAATAGAAAATGAGACAAAAAGTGAAGTCCCTGATCAGACGCTGCCTTGAAAAGGCGGCGTCTGATCTGGGACTGCACTATTTGTCGTGGCGCTTTAATGCGACTTCGGTGGTAAAAGGGTTAAATAGAATTACAAG
Source organism: Azorinus chamasolen (assembly GCA_963576725.1). NCBI lineage: Eukaryota > Metazoa > Mollusca > Bivalvia > Cardiida > Solecurtidae > Azorinus > Azorinus chamasolen. The sequence goes on from OY755236.1 coordinate 50,777,442, forward strand.
ATGTAATTTTAAATACATACAATACATACAGCAATTTATATTCGGACATTGTAACCTATTATAGTTATGACTTATGTTAGTAATTCAAAATGCTATAAAGATGTCTAAAGATTTCAAGTGTTTCTATATTCATGTATAGACATCGATGACTGTTCTGCCAATCCCTGCAATAATGGTGGATCATGCACGGACCAAGTGAACGCCTACACGTGTTCTTGTGTGGCAGGGTATACAGGAGTAACATGTTCTGAGAGTAAAAACGTCTTTGATATTTTTGCTTATATTAGCGGGTTTATTCAAATTGCTAGTACGTTATTTTGCAGATTTTCAGCATAAAATCATAATGACTATATTTCGGAAGTATATATCGACTATAAAATAGAACAATAATGATGACTTTACTGTAAGTCAAGCGAAATAGCAATGTTGTTTACCGAAACAATTAATACGAGTGTTATAGCATTTGGAAACAGTGAAGACCGTGATAGAATTGCTCCTTAAAGATCCAACACTAGTTGTCATGCAAAATCTGTTGTTAACTCTCTTTGCTGCCAAATTGTGTCGTCTGCAAATTGTGTCGTCTGCTACAATTGTCATCAAAACAGTAATAGTAACAGTAATAGTTTGGATCCTGATGAGACGCCGAGTTACTCAGGGAAAGAGTTAAGACACAATATAATACACGAACTGTTTACATAAAAATAGCAAGTTTTTAAAATCTAAAACAGTCTGTTAAAACATTGTTATGCATGTATTAAACGTTTGTATTTATATGGACATGCTCTAGTTACTAAAAAGCAGAACTGTAGACATTTTTATTGCGCTATCAGCTCTCGCAACACGGTGCCACTGGCGTGTATGAGGTTAATGGCTGCACGTGTACTTGCGTTAACCCTTTCCCTGTTCTATGTTTATTCCAAATTTCAATACCTACTGAATATTCATGGACAATATAGCTATAATGAAATATGGAAGGTGGGACATTGTAGCCATTGCAGAAAGTAAAGAAACAGAACTAAATTCCATTAGCAAACAGAGTAGACCCTGATCAGACGGCTCCTATAGGAGCCGTCAGGTCTGGGTCTACTCTGTTTGCAAATGCTTGAAAACACGTTTACATGAGGGAAATGGTTAAAAGATATACTGGAGCAACATTCTCTTATATTGAACATAGTCCTGTGGCTTTTGTCTTATGGATGTTAACACCTTTGCTTGCATTTTGTATTGCTTAATTGTTTATGCCTCCAGTCCTTCAAATAATCCCCTTTTCCTCAACTGCCATAGAATCAAGTGTCGTACTTGCTTAAAAGTTCAGTGAAGCCTATTTATAACGATCATGTAATAAATTAATATGTGTGTCTTTCAGGTTGCTGCTTAATGCAGAACCAGAGTAATGCAGAATTATCCTCATGCTTTTTCTGCATTACTTAACGTCCTGCATTATACTACTACCGATTTTAAATAACTAGAATTCACTTGAAAGGTCGTTACAGAGGGGTTTTATTGTATAGATATGTCGAGATTTATGTGTTTCCCAGTGTAAAATAACGGGGAATAGGGAACGGTTACATGTATGATTGGATATACAGCAGAACCGCCTTAGTACAACCATCTAAATGGGGACTATTGCTGGGTCTTAACGACAAGTATTACATGACAGAGAGTGTACAGTATTACCTCTCTTTTGCATTAATCAGCCACCTGCTTTTAAATACATCAAGGCTTTTGCATTTAATGTAGAGCGATTGTATTGGAATTACATGTTCCGAATGAACCGTCAACATTCAGATGATTACGTGAGATATCCGTAGGCTTGTGATTAATTATTAACTAAATAATTCGGTCAAGGTACAATTACATGTACCGGAAAGGTTTACATGTATAGTATACAAACGATTGTAACTATTTAAGTTGAGAAGCAGTCCGTTAAAATATTTCTCTTGATGTTCGAAAGCATATTGCAATGATCTACTTTAAATGTTAATCAGTTTTTGCTGAACCGTTGCCGGGTGTATGATCAAGGTTATGGAGTGCACTTTTGCGTGAAAAATGCTCGTAACATGCTTGTAACATGCTTGTAAAGTAAACGGCCATGTGACTATTTTCGTTGTTAGTTTTGCTTCATAGCTTGCGTTTTATGATGTTTTGAAAATCGATTGAAACTACTTAAATAATGCTGAAAATTGTATGCATTTATTCCTTTATTTTCTATTTGCTTTAATGCCATGGAATAAGTGTCGCTGTTGTATACATTAAATACAGACTCAATAAAACCGAGTCTGCATTTTCTCTTTTCCCATTACTGACTTTGCCTCGTAGGATCACCATACAGGGTACATGCTTATAAAGCTTTTTAGTTGAGTCTGAGTTCGTTCTCAAGCTTTTGATTGGTCAGATTTGAGTTCTCAAGCTTTTGCTTGGTCAAAAACTTGAGAACGAACTCAGACTCAACTAAAAGTTTATAAGCATGGACCCAGGTTTGATAACGTTTCTTTCATATTATAATCTAAAATGCATGTTTAAGAGTTTGGCATAACTATGGGTAGAAGTAAAGGAATTCCTTCCACTTACATTGATTCAACAGGATTTATAAACTGGTTTTGTTTGGAAATTCATTAATGATTTACATTAACCATTATTCTTTAATCTTCTTTGACAACGTTCACTTAGTTAACCTATTGCCTCATAGGCTATTTCTAGATCCTACCTCTTTGAATAAATCTTCCGAAAATGAGCATTTACTAGAGGAAATATAGTTTTTAGAATTGTGTAGTCTATAAAACATTGTGATAAATAGAGCAATTGCTCCTATTGAATAAATGCTCTATTTATCACAATGGTTTCTGAAAGTAACTTCGAAAGATCTCCTAGTCAACCATTATATTTCTATTTTACAGATATGAACGAAACATTTACGAATGACATGACAATATAAACATAATCCTTTATCTAATTGTATTCAGCAATGAGCAAAAATCGTGATATACCTGAAAGGCTTAAATGGAGTATCCCACTGGAGCGTATGGCACGAACGTATGCGAACGTATAAAAATGCTCATACGCTCGCATACGCATATATACACTATGGGTGGGTTAGGCATACGTTGAATACGTTTCAGGTACGTTGCCATACGTCCGTGTACGTTCTCATACGCAGAGGTCAAAAATAATTTTTGAACATGTTCAAAAAATTCAACGTATACGAGCGTATGAATTATACGTTACGAATACGCTCATCATACGCTAGGCACACGTTGAATACGCTAGAGTGTCGGTAAAAGTACGTTACTTGTAGGTCAAATACGTTTCACATACGGTGGAATGAAGGCGGCCTTTAAAGCTATCATATCGATAGCGTACCAGTAACGTAATTGTCACGTATGTCTGACGAATGACTAATAACGTATTTAACCTATTTCTGGCTATCCATACGCTATTCATGCGCTCACATGCGGTATTAATACGTTACTATACTCGCATACGTTATTCATACGCTGATATACGCTACACTGGCGGTGACATAAGTTGACACACGCTCGTATACGTTTTTCATGCGCTGCATATACGCCAGATGTACGGTACGCATACGCTATTCACGCGTTGCTAATACGTTCATACGGTCAAAAGTTGTGCGAATGATCAGATTTTCATACGCTATGCATACGTTCGTCTCATACGCTATAGTGTGACAGGGCCATAATAATAATAATAGTTGTACACTCAGTACATTTCATTTATATGCGAAAATGACACCACGTACATAGATAATTTGGACTACATGTGAACCTTCGTCTTGCTTGTTGATATTCTTTGATATAAAAAACAACAAATTTACTTGGTTTGACTGCATTGAGCTGATGGATTTCTATATTGTTTAAAATACTGAACAAATGAATTCAGTCTTCGTATCCTAACGAAGTAAAGCTTGAGAGATTTTGTTAGATAATTAAAAATAAAAACAGTCAGGATGAAAGAATTGAAATAATACACGAAAGTGCACAGCAACACCAGGGTACCGTTTTACTAACGATATTACTGTTGCATAAGTCTACGAATGAAGAAGTTACGATTTAGCGTTTTACTAACATTTGCTTAGACCTGTACACCCGATCGCAAGTTTTTGCGTAAACTTACGAAAAGAAAAACCGTACGTAAGTTGTGCGTTAACATTGAAGCCTATCTGCCTATCAATTTAACATAATTGAATACCACGCAGTTGATTGATTGTGCAGTTGGCAGGTGAATCTTTTCATAAAATCATTTTTCGCAATGAAACTAAAATAGATTAACAGTTAGCAAAACAATCGGTATTGACAACGTTACCTACTTGATATACCAAACGAGTCTCATATTTTTCCATGGCTGTCAGTAAAATTGACTGTCTACCCTCGAGCATTTGACCCCGGCAACTGCTCAGTGACTCACTTTTCCTTGTGCATTTTGACAGTGTTTCCATTATTAAGCAATGCAGATGCATCGGATACCGGTCACAGGCGCGCTCATCAAGAATCTCATTTGAAGAGTTACGAACTATTTTTACGTACGAAATCCAGCAAGTTACGTAAAATTAGTAAAACGGATTTACGCAAATTATTATCATTAAATTGCAAATCTGTACGTAGGCATAAATGTTACGCAAAAACGTACACATTTTTAGTAAAACTTTACTTAGAAGCACAAATGAAATGCACGCTAACACACACACACACGCGTACGCACGTACATACGCACGCACGCACGCACGCACGCACGCACACCACACCTACCTATACACCACACCACACCCCCACACATCCACTCACCCCTATACACATACACTATTACGTCTTATATGTATGATAAAACGTTAATGTCACAAAACACCTTACTTAAAAGTTTCGAGTTCACATCGCGTCACTGGAATGGCCACGTAGCGCCAAGGATGTTGAATGTAAATGAATTCTACAAGCACCAATTCACAGCACATGAAGGGCGCTCATACACACATATCATACAGATATACCATACACATGTACCATACACATATACCATACGTGTCCACACAGAAATGTTCCATGCATGCTCAACACATTTGAAACCTATTTTGTTTTTGTTATGGATGATGCTAAGTTTTTCTGACTTTTAAATAATTTCATATATAGACATTGACGATTGTGTTGCCAGTCCATGCAATAACGGCGGAACATGCACGGACCAAGTGAACGCCTACATTATTAGTTATACAGTTCTTTCCCAGGGTACATGACGATTTATTCCCGGCTGAGAAAAATCATGTTGCCCGAGCCGTTAGGCGAGGGTTACATGATTTTACCAGCCGGGAATAAATCGTCATGTACCCTGGGAAAGAACTGTATAACGAATTTATTATACTGCAAAGTTTTACGGTTCGGATAATTTATATAAATCCATTTTGGCATGTTGAATCACTAAACACGCTAATACCCCTAAAAGCGCCCCAATACATTAATTCTACCCGAAGGTATCCGAAGTTGTGTGTATTGTATTTCATCGGCGTTCGTATTATTATAGATGGCTGTACGATATAATAACTCCTCTAAAAACTGTTTTATTGGTCATTTCAAACAATGATGTTTTTTAATTCATTTCTGCATTTGTTTCTTTACGTATCAATAGTTGTCTATTATGAATTTTGTTATTGTTTAGCCGAGTCGAGAAGTCGGTCTTTTGGTTTCTGACCATAATATGTGGGGCCTGCCATGGGGAATTTCTATGTACCCTGTCAGCTCACAGGGTACATGGACTCATGTACACGGCTAGTTAACCAATCAGAAGTGAGGATTTTACTTTGCAGTATAATAAGTGTTCTTGTGTGGTAGGGTATACTGGAGTAACATGTTCTGAAAGTAAATACATCTTTTGATTTTATTGCTTATTTGAGCGGGATAGTTATTTGAGCGGGATAGTTGCAGTTTCTTGCACTTAACTCAGGGTATTTCGAACATCAATTTCCCATCTAACGTAATCATTTATACTGCAGAGTGAATAAACAACAATGAGTATTGCCCTTGAATAAAATACAATCGACAAAATAACCATTGTCCACTTTCTATGTTGAGTACTTTCTATCCGATTGTCCCCAAACGTGTTCAAAATGCTGGTGGTAATAATATTTCGGCCAAATTCGATTACCTGATAGACTGATGTAGGTACTTCTGAATTATGGCACTTAAACAACAAAATATCCTCAACATCAGCCTTGTCTGCTCCCTAAGTTCTGGCAGCAACATGAAAGAAATGCAGTAACAATGACGTATAAGTGTAGAATCCCTGCAACAGTGAATAATCTGCATAATCATTGGCTATGCAATATAGGCCCCTTCAACAGTATTATTGGACTCTTTCTCACTTTGTCAGTGATGTAGTATTTTATTGTTATCCTTTGAAATTCAAACTACTTGGTGATCCGAAAATCGGAATCAAGTTAACCCTTCTCTTGCTGAATTTTAAAATACATTTCTCCTTCTTTAACCATGCCCTGTTGTAAAATTACATATATCTTCACTGTGTAACAACTGCTGTGGAGTGCACTGGTTACACAATCAATTTGTAAATAGTGCAGAGCAGATCCTGATGAGACAGCTCCTGCAGGACTGCAGGAGCTGTCTCATCTGAGTCTTCACTATTTACAGGTAGGTATATTGGCGTGAATAGCAAGCGAAGGGTTAATATGTTTTAGTGTTTTGCACCCGGTCCTCAAGTAGTTTGCATTGTTTGCATTGTTTTTCATGTGCTTATATTTTTGTTGTTTTGTGGTTAGAAATGTAATTATATTCGTGGCATTCTGAAATCTGAAACATTTAATTTACATGAAAACTAATTGCTCTGAAGATGTAGCGCTCTATTTGGCAAAGTTTGTATGGACGGTAATTTGGTCTTCATTAAAATGCCACACAGTTGCAGTCATAATCGCGTGTGTTCGCCTGTTGCGCCTATGCAGACATCATCATTACAGTGATTTAATTATATTCATGACATTCTGAAATCTGAAACATTTAATTTACATGAAAACTAATTGCTTTTAAGATGTAGGGCTCTGTTTAGTATATTTTGTATGGAAGGTCATTTGGTATTCAATGAAATGTCACAGAGTTGTAGTAATTATCACGTGTGTCCACATGTTGCGACTATGCAGATATCATTACGATGGTGCATACTCCTGATGAGTCTGACCATCTAGAACTAGGCTATCCCTCTTCACTTCTGTAATGCTGCATCCAGATACATAAGTGCTTGTTGTCGGAAAGCGCCGGTTGCTACATCTATGAAGTGTTCTGGCGTTCATCCTTCACTAACATGTCATGCTGCAGCATGACAGTGTAACAACAAAGGAAATTGCGGCAGTTTCTGCAGCAGATCAAAGTGACATGTTTGATCTAATAACGGGTCCCCAATACGGTATGTATGAGGCATTCAACGCCAGTGAGTTCACCACTCCAGAACGCTTCATGCTATAGGTACATCATTGCAGGAGGAGTGGAGATGCGTGCCCCAGTTGTAGATTGCCAGACTCATCAGAATTATGCATTCAAAGGAATTACCGTTGTTTCAAATAGGTGTTATAAAATTATGGGGTTCAGATTTCATTTTGTGCTTTTTGTGGTTTTTTGTTTTTCTTTTATTCCACGTTAACTGTTATTATCCCTAATACTATATATAGTAATGAATCGGAATATCGTTTGAGGAGTTTATGTTCATCGGACATACCGTGTTTTCCTACAATGATTAGTTTCAGCCTTATCGTTGCTTTGATTTTGAGTAGGAGAATGATTATATTAAATGAGTTGATCAGAGATATGATAAATACTTACTGGGTAAATATATCATCATGTCTTCTTTCATCAATCATTACATTTGCCTGACAGTTGTAAAACACATTTTAGTATCGTAAAACGACATGAAAAGTCAAATGAACATTACATAAAATATTACACACTCGAACTATATAATGAATTGTCCAACAGAGGGGTTCCATTTCAGTACAGCTATGACGGATTCGTAGTTGTATATATAAACAAATATCAAAAGGACCAAGAGTGTACTGCGATTATCATTGTATTCTGATAAAATCACGTCAAACTGAAAGTATAAACATAAACACAGTGTGAGTATAGATTTAAAGCTTGAATCTATATAACCATTCAACTATATAACATAATCTCAGACATTACATAGTTACACAATGATACAAAATTATATCAACATATCCGAAACATGGATGTCCGAGTACTATGCATATGAATATCAACACAACAAACACGGCGTTTACGTTTAAAATATAAATCTGGCAATAAACATGCTTTTCATATTGTATATTTTATAATAACACACTTGAAATTGATATATAAATACCTCTTTGGGGCCTTTTACGCAAAACAAACGCAGAAAACGCAGCCAACTAGTGAAACCGCCAGATGAACATTTTGTCGCAGACTGGTACCAAAAATCGAGAAGCGAACCAACATGGTTCGCCCCGAGCGAGCTTCGTACTCCTAGTATCGCAGTCACAACAGCATTAGAACACTTTCGGTACAAGGTCCTATCTCTTTTCAACATATTGTTCAATATTAAAGTGTCAAATCAACTGAAAGTTGCGGTTGTACGTGAGATTTTGAACGGTGTTTATAACGATTATTGTTGCTAAGTTGTGTATAGAACTTTGTAAAAAAGAATCACAAATACATACTATACAGGGTATGTAACAAGAAAATGAATATTTGACTATAATATCTTATTATTGTTATGTTTGATGCTAATGTTAAGAATAAATATAAACTATTTAAAGATTTTAATTGTTTCTGACTTTCGTATATAGACATTGACGACTGTGCTGCCAATCCCTGCAATAACGGGGGAACATGCACAGACCAAGTGAATGCCTACACGTGTTCTTGTGTGGTTGGGTATACTGGAATAACATGTTCTGAGAGTAAATATGCTTTACTATTGCCTATTTTATTTGTTGTACAAAAAGGCGTGTGTCTTTTTGAAGATGTTCAACGTGAAGTGATAATCATGTACAAATGACTATTACTGGATCTTAGTGACTTAATTACTTAATTACTACTCATGAACAGACTCAATAAAACCGAGTCTGCAATTTTCTCTTTTTGCATTTCTTTTTTTGCTTTCGAGGGATCACCCATTTTCAGAATATATGTACTTCACAACAGCAGGTGTTAAGTGCTTGTGTGGCGGCCGCAAAAAGTCGCCCCGTACTTCATTCTCAGTGTTGTTATATTTTCTGGTCTTTCGGGATCACAAGTTTTTATGTTATTAGTTTTGAAAATTGAATACTGCTTAAGCCGGTGCTAGGGGGGCGTGAGTAGTGTTGCACTTTTAATTACTACTCATGAACAGACTCAATAAAACCGAGTCTGCAATTTTCTCTTTTTGCATTTCTTATTTTGCTTTCGAGGGATCACCCATTTTCAGAATATTACTACCGGACAAGCAGTGTGCAGAAAGCTGCCCGTAGAAACTGTCTGTATTATCTTTCGTCTGTATTAACCAACCACCTACTTGTCAATACACCTACACATTTCATTTTATGTAAATAGGTTCTATTCAGGTACATGTTTGTAACATATTCTGCATACGCATTTCAGATCAAAGAGGTTCTATGGAGTAATATATTCTGCATACGCATTTCAGATCATTGCTTAGTTTAGCGGTTGCATCTCAGATGCTTTTTAATTATCTTTCTTGTTTTGATTGTTTGTTAGTTTGTTGTTGTTGTTTTTGGGGTTGGATGGGGATAAATGTTGGTTTTCCGGAAACCTTTGTCAAATTGAAAAATGATGGGCATGAGTGCTTCACCTGTTCTTCTATGGTTGATGTGGACGTTCATGTAGCATATCCTACTTGGAGTTTCCATGTTCTATCCCCCACAAGGTGTGAGGTATATACTCTTGCTCTTTTTCACCCGTCATTCCGTATGTAGTACTAGGTACGGCCATATGTACAAATGCCTCACAAGTCTCACAACTCCTCATACACCATTAGGTGTGTTTCACAGATTACAAACGCTGCAGCTTTTTTTACTCGAGTTATGGGACTTTTAAATTTATCTTCACTAGATTACATATCGTAAAAAAGGTTTCATTTAGAGACAATATCGCCAGAGGTCCTAAAGGCGTTTTTCACATTAAAATGCATCAAATACAAAGTCCAAAGCATACATGCACTTGATAAGTTGCCGCATGACATGCTCATTATATAACAAGAATAATATTGTTTCATGGTTATAAGAATTTTTTTACTCATAGTAATCCTTATTCGGCTGTGCAAAATAGTTCCTGCTCAAATTTGGATATGGTGCAATATAGATTATTTTCTATTCTATCAGGGTTTTGAGAAACTAAGTAGAAATAAGATCCTGGTGATATGTTTAGTGTCACCTTGGTCCAGGCTGGTTGCAAATGCAAGTCGGGTGCAGATAGAGGAATAAGGTTTGAATATAAATAGGGTTGAGATTAGGACATCTTTAAACCGGTTGGAACCTCAAGTGGTGGTTTTACCACTGACCGTTCCAAGTCAGTACTCCCATTGTCAATCTTATGTTAGTCTTATGCCTTTTTTGTCTTTGTACGTGTACGTTTGTTGGTGTTGAAAGTTTAAGCTCGTTTTAGTGTATATTTGTATGTGTGCGCTATTGTGTTTGTGTCTCACTTATTTTCTATTGATGTTTTGGTAATGGCTGCGTCTTGTGTGTGGCTTTTCTTGCTTGACTTTACTACTATGAGGTTGTTAAAGTGAGTCCCTAAATATATGCATAGTTTCAATAACATTATGAACCTTTTCGTCACGTTTTGTCTCGTAACTGTGCTGTTTCCTATTCGATAATGTGTAGACACCGTTATATGTTCAGTCACTATTATGAAGATTGTCAACTTTTCTAGAGGCCGTTGGTAGTGTTGCACTGTTAATTACTGCTCCTGAACAGACTCAATAAAAGAAAGTCTGCAACTTTCTCTTTTTGCATTGGTGCTTTTGCTTTCGAAGGATCTCGTACTTTCAAAATTTATGTACTTCACAACAGCATATGTTAAGTGCTTGTGTGGCGGTCGTAAAAAGTCACCCGTACTTCATTCTCAGTGCTGTTATACGTTTTGGTCCTTCGGATTCACTAGTTTCGATGTAATTACTTTTGAAAATTGAATACCGCTTAAACCGGCGTTAGGCGACATGAGTTGTGTTGCACTGTAAATTACTGCTCATGTCTGCAATTTCCTCTTTTCATTGCTGCTTTTGCTTTCGAAGGATCTCATTCTTGAAGTTTTGAACTTATATCAAATAATGTCAATTTGCTTCAAAATACACTATTTTCTTATCGAAAGGTATCATCATTTTTGTTCTAAACCAAACAATTATCGGCCATGTTGAGCAGTTAATCAAAACTAAAACGCAAACCCAATAATACATTGCCGAAAAACACTACGCCTTCGATATCAAACACATGGATGTTTGATCTTATTCGGTGTTTATTCGATTGATGTTCCTGCAATACACTTCTTTTCTTTTCATTGCTTGCATATTAGGATGTTCTGTAATTGTTTTTGTAAACTTTTAAAGTAATGCTTTAATGATGATTTCTCTCATCCTTTAAGTAGGTTGCCCTTTTGCTTGACTGCCATAGAGTTAGTGTGCTATTTCCGTCAATTGCAGTAGCCTCTCTATTCCGAACATTTATTGAATAATTGTAGGTTCCTTTAAAACAGAAGAATGTTTATCTCAGAACGAAAGTAATGTATGAATACCCGTATACCCAGTGATCGTTCTGCATTACTTGTCGTCCTACATTGAGCTACCACATTACGTAAATACCTAGAGGTATGTTTACCTTGACACGTCGGTGTAGAGAGGTGTTATTAAATAGACACTATGTGTGAAAGTGCCTTTGCATGTATGAATACATGTGTGATCGGATATACTGCAGAAACAATCTACAATCTATCGGGACGCTCGTTTAGGTAAACCGTAGCGAAATCGTCAACATTACTAACGTTTGAGTAATTATACCTACAATACACTCAGTCTATAAAACCATATGACGGTTATTAATTTACTGAACACCTATATCATTGTATTCCGTAACGGGCAAACATTATCAATTACACGAAAAGCTTATAAATCATAGTAGTTGAATGCTATTTTAATTGTTTGGCCTTTTTAACATGTGCTATATAAACGTTTTAGCAAATATAGCAGGCGAACTTACTCATAATTAGACAGTGACGAATGCACTGTCAGTTCCTTGCGAAAATGGCACCATGTGCAAATATCATTTCAGCGACTTTGTGTGAACCTTTGTCTTTCTTGGATGTACCGAAAGTACCGGAGTGACTTTCATTGATAGTAAAACAATTCAAAGTATTTCTTTAATTAACTTAGTTTTGTTATGACTGCCTGTGTCTAATGGTTTGGTTTTGCTTTGTCAAATGCTGAAAAGTGATTTCTTTCGGTTTCTTTTATTTAGCTTGCAATGTAACATAAAAGTGTACATATGTTCCTGAGAAGTGTCTTCCGATACACTGCATGTGAGATATTTCGCATCATATAGGGATGTGTTGTGATATGAGATCCTGAGATATCTTATCAAAACAAACATATTGACTGTATGATGTATGTGCTAATTATCAATGTCTTTATAGAATTTACCTTATGATTAATTTTCACTTAATAACTGGATAGTTATGTTTTCTCTCTCAAATACATTATCAGTTTAGAGCTGTTATTATAACAACCCGTGCAGATGTTAGTAGAGCATTGCAAAACACTAGTTAAGTACAATAACAAATAGCGATTGATATGTTCATAGTCAAAGCCCTTCAAATTAAATATTGCAAGAGGAATGTGTTTCTTGTAATGGTTTCAAGAAAGTTTTAACGCAGATTTATCTTGATTCCGCTATGGAAAAGTAATACCTTCTCAAATTTGTTTCTAGTACACTAATGGTTACGTTTGATTCTATTTTTGAGGAAATAAAGACATGTTGTGAAAGGATGTGGGTTCTTTTGAGAGGGTGAGTTCCTCTGTATCACCAGGAAGCAAGTATTTGTAGAGAAACACGGGTTAATATAGATATACTTAGATGTACTTGTATTTATAGCTGAACAGTATAATTTCAAGTAGCAACTGTAACTGCATGCATGACATGCACCGCAAAATAAACATACGGTTATTGTCACGTATTGTATACGGCTAGTGTTAGTTTCGGTGTTTGCTAATCTATTTCAGGTTTTTATAGGTGTATCAGACTTAAATAGATAAATGTTTTCATATATAGACATTGACGATTGTGCTGCCATTCCATGCAATAACGGTGGAACGTGCACGGACCAAGTTAACGCCTACACGTGTTCGTGTGTGGTTGGATATACCGGAGCTACATGTTCCGAGAGTAATTACGTCCTTGATTTTATTGCTTATTTTAGCAGCTTAATATTAGGTTTTTAAACATTAATTAGAACCTCATTACAAATATAACACTTCATAATGAATGGATTCAATAAAACCGGGTCTGCAATTTTCACTTTTTGCATGGCTGCTTTTGCTTTCGAAGGATCTCCTATTTTCAGAATTTGTTTACTTCACAACAGCAGGTGTGTGGCGGCTATAAAAAAGTTGCCCCGTACTTCATTCTTAGTATTTCTGTACATTCTGGTGCTTCGGGATCATCGTTTTCAATGCTTTCAGTCATGAAAAATGAATACCGTTTAACGCCGGTGCAAAGAGGCCTGAGTAGCGTTGCGCTTTTACTGATTACTGCTCTTGAACAGACTCAATACAACCAAGTATTTTCGCAAGGCTGTGTTTGCTTTTAAAAGATCTCTTACTTTTAGAATGTATTTATCGTTAAACAATAATGGGTCGTTAACTTTCAAATGGTTGAGCGATATGTCCTTAGGTGTATGGCACGTTCTGTGTATACTATGACGCCCATGAAAGGTTTTCATATACACAACTACAATTAATTAGTAGGAGATGATGTATGTTGATGTATTACACCACGCAGTAACTTCATTTTGGCTCCATATTGATATTGTCTTCTTGAATTATTAACATACATAGATTTCCCTGTGTAGACTTTGCTGCGTTGTGCAAACGATTTCACTTTTGTGTGCAAGTGTAGATTGCGTTAAACAAAATATAGGAGCAAAATCTCTCGTAGTAAACATTATTCGTGTTTTTTTATCTAAGTGTCTTAAGTTTCGTTGCTTGCATCTTATGATGTTCTGGAATTCGTTTTCCAAACTATTAAAGTAATCATTAAATAATAATCTTATCGCAATTCATTCAAGTAGTTTGTCCTTTTGCAATACTGCTATAGATTAAGTGTACCTGTTGCTGTCAATTACAGTCCGTCTATAACGACTGTTTAGTGATTAAACGTAGGCGTCTTTCCCGATATGTTAAAATCACGCTGCCCTCTTTTCGTGTACACTGGCAGGAAATGCTTAGTACACTATGAAGACGCTCCCTTAAATCCGGAAACGGAAGGAGGTTTTTGTCATACCCTTTATTACCTTCTACAGTCACACTGTTTGTCGCCCAATCATTGAGTACACTAGCGATAGGTAGCACCAGTTTATTTCACTTAAAAATGTTTTCATTTTACATGCAATTAACCGTTGCTGTAGATTAGTCAGGGAAGATATGTTTGTTTATCCTGTTTGTCTTTTAGGGTAGAGATTGAATACGTGTGAAGTTGGGCGCCTCTTAATCGGCTTAAACTCTCAGTGACAATTGTTACTCACCGTTCCAAGCGGGTACTTCCATCCCTATTGTTTTTGTTTCGTATGGTTGTGCCTTTTGATATTCATGTAGATTTGCCGTTCTGTGCTGTCATGGTGCTGTACGTGCGACTGTATGTTTCGTATGTGATGTTTCTTGCATGATTCATCAATGTACTTTTAAAGCAGGAGGATGTATAAGAACGAAAGTAATGCATAAATATACTTAGTGATCTTACTGTATTACTTGCTGTCCTGCATTGAGATACCACATAACTTAAAAACCAAGAATTATACTTGCATTGACAGGTCGTTGTAGAGAGTTTTTATTATATAGATATGGTACACTGGTTGTTACTGTTTAAAGGGTGACTTTGAGGTAACTGTGAGATGAGGACGTCAGTAAACCGGTTAAATCCCCAAGTGGTTGTTTTGCCACTGACCGTTCCAAGGCGGTATTGTCTTTGTCACCCTTACTTTTATGTTTGTAGTTTGCTTTTGTGCCTTGTGTTTTTGTACTTCTGCGTGTTTTGGTGTTTAAAATTTTCTCACGTGTGTGTGTGTGTGTTTTTGTGTGTTTGCGCGCGCGTGCGTGTAGTTATGTGTGGTTGTGTGTGTCTCAATTATTTTCTATCGGTATTTTGGTAATATTTGCGTCTTGTGTGTGGCTTCTACTGCTTGACTTTACTATTTTGTTTGTCAATTTAATGGTAGACGTTTCTGTCACTCTATGTGAAAATGGCATTGCACGTATGGACAGAGCGGATGAATACATTTATACATGTGTGGCTGGATATACTGTAGACAAAGCTACAACAACTATCTTTAGGACTACATTGATGTTTTTAATACAGGACAAAACATGCAGGAATCTCATATAGGAAATATACCGTTCTTTCTGAATTAATAAACCACTGGACGTTTAGAAACTTTAGATACATCTATGTTATTTCATTTAATGTAAAAAATGTTTCTTTCTAGTTTAGTATTCCTCCTTGAGAACATAGCCTAGTTCTAAACTATGTTTATTGTTCGGGAAAATATCTTTGTCGGTGTTCAGGACGACTGTGATAAAAATAAAATGAATAGTATAAATGCATTCAGCGATTTGACATACATTACAAAACTAGTTTAGGGGACACACATACATAACTCTACCAGATACTCTGTTGGTATAATAATCTGATTTTGATTCGGAATATAACTTGTCAGCTTAATTTGACCTGGTAGTGCGGCAATTTTCGCTTAGGTTAATTGAGATATACTTTTCGACATCATCAAAGTTTGTATATTATATAAATATCACATCCTATGTCATACATTATTACTTGATAACATTGACAATATTGCTTAGTTTCCACTTAGTAATTTTCAAATTATGTTTTCTCTGTCAAAGACAGGACACTTTAAATATGTTAATATTACCGCTCTTGTAGATGTTAGTAGAACTTTATACTACGTCAAGTAACATAAGAAATAATGATTGCACATACATGCAGGAGATGCAAGGAAGAAACACATTGGAATACATGTATATTGAAACTGCTTAATTTCCACTTAGTAATTGTCAAATTTTGTTTTCTCTGTCAAATACAGGACACTTTAAATATGTTAATGTTTATGAGTAAATGTACAGTCGGCTGAGCGATCTTTCGGACTGAAAGTAGACTATTACTAGGTACTTTACTTTTTAATATAACCGCTCTTGTAGATGTTAGTAGAAGTTTATACTACGTCAAGTAACATAAGAAATAACGATTGCACATGTATGCAGGAGATGCAACGAAGAAACACATTGGAATACATGTATATTGAAACTGCTTAATTTCCACTTAGTATTTGTCAAATTTTGTTTTCTCTGTCAAATACAGGACACTTTAATTATGTTAATGTTTATAAGAAAATGTACAGTCGGCTGAGCGGTCACTCGGACTGAAAGAAGACTATTACTAGGTACTTAATTTTTAATATAACCGCTCTTGTAGATGTTAGTAGAAATTTATACTACGTTAAGTAACATAAGAAATAATGATTGTACATACATTCAGGAGATGCAACGAGGAAAGCGTTGGAATACATGTATATTGAAATATGTTATGGCTAATGCAGGTTATTTTAATTTACAAAAAGCTATGTAGATCCTTTTAATATACTTCTGACTTAAATGTTTCATGTGTAAATAGACATTGACGATTGTGCTGCCAATCCATGCAATAACGGCGGAACATGCACGGACCAAGTGAACGCCTATACGTGTTCTTGTGTGGTAGGATATACCGGAGTAACATGTTCTGAGAGTAAATATGTATTTGATATTATTGCTTATTTCAGCGAGATTTATTGCAGCTTCTTGCTCGGTATTTTATATATGTTTAGAATGAATAGCTAATATTGGTATTTTGAAATCATAACTCGTATCTATTTCATAAATACATTTAAACTTGAGTTATTTTCAGTCTCTTG
This sequence comes from Azorinus chamasolen, assembly GCA_963576725.1. Taxonomy (NCBI): domain Eukaryota; kingdom Metazoa; phylum Mollusca; class Bivalvia; order Cardiida; family Solecurtidae; genus Azorinus; species Azorinus chamasolen. The sequence continues at coordinate 50,794,658 of OY755236.1, forward strand.
TACATTAAATTATAATATTTCCGGAATCAATTAAACATTGATAATTTCTCATGAAAGCAAGCTAACGAAGTAGCAATATTGTTTTCGAGACTCTTTATCAGTTAATTTGAAGGTAAATTGGATATAATTAGGATGTCAGTTGGTATCACAGTGTATAATTTTGATCAACGAGTGTGGTGATTAAGTCAGAACATAAAAGGCTATGTACATCACAAAAGCGGGGTTTAACTACTCGTGGTGCGGCTGTAAAAAGTCTCCCCGCACATCATTCTCAGCGTTGTTATATTTCTGATCCACTTGAAAATTCCATTTTAAAGCACTATGTTATAAAAATCGATTACCACTTATACAAATGCGTGGGGTGATTAGTGTTGCATTTTAATAAATCCTCATAGATCAATAAACCGAGTTTGCGATTTTCTCGCAATGCATTGCTGCTTTTACTTTCAAGGGATCTCCAAATTTCAGAATTTATACCCGAACTGCTCTTATATATAAACCTATATATTTAAACGATTGAAACTGTTTAAGGTATGATAAAATCTGCTACATTTACAGTTAGAACATTATTTTAAAGTAAACAATAACTTGAGACTGGTTATTTAGCGTCGGTAAATTTCGCTTCTCAAAGTTTATTATTGTTAATGCTCAGCATTCGTTCTATGACTTAGTCATAAATGCGACTGTATTGTTTTTATATTGTTGTCAACTTTTGACGTTCTAACTACATGAGCATGGTGTTCCGAAATATAAACCGAACCACTCCAAATGTGTTTTTGCCTCAGACTCTCGGATTAGTTATGCTTTATATAAAATAGAGTACATCTCTTTATATTGACTCTTTGTTGTATAGATAAAGGTGATTAAGTGCTAAGTGTTTGTATAGCGGCCGTAAAAAGTCGTCCTGAACTTTATTCTCAGTGTCGTTATGTTTTGTTGTCCATAAGGATCATCAATTTCAATTCGTTTAGTTATGAAAATTGAATGTGATTTTATCTAACTATGTGTTTAGACAATATGAATGGTATCAATATTGAAATTGAGTATAAGAATATTGTTATTCAATACATTTGCTTATCATTTCGATAAAGTAATTCTATATATTGTATCAAACAAATGAAATATGGGAACGTGTGCTTGATTACGATTTAATAGATTACAATAGCATTGCTAGTTTGGGAGGCATTTGAGACTGACAAAAAAGGTTTATTCTTTAATCCATTTCCTGTTCGATGTTTATTTACAATTGCAATAGAGTGCTTAGAATCGTGGAACAACTTCGCTCTGTTATTCATTTCCCGTTTGGTACGGGCATAGTCCTTTTCACTGTCCAATATTGACAAATCCTCCTCCTTAATAGTTGTAAAACGCGACATTTCTTAAATAATTAAATAACAAGATGTGTTTGTGAACACTATGCCCCCTCATATACTTGACCTCTGACCTTGAAGGATGACCTTGACATGTCACCCCTCAAAATGTGCGGCTTTATGAGATACATATGCATGCCAAATATCAAGTCACTATCTGCACTGGCTCAAAAGTTAAGACCAATGTTAAGGTTGCGTTAATGTTACAGATAAAGAAACAGACAATTTGACATTTGACCCTGAGGGATGACCTTGACCTTTACATGTCACCCCTCAAAATGTGCAGCCTAATGAAATACACAAGCATGCCAAATATCAAGTCTCTATCTCTACTGGTCAAACAAGTTATGGCCAATGTTAAAGTCGGTGATTTGACCCATATATTTGACCTCTGACCTTGAAGGATGACCTTGATTTGTTAGCCCTCAAAATGTGCGGCTTTATGAGATACATATGTCTGCCAAATATCAAGTATCTATCTGTACTGGCTCAAAAGTTATGACCAATGTTAAAGTTGCTGACAAACAAACACAAACAGACAGGGCAAAAATAATATGCCCCCTGACTATCGTCAATGGGAGCATAAAAACCAAAATCTGTCAAAATGAGGATTGGATAGCAAATTGAAAACGGCGGATGACGTCAGTCGGATGGGACGTCACGCACACAATTGAACAAGCGCTCAATGATCTAGACGTAATGTTGCCCTCGCGATATAATGTTGCATGGAACAGTACAAATTGGTGTCACGGCAGGTATATGGAAAACTTGTATAGGAAAATCACGTGAGGTTTAATAATTAATTTCCATTATTTATCAACAATGTTTCATTTTTTACTACAGGATGTAATTAATTTTTCTGACATAAAGGGAATATTTACCAGTTCTATAGCTATGTAAACAGAACACCTACAGCATTGTATTCAGTAACTAGCAAAATGCTTAAGAATCATAAAAGTGGAGTAACAGTCATTTTAATAGCAAGACGTTTTGATGTTTTTTAAATCATTCTTGATCAACACTGTTTCGCCGTTTTATAGGTGCTATATAATGCAATAGCAACTATATTAGACGAAAATATTTAGTATTAAGACTGAAAAGCACGCTGCCAAGTTTTGCCATATTAACGCCACATGCAAAGATCATTTCGGCGACTACTATCGAGTCTTCGTCGTTCTTGAATATGCTGGAATAAGAACAAAGTTCGTTGTACTCTCTTCAGTGTCAACTGCGTATTTCATGTATGCACATTACAAGAAGACAAGCAATGACTAAATAGTTTAAGTTGGCATCTCAAATTTAGAATGTAATCCTTTAAGTTGGGAACAATTTAATTGTCGTAACGTACGAGGCAGCTGCGAGAAGTTCGTTAATTATCATGGGTTTCGAGACAGCCGAAAAACCAAAGGGGATACGACAACTTCGAAACGTCCACCTAAGACTTAGATCAGGAGCCTCGTCGGCGACGACGAGGCAGATGATAATTATCTACATATTAATATTTTATAGTCGCAAATCTCAAAGCTGCGCCTATGACATAAATGGTAGGTAGTTGTTAGAATTCATTGTTAAAGTAGGCATAACCAATTACTCGACCACCATGGCGTACGAGATAACTGTTTTCTTATTCCTTATGCAAATTAGTTCGCTCAAGTACCAGGCGATGATCTGCATCTTTGATATGCTATGTGTGTACATGTTAAATTGTAATTATATTGCAATATGCACATGTTTTAGGATCTAAATTCACGTGACAACAGTCTAAACAGATAACTACCTGCATAATTTGGAATAACAAGCTCTGAACTGTACAAGTTGGCTTCCTTCTAAAAGGAAGCCAAGAAGAGTTTTTTATCTAACATTTGCTATATACAGGGGCCGTTTTACAATGTTTTGGCACCGGATCGTAAATAGGTTTCTATAAATAACTATTGTGCATATCAAGTAGTACGTGCGTTATAATTAGAACGAACGAAGGCGGTGAATATCAAGCGCCACTGCTTAGGAGATATACAATGCTTTAATCGTTGCAAGTACATGTAGTTTTTTGAATTGGAATTTATCCAGTCAGCAAGCTTCTCTAAATAAAATAAATAGATAAACTTATATTTATTAGAATAGAATAGAATATATATTAGAACAGGTTTTATTTACCAACCATGGACCCTCTCGGGCTACAAATGAATGCATACTAAAATATTTATGATTAACATAATTGACATGAAACTAAAGCATGTGTATCATATCTTAAGCACATCTTTGGTAAATCACGTATAAACAACAATACATTTTATTCATTTTGCTTCCTCGTGAAGTTCTAAGGCACATGGACACACCAGTCAAACATTGGTTTATGCATCTAGCAAGCACTTCCAAGTAAGCTAGGTCCTCCTATTAGTTTTCTTCCGGTAGTGTCTAGAAGGTTTATTAGGTTAGTGATAATTCTAGCCGTTTCTAAGGCATAATGATCCTTAACAATGTAAGTACATGTATTTCAATTTTCTGTAAATATGCATATGTTGATGGAATAACGGGAAAATCACCAATAGAAATATACAAATAAGAAAATAGAAAAACAACAGAGAAATTTTGGGGTTAAATTGGTTACGATTTATCAGTTGTATTAACTCAATCAGCTCGGTAAAATGTTTTTCTAATAAAAAATAATGCTTTTGTGGCCGATTGTAGGCTGCGAATCTCATATCCGCGGATATGAGAATAATATCCGGTGTTTAGTCATACCGACTTAAATCCACCGCTGGAGAAACGCGGTTTAATAAGAATCAAGTCAGAAAGCAAAGATTAATGGATAAAAAGTAAATGTTTCAATTCTACTCGCATGCTAATTAGATTAAGAAGCTCTTAAAGGGGCTGGAAATGGCATAGACCTAAATAATATGTTCAGCTCCATTGAGGTCAATCTAACAATAGAAACTGAGTCGACCGTTACTCGAATTTTATACGGAATGCAAAAATGATTGCACTTTGTTCTGGGATAAAATAATCATGTCTATTTGAATTAAAATATCGACAATATGGATTCAACTGATCCTATTGTTCAAATTCAATCACGTTTGGTTAGTGATAGTTTGACTGCGTATTTTTTATATAACCAAAACTCGCGCATGCGAATAGCCTCAACTCGTCCCGTCCGGTAGACGGCGATATTCGTTTTACTATCCTAATTCCAAACTCCTTGAGATGAATTGTAAACCATCCCAGAATACGCTGACATCCAATTCCAACACTGAGGAGAGACCTGATGGTCTCTCCAATAACAACTGCGAAAGAAATTAAATGAAACTCTCACACGGATATGCGTTTCTCAGAATTTCGATGCATTGAATGTGAAGCATTCCGTGACATACATAGATGTGTTGTAGTATGGATCATGTCAGATTTATTTAACAGAAATGTATTTACTGCTCGATTGATCTGTCATAATTTATTACTTGATAACATTGACAATAGTAATTGTCAAATTCTGTTTTCTCTGTCAAATACAGAACACTTTAAATATGTTAATGTTTATGAGTAAATATACAGTCGGCTGAGCGGTCATTCGGATAACCGCTCTTGTAGATGTTAGTAGAAATTTATACTACGTCAAGTAACATAAGAAATAATGATTGCACATACATTCAGGATATGCAACGAGGAAAAGCAATGAAAAACATGTATATTGAAACCTGTTATGGCTAATTCAGGTTACTTTAATTTACAAAGAGCTATGTAAATCCTTTTAAAATACTTCTGACGTAAATGTTTCATGTGTAAATAGACATTGACGATTGTGCTGCCAGTCCATGCAATAACGGCGGAACATGCACGGACCAAGTGGACGCCTATACGTGTTCTTGTGTGGTAGGATATAATGGAGTAACATGTTCTGAGAGTAAATATGTATTTAATATTATTGCTTATTTTAGCGAGATTTATTGCAGCCTCTGCTCGGTATTTTATAGATGTTTAGAATGAATAGCTAATATTGGTATTTTGAAATCATATCTCGTATCTATTTCATAAATACACTTAAATTTGAATAAATTTCAGTCTCTTGTACATTAAATTATAATATTTCCGGAATCAATTAAAACATTGATAATTTCTCATAAAAACAAGCTAACGAAGTAGCAATATTGTTTTCGAGACTCTTTATCAGTTAATTTGAAGGTAAATTGCATATAATTAGGATGCCAGTTGGTATCACAGTGTATAATTTTGTCAGAACATAAAAGGCTATGTACTATACAAAAGCAGGGTTTAACTACTCGTGTTGAGGTTGTAAAAAGTCTCCCCGCAATCATTTTCAGGGTTGTTATATTTTCTGATCCACTGGAAAAATCCATTTAAATGTTTTCGTTATACATGCACTTTACCACTGTTTTTGCCGTCGCGGTTGTTGTAGATTAGTCGGAGAGGGGAAAGGTTTATTTACACTGTTTGTCTTTTAGGGTGGGGATGGAATAAGTGTGAGGTTGGGCGCCATAAACCGGTTTACCCACCCCCCAGTGACTTTTGTCACTGACCGTTCCAAGGCAGTGCTTCCATCTTCCCCCTATTGTGTTTGTTTTGTCTTTGTGCGTCTCTTGTTGTTTTTATAGTTATGTACCTTTGCTGTTTCCTTGTGTTGCTTTTCGGGCGACTGTTTGTTCTGTATGTGGTGTTTCCTGCATGACTCATTTTTGTACTTTTAATGCATTATGTTATAAAAATCGATTACCGCATAAACAGATGTGTGGGGTGATCAGTGTTGCATTTTAATAAGTCCTTATAGACGGGCTCAATAAACCGAGTTTGCGATTTTCTCGCAATGCATCTCTGCTTTGGGTTTCAAGGGATCTCCTAATTTCAGAATTTATTCCCGAAATGCTCTTATATATAAACCTATATATTTAAACGATTGAAACTGTTTAAGATATGATAAAATCTGCTACATTGACAGTTGCAACATTATTCTATAGTAAACAATTATTTGAGACTGGTTCTTTAGGGTCGGTAAATTTCGTTGCTCAAAGTTTATTATTGCTAATGCTCAGCATTCGTTCTATGACTAATTTATAATCTTCACAACAGCAGGTGCTAATTGCTGGTGTGGCGGCCGTAAAACGTCGCCCCGTACTTCATTCTCATTGTTGTTATACCTTCCGATCCTTCGAGATCATGAATTTCAGTACTTCTTGTTCTGAAAATTGAATACCTCTTAAGCCGATGCTAGGGGACGTGAGTAGTGTTGCACTTTCAATTACTGCTCATGAACAGACTCAATAAAACCGAGTCTGCAATTTTCTCTTGTTGTGTTGCAATTTTTGCTTTCGGGGGATCACCACCCTTGAGAATATTTAGTCATAAATGTGACTGTATTGATTTTATATTGTTGTCAACTTTTAACGTTCTAACTACATGAGCATGGTGTTTCGAAATATAAATCGAACTACTCCAAATGTGTTTTGCATCAGACTCTCGGATTAGTTATGCTTTATTGCTTTATATAAAATAGAATACATCTCTTTATATTGACTATTTGTTGTATAAATAAAGGTGATTAAGTGCTAAGTGTTTGTATGGCGGCCGTAAAAAGTCGTCCTGGACTTTATTGTCAGTGTCGTTATGTTTTGTTGACCTTAAGGACAATCAATCTAAATGCATTTAGTTATGAAATGTGATTTTATCTATGTGTTCAGACATTAAGTATGGTATCAATATTGAAATGCATAATAAGAACATTGTTCTTCAATACATTTCCTTATCATTTCGATGAAATTATTATATACTGTGGAAAACTAAATGAAGTATGGGAGTGTATGCTTAGTTACGATTTAGTAGATTACAATAACGTTGCTAGTTTGAGAGGCGTTTGAGAATGACAATATAAAATTTATTCTTTATCTCTTGCCCTGTTATATGTTTAATTCAAATTTCAATACCTACTGAATATTCATAGACAAAATAGTTATAATGAAATATGGAAGGTTGAACATTGTAGCCATTTTAGAAAGTAAATAAACCGATATTTCAAATTCCAATTAGCAAACAGAGCTGATCCTGAACATACGGCACATATTGGATCCGTCTGATCTGGGTAATCTATGTTTGCAAATGCGTGAAAACACGTTTATACGAAGGAAACAGTTAATTGTTGACTAAGACAAACCAGCCGGTTGGCATTGTTTTCAAATATTCAATACAGTTGATTTGAAATATTACTTACATTTTCATGGTAGATTCTTACATCAGTTTCGAATTGCCATTCATTATTATTTATGTGTAGACATAGACGATTGTGCCGCCAATCCCTGTGAGAATGGTGCAACATGCACGGATCAAGTGAACGACTACATGTGTTCTTGCGTGACGGGATATACTGGAGCAACCTGCTCTGACAGTAATTACACTGTTGAAATTTTGGCTTGAGCGAGTTAGAACAGGCGTCGTTTGCTTCGTGTATATATATATAAACAGTTGAACTTCGATATCTCGAATTTCAAGGGACCATACAAATTAGTTCGAAATAACAGAAGATTGAGTTATCCGAGTTCGAGATATTGAGATTCCACTGTATGTGGATGGTACAGGGTATACTGAAAATACACATGCTGAGAGTAAGATAATTGCTTGGGTATGGACAACATTGGATATGTTTAATGTTCCTTCGGCAAGTATCACTAACCTGTTTTGAAAGTGGTTCATGTTTTGTCAAACTGAAACATGTGTCATTTGCTTCTTGCATGTATCTCTGAATGGTGCAGGATAAACTGGAGCTACCTGTTCTAGTAATAATTACATCAGTGAGAGTTATTGCTTGGGCACATTAGAATAGGTGTCATTGCTTTCCCAGGCTTGCATCAGCAAGTGGTGAATGATATACAGGGATAGCCTTATTTTCGCTTCTGCAGAATGGAATAGGTTTTAATAATTAACATTTGATATCTACAATGTGTCTATCAGAATTATGTCCCCCCCCCCAATTTAGGGGAGGGAGACGTATTGATGTTGTACTTTTGTCTCTCCCTTTAGGGGAGGGAGACATATTGATGTTGTGCTTTCTGTCTGTCTGTCCGTCTGTCCGTCCGTCCGTCTGTCTGTCTGTTAAAATTCTTGTGCAGCTAACTCCTCCTACACCATTAGAAGGATTTCCTTCAAACTTTTGCATATGAATCAGCTATATGTGAGGATGGTCAAGTGGTTTTGAATTTTGGCTGCAACAATTGTTATGGCACTTTGTATTTTTTCCTTATATAGAATATATAGCGAAAACAGTCTTATGCAGCTTACTCCTCCTACACTATTTGAGGAATTTATTTCAAACTTTTACATATAAACCAGCTATATGTGAGGATGGTCATGTGGTTTAGAATTTTGGCTGCATCAATTTTAACATAAGTTATGGCCCTTTGTAGTTTTTCCTTATAGCGAAAAGATCTTGTGCAGCTAACTCCTCTAACACTATTTTCCTTATATAGAATATAATATTATAGCAAAACAATCGTGTGCGCCAACTCTATTTTCCTTGTATAGAATATATAGCGAAACAAATCTTGTGCAGCTAACTCCTACACTATTTTAGGGATTTACTTCAAACTTTTTACATATTAACCAGCTATATGTGCATTTGAGGTATTTACTTCAAACTTTTACATATGAATCAGCTATATGTGAGGATGGTCATGTGGTTTGGAATTTTGGCTGCAACAATTTTGACAGAAGTAATGACCCTTTGGAGTTTTCCTTATATAGAGTAATAGCGAAACAGTCTTGTGCAGCTAACTCCTCCTATACTATGTAAGAGTTTTCATTCAAACTTTTACATATGATCCAGCTATATGTGAGGATGGTCATGTGGATTGGAATATGAGCTGCAACAATTTTGACAGAAGTAATGATTTTTTTTAATTATGAAATTTATAGGGAAAACTAGTGTTTATAGATGTCTACGAAAGTTTACAGATAGCTAATCTGTATGTGATGCACAATCAATCTATGTGTATCTATGTATCTCTTGGTTACAACGTTCATTCCTCTTATGGGTGCGGGGGCGGGGTACCGGGGGAGACATGTGTTTTTCTCCAAAACACACTGTATTAAAAATACTAATTTAAAATATTTTTTCAGCATGCTTCTCTTAAGCCGAAGACCATCAATTTTTCTAGGTTTAATTTTTTGGTATACTGATTTGTTACCTACAGTTACGCACGACACGTTGATATATGATAAAAATATAAACGCACTTTATACGTTTGATACGATATTCGTAACAAATACGAGCGATACGACAGAAGATATACTTTTATCTAATAAGATATACGATTTCGATATCCGATACGCGTGCATAACACCTATGTGCATTTTATACTCTCGTAAGCCGGTGATGTTTTAACAGTCTATATGACAGTAATAACTTACCTATTATTGTTGTTTATGGCCGAACTTTCCTCATAAACTCTGATATTTATAGCAATGATTGGCAAACCATTAGTACCAGTAGCAAAGGGTCAAAGAAGGTATCGTGTTTTGCCCTGATATTGGCATACACATAAAAAGTAAAAACGTCCTGATGTATTATATGGAACTGACTTTGTGACGTACGAGATTTATATATTTGTTGAAAGTCTTACTAGACAGTGTTGACTGAAAAGGTCAAATATGGCGATTTTGATACTACATATATACGCCTTTCTACGCTTTTGCAAACAGAGTAGACCCAGATCAGACGGCGCCTGATTACAAAATTAAACGATACATATACAGTATAACATATTTAAACGTTCCGCTAAATCAAGCTGTAATACTGACATGGACGTCGTGCAGAATATCCTATTCTGGATCATTCTGTAATACTTATATGCTATTTAAACCCTTTTCCTCATGACTATTCCTGTTAGAAATAATTTCATCATGATTATTTATAATTAATATGATTATCTCTCATACTAGCCATGGTATACACTGTAGAATCAGATCTATGGAATGCCCTAATAAAAGAGCCGTCTAATCTGGAGCTTTTCTGTTTTCCTTGACATCAAACGCTACTGTATTAGGTTACTTTTATAGTCGTTCGTATATACAAGGGACGTTGATTTAAATGTGTCACAGATGTGGCTCTGTATCACTTGGCTGTAACATACACGTGCAATTTGTGGTAATTCCACAAAATGATTATTAATAATCATTAAATGGTACGGAATTATTTTTGAATATGTTCCTATAGGAGCAAATGTTCTATTTATCACAATAGTTTCTAAATATGTTCACTCTATCAACAGTTACTGAAATTCCATACAGGTGCCGTCTGTTTAGACTGTTCCTACTGTGTTTTTTATGTATGAAACATGAAACCGATTCAAGCTTTGAAATATGGGCCTATATTAAATGTCGAGTTAGTATGAACATTTTAGTTTCATAGATGTATATTTTATTGTGTCAGATACATGGGGCACCTGCAGTGTTCAAAAGATTTTTATTAAGGTAGCAAAACTGACATAAAGTATGACACCGTTTTGGTTACCCAAGACTGCTGCTATCTAACCAACCCAGAACTGCTGCTATCAAAAGTAAAAACCGCGGGAAATTTCGGTGCCTCTGTAAAAGTCACCGTTTGAAACCATTGTGATAAATAGAGCATTTGCTCCATAGGAGCATTACATTTGAATTCAGATACGGTCCTGAAAGTGTGTGCTGGTTTAGAATTTCGTGAAAATGAGAAAAGTGTTTCAGTTTCCCTATCCACCTTTTTCACCAGATAGACGGCTCTGAAGAGTTGTCACATTACAGGGTTTGGTGGAGAAATAAAATATTTATTCTTGAAAATGTCTTAATTTATGCATCATATCTGGACGTCTGATGAAGATGTTGTTATCCAGATATAGACGACTGTGCCAATAACCCTTGTGAGAATGGCGGAACGTGTACTGACGGGGTCAATTCCTTCACGTGCGCCTGTGCGACTGGCTACACAGGAAGTAATTGTTCATCTGGTAAGTAATCGTTACACAGATATCCCTGACTAGACACGCAATGGCTTTGATCTAGATCAGACGCCAAATGATTGAGGGTTTCATCAAGATCTCAGCTCTTTGACACTCGGTCAAATGTATTATAGATTCTTAAATCTTGGTCAACTCAGATTTGGTTCAAATTTCATCGAATGCTTCACAGTGGGATAAATGGTATCTGTTTGTTATAATAATTTGAGTTATATAAAGTGTTAACTCAAGAATCACTGTGTTGTGTCAGAGGAGCTAAGGTAAATTTAGGTGGGATTAATCTTTAGCATTCGATGTGCCTTCAGGCGTATTCTTATAGAGTGCAGCACCGAATGGGTCCTTTGACACGAATTCAGCTGTTAGTTGGAACTTTGATAACATATCAACGTAATATAAATGTTGTTCTGACAAATAATTGTGTTGTATGTAACCCTTTACGCCATGAATATTCATGTCAGAATAATGACGCCATGTAGCAGAACATGAAGGAAAGACGTTTTGGCCATGACAAATACAGTTGTTCATATTTGTAATATCATAAGCAACTAGAGCAGACCACTGATCAGAGGGCTCCTAGAGGATCCGTCTGATCTTGGTCTCCTCTGTTGCAAAGGCATTTCAATGCGTGTTTATGGAATAAGGGTAAGAGAAATACCATGATGCGACTTTATCGGATATTTATTTGCATTGTTTACAACACTTGAGCTGTTACCTGATGAATATGCATGTAGTTTCATAACGACATGCCAACATGGTAGATTTTAGCAATGACAGACACTGTAGAATAAAAGCTGTATTATGTCATAAACACACCCGAGCCAGATCAGATGACTCCTGCGAAGTATCCGAAGGCATACCAGATTCAGATCAAGTTTTTAAAGACATACTTATTAACTCTTATCATGCTAAGCGCCATCTGACTCGATTTGTAAACAGTTTGGATCAAGATGAGACGGAGAGTGAACAGTTTCTCAAACGTTTGTAAGAGGTAAATAAAGAAACACAGCAAATTAGAGTTTTGATAGATATATTTTTCAGCATTATACATGTAGTAGTTGCTGTAATGCTGTAAGGTACAACATGATACTCATAATTCATTTCAGCTAATTCTGGCAACGAATGTTCTTCTAACCCTTGTGCGGCCGGTTCAACATGTGTCTGGGCAAATCCGTCGTTCTTTTGTGTGTGTCCGTTTACTCCGATTTCATTCTTCAACGGCATGATGTGTGACAATGAGGGTAATACATTTTATATTCATATCAGTCCCAAATCACTATTCTGTTTTCCTATCAAAATAGATCTAAGTGATTTAAATGTTTCGCTGCCAATCTAGATTCTGTGATAACCTTTGCAATTAGGTTTGATCCAGATGAGACACCAGACACCAGCGTTTCATCTGGATCCAAACTGTTAGATGCAGAAGGAGAAAGTGAAGGATACGACCAATTTTGCAGACGATGGTGTTTGTCAGCAGACGTTATAACGTTTGCGTTATACGGATGTTCAAATATTACAAGCGATAATGGTATATGGTTATTCTTTCAAAACATATTTATGTGAATACTTTCTCACAAAATTTCCGATTCTGGAAAAAATGGAAATTATCGATTATCGAACTCTAAAGTACGTATATTATCGATCTATAAAACAGGTGGCAACTTAATGCAGGAGCTTTCTGTATGAATTTCACCCTGCATTAAGTTACCATCTGCATAAAAGGGTCTAATTTCTTCTCTACTAAAATTTCGAATATTGGGTGTTTTACTGTTGTTCATACCATTAATGTTGTATGTTTTGTCTGTGTTATTTATGTTTACACTTTTAACTATTTACCTGATAGAGAGATCTATTGTAACAGTGAAGAACCAGACGAGACAGCTCCCGTAGTGATATTAAATAGCTGAACTTTATAATGGCATAGGAACACAGGAATATTTGGTCATGTCAGACATTGTAGAATCAAATCTAAATTATTTAATAAGTAAACAGAGCAGACCCTGAACAGAGGGTTCAAATGAAAACCGTCCGATCTAGGTCTAATCTGTTTGCAGTTACCTTAAAAGACATATCTATGGAGTAAAAAGTTGAGGTTGAAAAGTACACCATCTCTTTCAGATATGAAGATTATTGTGGAAACTCTTTCGTTGCCTTCCTTTTCTCTTATAACATAAAATAGGTCGCTAGTTTTCATGGTTTTCTTCTTCGTTTCATAACAGATAATCAGTGACAATATCATTTTTACAGTCATTTGCGGTATAGGATTTGAGTATAGCATTGCGGCGCAGACGTGTGTCCAATGCGCGAATGGGTTTTACAGAGACATTAATGATGCAATGTGCATGGCGTGTCCGACTGGGACGACGACAGGACAACTGGGCAGCACCGCAATGGCCGACTGTGTGCAAGGTAAGTGTAGTTCGTTCAAGGCTTCGTACAGCAAACAACTTAGACACAAAACAGCAATACCTCCATTTAAGGATAATGTTGCATAATGTTCATAACAGCTGACAACAGTTCGTGGTTTTTCATCTGAATAGTCTATATGGACCGTTCGGATGAAGAACATTGTTCGATGAAGTCACACACAGAAAAACAGTCCGTGTTGTTGCTGTAAATACTGTCAATTCCTGCAGATTGGCAACAGCGTACTAAGTTAGTGTATCTATTTGCAAAAGTCGTTACACGACTTATTACGTCATAATAACAACATTAAAAACGTGCTAGGCTCAGATAAGAGTAGTAAACTTTTACTAGCCCGTAGTTTGGATGACTACAAAGTGCTGTGGTGTTGAAATTGTAATTGCCCAATTTAGTTCAGATTTCGGTTGGCATCGCCAATTTTAAGTTAGGTTGACAAATTATTTCACTGCAACGTATTAAGGTGTTTGGATGACACTATGAATATCATTGCCCATTTGAAGACCCACTGACAAAATGCTTCTGAAGTCTGAAATGGAATTGTAAGTTTAAGTTAGGGGAGTGGATAGTGTTGCACTAGAGGGTAATACACGTTTGTTCGGGCAATAACATCTGCAGTGTCCCGAGGGACTGTTGTTGGCCCGAGCCCGAAGGGACACCGAGGGACACTGCAGATGTTATTGCCCGAAAACAAACGTGTATTAACGCTATTCTTGCATAAAACCCATTTTCTGCTTTCCTGCATCAATTTAATTCTTCCAAATACAAGCAAAACTATACACTTCTTTGACACATTTCGTTCGATTTATGCTGTTTCCGGGCCACAATTTACACGGAATTTCATTCAATATGTCTATCACTAAAACAGTTCATTGTCGGTGCCACTGAAATACTCCTACCGTTCACATAGCTTAGGCCAAAACGCTATAGCATTCGCATCCATTGTTTACCTTAGGCCCCGAATAGGTATTATTAAAACCGGTCAACAACAGTGCGTGAGCACGAGAATCGTCTTGTTAATAATACATGGTCTAGCGGGACTACAACAGCACGTTTTGTGCAAGAATATTGATTAAGGCTCGTTAACAAATTCAAAATAACCTAGTCTGACAATTTCCCTTTTCGCATCGCTGCTTTTGTTTTCCTACTTCAAGAATGTTCATGCTATTGCCTTTCGTCCTAATATTTATGTTGCCACTGAACATTTAAGTTCAGAATCACTATCCCGTTTGCATTCATGGGAAGCGACCTAGGGTGGGAACTATTAGTAGAAGTAATAGTTGTAGGTGTAGTTGTGGTAGTAATTGCAGTGTTTACAGTGCCTGTAGCAGTAGCAGTATTAGTGATAGTAGTATTAATAGTACATGTAGCAATAATAAAGGGGTTCAAGGATGGACGGGCGTGTCTCTCGTTAAAGGAAACTGATACGTTGTAGGCCTTTCCGTTCCATGTGTAGTGATAGCTAGTGTCAATTGTTAGTTTGTTAAACTGTATGTCCTAGCATATCCTACATTATAGTGTCCATTAAGTATTCTGGTTGGTGCACACTTGTTGTGTGGTCCGACTGAATGCACATGATGTAAATGGATTGACAGACTGATCTCGTAAAAGACAGCTAGACTCGGAGATTGACCCAGGTTGATGGAACTTGTAAGCCTTGTCCGGTAATGAATCTAAGATAATGACACTCTGATGGAATACCTACGATCCAATGACTTTGCTCTTACCGTCCCAGCTTACTAGGCCATAGCTGCTGAACCCGGATGAAAAGGGCTTGGCCAGCTTCATTACGCCTAAAAGCTTCATTGCCTAGGCTTGAAGGAAAAGTCGAAATCCAAAAGCATTCCGAATTCTCAAGCTCTAGTGACAGGTGAAGGACGAAAACGACAGGTGAAATATATCACTGGAAGCTGCAGTCCCGATCCTGAATGCAGGCGATTCCGAATATTAGTGGTCTGTTGTTGACCTGGAGACGACATCGCCTGGCAGCTCACTAAATGAACAAGCAGCATTCTCACTGGAAAACAATGTTTGCTCAAAAAGAAGAGGGGCTTTGACTATGCGACCAAAGGACATTTCAACGTGGTTGAAATACAACCAAGGGACAGTGTATTGCTGTTTTATGCGAAGTCTGTCTGCAGAGGAACAAAATAAACAAAGGCAAAGGATATACACGCTCTGCTGTTCAGACGAACTCATGCAGAGAGCCGACTCTCAGGTGTTGATCTCCAAACTTCATCAGCTGGTCACTCAGACCACATCATTTCCATAGGCCTCCAACTGAGAAACAAACTAACAGTATGTCGCGCTTTTAAATCTATATGTTCCAACCTTACACATAGAACACTTAAAAGGACGGGTTCTACTACTCTGATCGCCGCAAAACTCTTCAAAGCATTCTTTCAGATGACAAGTGGTGATTTCAATGCCAGTCAGGATTCGGATGCCTCGAGGGGAATACTACAAAATATTGTGCTGAAACTGCTACAATAGCGGAATTAACGGAATTTTCAAGCAAAAAAAAAAAACAACAGTCCCAAGACGGATGCAACCTTGGTCCAAACATCATTTTTTTCTTTTTAGTTGTGGTTGACCCTGGAGGCAAATCTGTTTATTTACTGTTACAAACAGTAATTTTATTTTATGAAGAAAACTTTACAAGATTGCGTGTTATTACCGTTATTTTTACAGTAAAAGTACAAAAATGAGTCATGCAGGAAACACCACATACAAAACAAACAGCCGCCCGAACAGCAACACAAAGAAACAGAAAATGTACATAACTATAAAAACATCAAGAGACGCACAAAAACAAAACAAAAATACAATACGTGGAAGATGGAAGTACCGACTTGGAACGGTCAGTGACAAAAGTCACTGGGGTGGGGGTTAAACCGGTTTATGGGCGCCCAATCTCACACTTATTCCATCCCCACCCTAAAAGATAAACAGTGTAAATAAACGTATCCCCTCTCCGACTAATTTACAACAACCGCGATGGCAAATACAGTGGTAAAGAAGTTAATCCACCCTCATGCTGAGTTCAAGAAAAGTAAAGATTCTTCAGTGCATTCTGTCCAGAGGCAGAACTGGTTATGTATATGTATTTTACTGCGTCTGAATCAAGTCAGCCTGAATCTTATTATAAAAGTTTCAATAAAAGGGGACTTCATTTCATCCATCTCAATGTACGAAGCTTGTTACCTAAATTGGACGAGATTCGAATAATTGCAAGAAAAAAACCGATCGGCTTGCATTGCAATTAGTGAAAGCTGACTTGATGCGTCAGTGTCGGACTCGGAAATTAATATTATAAAATAAAACATTATACGCAATGACAAAAACAGAAGGTGGTGTACATCCGAAATGATATTGCTTTTAACCAACGTTCGTACCTGTTTCATGAAGAACTAGAGGCAGTCTGGTGTGAAATTCTGCTACCAAAGACCAAACCTATATTGTGTGGCGATATTTACAGAGATTTTAACACTAATGTTTACAAACAAAACAAAAAGTGCTCTCTTTTTACTAGTCTGAGACGTTTAATGGTCATGTTTTATTTTGAACAGCTCATTGCAGATTTAACTAGAATTGGAAACCTGTCATCTTCTACTATTGATCTCATTTTAGTATCTGATAATGATAACATTGTTCAATTTGGTGTTATAAATACAACTATTAGTGACCATTATATGATATATTATACCAGAAATGTTCATAAACAATTTATTGACAAACACAAAAATATCCACATTCGTTCTATGAAGAATTACAACAAATATTCTGAAAATGGATGACCCTTCGAAAGTAAAAGTAAAAATGCAAAATGAAAAAATTGCAGACTTGGTTTTATTAATTAAACATAATTTAGTAATTAAAACTGCAACACTACTCACGCCCTCTAGCACCGGCTTAAGCAAATAACATAAAAACATCAAAACAAATAACATAAAAACTAATGATCCAGATGACTTTCAAAACTTTTTATTAAATATTGACCGGGGCCCAGTTATGCTGAGTGTCAATGTAACGGAGGCGAGGGATACTTTAAAAAATTTGACAGCTATAAATAGCATTTCCCCCGGGAAACAATTGAGAATCAAACAACGAACTGAACATTTGATGCCATCAGAAATTCTTCAGTGTATAAATGAGTGACAAGGCATAATATTATGTGCATAAAATAAATAAATCTGACGAAGATTTATTAAAATTCAATCAACTTAGAAACAAATTTCAGTACATGATACATAGTGCGAAACAAACATTCTTTAGGTAATTGAGGAAAACAAGGGTTATTCTAAGTCACTAATGACTGCCTTGAAGGGCATTGGACTGCCATCAAAGAAGACTAATTATTCACATACGTCTTATATTGGCCTGAACATTAATGATAGCAATGAAATCTGTTTTGATAAGAAAACAGTTTCTGAAAAAAATCATGTTCTTTTATACAACGGTTGCTTCCAAACTGGTTGATAAACTGCCAAAATGTCGTAATATATTTGACAGAAACTTTGTTTTTATATTTTATTCTAAAAAGGGTGTAGCTTTAAACAATGTCTCATTCTCAATTTTGTCTGAAAATAAAGTTTTAAATTATTTGAATAAGTTTAGTGTGAATAAATCAACAGGGCTAGATGGCATTCCCTCTAGATTTGTTAGGAATGATGCTTCTATTATTGCTACCGGCAGCGTGACAATGCCATGAATATTAATTAGATTAAGTTGCTATAATAGCACATTGACACAAGCATTTTGGCCATGCTGGAACTGTAGAATCATATCTGTATTATACTATAAGCAAACAGAGTAGACCCTTATCAGCTCCTATAGGAGCCGTCTGATCTGGGTCTACACTGTTTGCAAAGGCGTAGCAAGGCGTATTTATGGAGTAATGGGTTAAAAGTACAAAAATGAGTCATGCAGGAAATACCACATACAGAACAAACACTCGCCCGAACAGCAACACAAGGAAACAGCAAATGTACATGGGTAGAAAAAACAACAAGAGACGCACAAAGACAAAACAAACATTCAATAGGAGGAAGATGGAAGTACCGCCTTGGAACGGTCAGTGACAAAAGTCACCGGGGGTTTAAACCGGTTTATGGGCGCCCAACCTCACCCTTATTCCATCCCCATCCTAAAAGACAAACAGTGTAAATAAACGTATCCCCTCTCCGACTAATCTACAACAACCGCGACAGCAAATACAGTGGTAAAGTGCATGTATAACAAAAAAACATTTAATTGAACATACTGTATCCACCTATCGCTAGTGTACTCAATGATTGAGCTGCAAACAGAGTAACTGTAGAAAAGTAATAAAGGGTACGACAAAAATGAAATAGTACAGATATCCGACGTTCTCCTTCCATTTCTGGATTAACTCTATTTGTAATTTGCAAAATCTCTTAACCAAAGTATTTAAATTCATTTTATTTTATATAATGATCATGCCTCTCTATGTCAGAACATTACTATTAAGGACTGCAATGGAAATAAGGGACCATCTTCCCTTATTTGTGTCATCCTTGATAATGATGTGACTGACATGGTTCATTAATTATTTCATGATGTTTATATATATGCATTGCTTTAATTATCACAATGTTGATCTTTTTTCAGTGTATTGCTATTGTAACCATATTACTTGCACAATATTGAAATAGATATTTCCGTCTATCTATCTGCCTACATATCTATGCCCAGTGTAAAATATCACAACCTGGTCCACTACAAACTCATGCTGCAATGCAAACGTGTGCGGTGAAAAGGAGAATATGAAAAGCATTTAGATCAGCCGTTTACAGTCAGCGGAATTTAACAATTCTGAGAGTAGGAGATATTTCTGAAAGATGGAGATGTTTCGAAAGTAAACAACAGCAATGCCAAAAGAGAACATTGCAGATTCGGTTTTATTGGGTTTGTTCAAAAGCAGGTATTAAAAGTGTAAAACTACACACCCAGCATCGGCTTAAACGGTCTTTAATTTTCATACCTAAAAGCTTTGAACTTCATTATCCCGAAGGATCCAGAAAAAAATAACGATGAGAACGAAGTGCGGGTGCGTTTTTTGACAAACTCTACTGTCGAAATACCTCACTGATACATGGTTCTCACAAATTTCGATAGGCAGAACATTTACCAGAACGTACCGTACACAACAGACTATCCTGCGTATTTTGACTATGAGTTGATCTCTCTTGAAAAGGGTCTATATTAAACAGCAGAAGAGTTAAAAGACAGCAGGATTAGATGGAATTTCACGAAACTGTTGGAGGCATGGAAGCCCTGAACTGCACCAACGCTCCAAGAGCCCTTTGTTTGATGCTAGCAGCAGTGTAACCTGCCCAAATATACCCTTGATCTATTCATGACAACCCTTCTCAAAACAAAGGGCTATATGTGACTGTTCCAGCTACAGAGAATAACTCTGCTCTCAATTGGAGGAACAAATCCTTGCTAGGGAATAACTGAATCGCCATCATTACCGATGAACATCTTCCAGAGTTCAAGTGGGGCTTAAAAGCGAACTGGAACACAAATAGCATGATGTTTGTCCACCGGTAGTTACAACTGAAGTGTTGTGAACATAATATGTCACTGTATTTTACGTTCATGTACTTTGCGTTAGACATTCTGAGTAGAAGCGGACTGCGTCAATAATGGAGCTTGTCGGTTGTCGCTCAAAGTGGTTAACATGGTCATCCAACTGCATGCACATCAGTGAGATCAATTCAGACTCATCAATGACCTGTCAGAGACATTCCACATTTCCAGTGTTGTAAATTATGGGTGTGTCCTGGCACGGACTCATTTTACCATTTTCTTCATCAAGCAGGCCCTGGGGTACCTTGGCGTTGATGATGATCTGTACCTTAGACACCGGCACGATTGCAGTTCGTTCAAGCACAGGAGACTACATTATCACGCAAGTATTCTAGAGCATCTGATCTGAGTCTTACATTACGCTAATGATGCAGCTTTTGTGGCTGATTCAGAGGACTCCCTACGGGTTTGCTTGTAACGACTGCTCAGCTGTTTGGTCTAGTGATAAGTCCGACAAAGACAGGGGTCCTCTATCAAACTGCACTCGAGCAGGAACACCGTACCACATGTACACCGAACTAAAGACGGTCCAACAGTTCCCCTTTCTGGTGAATACCATCTCATCTGATGCAAGCGCTAAAGAAGTAGCGGTAGTAATAGTAGCAGAAGTAGCAGTAGTTTTGTAGTAGTAGTAGTAGTATCTGTCTATAAATGTATTTGACCATTCAATTCCGTAATTCAGCATATATAAATCATAACCAAATTGCAGATCCTTGTCCAAAAGGTAGAGAACTTCTGCTTGGGTCGTGTGCAAAGTGTCCAGTTGGTTCCTATAAAGGAAAAATGGAAGTTTCATGCCAAACATGCCGTGATCGAAGTACGACAAGATATCCAGGAGCAAGAAGTGCAAGAGATTGCCGATGTAAGTACTGTAACATAGATAATTGCTCAATTTCATCCAGAATTTGAGTGAAAGCGAGGCAAGCGACACATTGTATTCAGATAAACAATTAACACTTACTTTGCTAAACGCGCATTGACTTGTGCAAACAGCTACTTCAGTAAAACCCTTCTAAACCGAACGTTACATTTAGCATAAATATCGGTTCTGGAGATATGTGGTAGATTAATTCGGGGTAACAGTCATTCAGAAAGCTCCTGCATGACTTTAATCATGCATGATGTATCAAACTGCCTAAAGGTATTTAAATTCCTCTTTACTAGAATTCCGGTTAAGAGGGGTTTTACTGTATCTCAGTTTAAATTTATTAGAGTTATCAAAATGGTGCTAAATGATTTATTCAGCTTTACAAGTAGACGGAGAAGGAAGATCAATATCCGAATAGTTTATTTCTATGAAGGGTTACAGCGTATCAGTTCGCCGCCCCATGCCTTATTTTTTATTCACACAATAACCTTAACAAAATACTATTATCACTTTATATTTGACTATAAGATGCAAGACTTTATTACTTTGTACCTATATTTCAATATAATATGTCACTATTGAATGTTTGTCCCCGTAAAGTTTAGGAGTAGAGGACAGGGTGGGGGTGTGGGGGTCAGACAGGAAACAAGCTGATTGTATAGCCAACTACTTGTTTAATTTATTGGAGACGAAAAACTAGATGTCTTTTTCATTATTATAAAACTTTCTTGTATTTTAATAATTGAGAGTTTCTAGCATGCTTAGGTGTTTTGTGAATGCATTATTTTTCGTAATTTTCCAAATCACAATCCGGTGTGTGCCTTTAACCATACATGGTTGAACCAGACACCTTTTTCAATCAAAAGCTGTGCATGAATATCTTAGTGACGCTACCATAACACTCATAACTGTTCGCAACACCTCATTATGTTTTAACTGATAGGTCCGTTTTGAAAAAAATAGATAACGAACGTTACAAGCTAATCAACGGTTGGAAAAGTTATCCTTACTGAGCGAACGGCAGTTTACATTGAAATGGACTTGTCTGATTTCAGTCGTGCCCTGTAGAAGTAAACTCGACCTGATTGTTCTAGTTGACATGTCAAACAGTATCACGTTAGCAACGGGAGGTTTAAACATCAACCGATACCTGAGGAAGCTGACCAAGGGGTAAACAATATTAAAAACAAACACCAAACAACAATGAAATTACATGTATGTTATTTGCAAACAGTATAATTCAAAACCAGCAGTTGCCGTTAACCCTTTCCCTGCAGGAGCTGTCTCACCAGGGTCTGCACTATTTACAAGTTGATTGTGCAACCAGTGCACTCCACAGCGGTGATTGCACAGCGAAACACTTGTACACAGTGAAGATATATGTAATTATACAACAGGGCAAAAAAAGGAGACATGTATTTCAAAATTCAGCAAGAGAAGGGTTAAGTAACCGTCTGCTTTTAAAGAATCCTTGTTATCAATCAATAAATGCTAGATTATGCCAGAGTCTAGTGAACACTACCGATGTGTGAGGCATACTGCTTTACACTAATATTGTGTTTTTAAAGTAAATGAAAGAAATATCCATCCTAACAATTTATGTAACGGACATTGTATTTAAACAAAACTTCGTGACGATTCTAAAGAGTAATCATATTATAAGGTTTGATGGAGAAATGCCGTTTTAGTATTTGAGTATGCACATTTATCTGTTGCTATGCGAGATGTTGTGCATATAATTAAGACGTGTTTAAACAAACTATCACACAACCGCTTTTATCGTACAAATATTTGATTATAAACACGTGTTCCCTTCATATACTCCTATCCAATTAGGCAAAATCAAACACACAAACACCCTATTACGTTTTGTGGTATAAGCCGCTTGGAGCGACGGGCCGACTGTGTTTCATAATGTACTATATACCCTTTAACACACAATTCTTCTAATCATATACAACCTTCATCAAATGCTATAAACCGGCATCAAATATTAATAACAAATTTACACAAACCGCCATACACCTGTACATATTCATGTATATAAACATGATATATAACTGTCCTATGTATATATGCCATTCACTTACGCCCTTGCAAGATTTGGACAATTGAAAACGGTGTGATCATCGTCAGTTCCCAAGACTGAATGGCTATAGCGCAGAGAACGCATTAGAAACTCGCGCACTTACTAACGTCACCTATTTGACTAACATAAACAAAGGTAAATACTTTTTCGTCTAATTTGTTTCTTTTAAACGCCGAAAATAACATTTATTTTATACACTTTCCAGGTTCAAGTTCAGCCCGAAGCATGTTCGTATGGGCGTGTCACAATATGCCGCTAACACCGAATGTGTCATAGACCTCCGGCATGGTCGATCTCCTTACATTGTCCGTGACAGGATACAGAGAAAACTTCGACCAATTAGCTCATCCAATGTTGCCACAACAGCTGCTCTAGAGGCCGTGAAACTGCAGTTCATGAATCAAAATCGATCAAATGCAAAACAAGTACTGCTGATAATAACAGACGAGGCTTCCGATGATATCGTGGCCGCAACAGCTGTGGCGGATATGCTTAAAGCAATGGGTGTCGAAATTGTAGTCATAAGTAAGCACATATACAGTTTGATTCCCACCAGTCTGTAATGTCTATGGAATATATTCGACATAATGCATATACGTATATTAATAAGCAGACATTTTGTGAGGGCATCATGAACAGTGGGGTATATAAATATGCTAGAAACTGTAGATTCAGACATGTATCATTCCATAAGAAATCAGAGCAGTCTATGATCAGACGACTTCTGAAGGAATGGTATAATCCGGCTCTACTCTGTTTGCAAAGACATGAAAATGCGTTTTTGTAAGGTAAAGGGTTCGATGTAATCAATGCTAACTCCTTTCAGTAGCAATTGAAAGGATGCCTTGTGTAGTTTTCTTTCTTTGCCCCTTTTCTAGGTAAATATTCATGCTCATGAGGAATATGAATACCAAATTAACTCACTCTCTCCTAGGCTACTTTTAGACCGAACCTCTTTGAATGTATCAAAGAGAAAGGAGCAGCATTAACTAGAGGAAATGAAACATTTAGAACTGTATAGTTTGAAACCATTGTGATAGATAGAGCATTTTCTCCTATAGGAGCAAATGCTCTATCTATCACAATGGTTTCATAAAGTGACTTTTATAGATGAGCAAAAATGCGTCACTAGGGGATAATGTGTTAATGACAATTATTATAATAGCAAATGAACATGGGGATGTATGTTAATTGCAGGAATTATAATTTTACTATAATGATATATACATTGTAAATGATTTCATTAGCAAACGTTGCATACCCTAATACAATGGTGTTCGACTGTTGTACCTATATCAGGTAATTATCAAGTCTTTATCAACTTACTAATTTAGTAGTTTGGTGTACGTTATCTGTTTCTCTGCATCAGGACTCTCGCTATTTTACTCTCGGTCAACAGTTGCGCAGACAGAATTTAGAAAAAAATTAGTAAAGTATGCAAATATCTCTGTTTGTTACCAGGAGTTGCAAACATTATATTGCAGTTAATTCATGGTATATACGTATGTCGCCCGGCGTTCCTTGCGAGACATAGATTCAGTTTGGCGTTCAAATGGCAGCCAATGGCCTTAACATGTATCTACATCGTCGCATCTGCATTTGATAGAAACAAGTTAAAGCAATAGCTACAGTAACACTTCGCCAATCTGAGTTGTTTGATCATGGAGTATTTAGGCAGGGACCTGCTTAATGTATAGTGAAAGTCGTGCAGAAAGCTCCCAGGGAAGCTTTCTGTTTGACTATCATCCTGCCGTAAGCCGAGCCACCCATATTAACTCTTTACTCCATTAATACACCTTTCATCACCTTTGCAAACAGCGTAGACCCAAATCAAACTGCTCCTATAGGAGCAGTCTATTCAGGATCTGCTCTGCTTGCTTATGATACAATACAGATTCTACAATTTAAGACCGATGGTGACACTTGATATATTGCATTTCTTTTTTCTGACCAGGTGTTATTCCCATCCCAATTATGCGATACTAGAAATGATACCTACGTCTGCATAGTTGTTGTTAACTCTCGCCATCCTCAGTCTGACTCACAATTTGCAAACGGCTTTGATCCAGATGATACGGCTTTGATCCAGATGATACACTGAGTAACTTAACGTCTGATTAGGATCAATGTTGCTTGACATTCTGTAATAAGTATCCAAAACGCTCAATCGATTCAGAAGAAGTCGCATTTACTCCAGATTTGCTTGTTTTAAAATATTTCAATTCTACTTTCAGGCTCAGACTTGACGACCCTTGTGAATCTTGCCTCCGAGTTTGTGCCCGGATCCCAATTCGAGATCCCCAATTACACGGATCTTCCGCCTAAAGGAAGTGTAGTGAACGCCCTCTGTGACAATGCAGTTCCTTAAACACTAAACCAACACCCAGGTATGTCAGAAGAGAGTGATGAGCGTGTAAGATTGTAAATAAAAAATGACCTTAACTATCAGCGTCTCTTATTTCTTAGAACCTGTCTTTAGCGACCATTCATTAATTGAAAATAGGAGTCTTAAAAGACAGGTGATTGCTTAATTCAGGGCAAAACGAATACAGAAGGCTCCCATATGAGCTTTCTGCATTACTTTTGACCTGCATCAAGCTACCATCTGCCTTTTAGGAGCATAATTATACCTCGTTTAGATGGTCGCTTAAGACAGGCTACGCATTACAGTAACATCAGGAGAGAGCCATTTATAATGCGTTGCAGGAAGATCGTATTTTTAAAGAATTATAAATTACAGTAAAACTCCCAATAGTTCAAACACTAAAACAAGTAGCATTAGAAGTATTAAAACAGGTGACGGCTTAATACAGGGTGTATGTCATACAGAAAGCTCCTAGAGGAGGTTTCTGCATGTCTCTCACCCTGCACGTAGGAGCCATTCTGCCTATAAGATTTTCAGTTCTTCATTACTAAAAATTGGTTCTATTGAGAGTTTACTGTATACTGTTATCGTTAGACTCTCGCCTTATGTTCATCAATATAAATATTCACGCTTCGCGTCAAGTTGCGAATATTGTACAAATGTTTATGTTGTGTGCATTCTTGTGAATATTGTAAAGGGTTCCTGTTGGAAAAAGTCCTGTTAAGTGGAAAATACAATTAATTAACCCACACTTTAGAACAGAGGCAAACTGATTTATCTAAACATCTTACTTCTCAGTCAAGCCCCTATCATTTTGGTATTCATATTAGAAACTATTAAGTACCAGTACTGCATCCTTTTGCATATACATGTATCTGAGAACATAGTGCACTACATTCCCTTAACCCATTGAACGCGGGACATGCGCATACTGACACGTGCACACATTGTAGACCAATGTCAGATGGTTCCTAGAGGCGCTTCTGATCAGGCTCTACACGGTTTTACAGTCAATCAAATACTTAATCCTTCGTTTGCTCAGCACAGAATGTGCGGTATTTGCAGTAAGCTTTCATTCATTATAATACGCAGAGCGACACTTGGTCAATGACTTCTCTAAAGTTTTGATTAATTGGACATTAGCAGAGCTACAGATAAAGGCGCGTACCCAAACACTAACACCCTCTGCTTCAAGTTCTTCAATTTCTTTGTAAAAATAGTTTGGATCCTTATTAGACACCGAATTACTTTCCGACTCATCTCGGATTCAAACTGTTTGCATATCACATACCCACCTTCATGCCACTGAAGGGGCTAGAACTTAACCATTTCCTTCATATAAACGTGTTTTCACGCATCTGCAAACAGAGTGGACCAAGATCGGGCGGCTTCTATAGGAACCGTCCGATCAGGACCTGCTCTGTTTATTAATAGAATTCGAAAGATCTGTCCGGCCTTCAATATTTCATTATAACTATTTTGTCCATGAATATTCAGTAGGTATTTGAATTTGGAATAATCATAGAGCATGGACGGAGTTAAATACACTACCATAATGGAACTGAAGCTTATGAAACTCTCACCCTAATCCGAACATTCAATGACGTATCATTATCGAGTTTACTCTTTTCCCCCATTAATACTCACGTAGGAAATAATGACGCTATGAATGGAAAGTTATAACAGCACATGTAGGGATTTTGGTCATAGTAAGAACTGTAGAGTCATATCTATATTCTAGCATAAGCAAACAGAGCAGACACTGATAAGACGACGACTCCTATAGGAGCCGTCTGATCTTGGTCTACTCTGTTTGCAAAGGCGTATAAACATGTATTTATAGAGTAAGGGGTTAAGGGATGTGGCACCTTAACCCTCTCCTTCATATAAACGCTTTTTACGTTTTTGTAAACGGAGTAGGCCCAGAAAAGACGGCTGGTATAGAAGCCGTCTGACAAGGGTCTGCTCTGTCTGCTTTTGACAGGATATAGATCTGATTCTACAGTTTGTTTCAAAGTAAAACTATTTCTTGAAAGGTTTACATTGTAAAAAGTCAACTACGAAATACTCATGATGTCATTATTTCTTACAGGAATATTAAACAGGGGAATGATTCAAAAAGAGGAAAAGTCATATAGAAATCTCCTCTGGGAGCTTGTTGTATTACCATTATTCTGCATTAAACAGCCACAGGACAAAATATTCTCGGGTATTCACTTAAAGTTCACTTAAAGTTCAGATTAGCGAGATGTATTGTTGTTTTGCCAACAATTCTTATATTAACCCATACACCTACATAATACCACACATGGGACATAGGCAAACAGTAAAGACCCGGATTAATTCGTCCGGCGCTTTTTATTTCCCAACCCAAGTCAAATATATCAACAGCATATAGTAAGTAGTCAAACATAATTTGCGAGATAAACAGACACAATTGAAACTTTAGGTTTATGATAAGGCCTATATATGTAGCATTAACATCTTGTTCTTATTTTCTATCATTTCAGATTACAATCCACACCGGTTTTGAGACCTTTCCATATTATTTATGAAACCTCTTTAACTTTGATCCCAAAATATTATATAAATGACATACATGACCTTGAAATCGCCAACACGTTCCTCGTCGCGAGGTTTTAAATTATTTTGCTTGAGTCTGAAATCATTCTGAATCATCTGTCAAATCAGATACCTGAGAATGAAGTCACACCCAAACTCAAACGTTCTATAACCACAAAGATAGACAGATGTTGAATGCACAAACACGTTCCCGAATTGGAGATGTCAGTCTACCCGATGAATATGTTGGCGATTCCAGAGTGGTTTCCTGATTTAATAAAATATCAACCAGTGTATAACCGTGTTCGTTCTTTGGTTTTGTCATGCTCTAGCCATTGTAAAGATTAGACATTAATTTAACCCTTTTCTCCATGAACATTCATGTAAGAAATAATGAAGTCATGATTATCTATCTATAATTGCATATGAACATAGAACATTATGGTCATAGCAGAAACTAGAGATTCAGATCTGTGTATTTCCATAAGCAAAGTAGCAGACCCTGATCAGACTATTCCTATAGGAGTTATCTGATCTGCGTCTAATTTATTTTCAATGGCATAGAAAGGCGTATTGATGAAGTGTTTGGTTACATATTAAATATGCGGCATGCATGGCTGCTTAACCCTTTCCCTATTTTATGTTTATTCAAAATTTGAATTACCTATTGAATATTCATTGACAAAATAGATACAATGAAATATGAAGGTCGGAACATAATAGTCATTTTAGAAAGTAAAGAAACATATCTATCAAATTCCATTAGCAACCAGAGCAGAGCCTGATTAGAAGGCTCCTACAGAAGCTGTCTGATCTGGCTCTTCAGGATTTGCAAATGCGCGAAAACACGTTTGTATGAAGTAAAAGCTATATGCTGGGTTAAAGTCACAGACAAGGCTCATTTCACCCTGTATTACCCCATTCTTTCATAGGTTACTTTAGAACCAACTTCTTTGAATATATCTACTTAAAAGCAGTCTTTATTAAATGAAGGCATTTTATGTTAGAAGTATGAAGTTTTGAAACCATTGTGATAAATAGAACATTTGCTCCTATGTAGCAAAGGCTCTATTTTTCTCATTGGATTCAAAAGGTAACTTTTACAAAGGCGTCAATATGAGAGAATGAATCAAACTGTCACCTGCCTTAAACACTGACATTGCTACTTATTTGAATGTCACTTTCTAGTCCAGTGTCAAGTTAAACCGTTTATTTAGCCATTATAAATGTTAACCTTTGCAAACAGATAGATCTAGACGAGGTGCAGAGTAGTTCGACGTCTCTCCTGGGTGTAAACTCTTTGAAATGTTAGGTGTATGGATACTTAGGCAGTTTTCTCTGTATTTCTGTATTACCTTTGAGCTGCATTAAGCTACCACCTTCACAAAATTAAACCTATTTTTTATTGCCGCTTAATACAGATTGTACTATATTGTATAGTATCAATATTATTGAAGGTATACATGTATAATAATTAACAATCGAGGGTACATCAATTACACTAGAACCTGTCTTAAGCGGTCATCAAAAAGAGGTCTAAGCATATGTCTGTAAGGCAGGTGGTACCTTAATGCAGGTCAAAAATAGTGTAGAAAACTCTTACGAGTCAACGTCCTCAACTTCCATAACGTCAGATGCATGAGGTCAGAATGTGGAAGTCGGATATTGGAACATGAAAGCCGGAACTTTGAAATTGGAAGTCGAAACTTGAAACTTGGAAGTCGGAACTTGAAAGTCCGAACTAAGAAGTAGGAACTTGGAAGTCGGAACACTAAACTTGGAAGTCGGAACTTGGAACAAGGAAGCTGGACTCGGAACTTGGAACTTGGTAGTCGGAACTTGGAACCTGGATCCTGGAAGTCGAAACTATGAACTAGAAACTTGAAACTCGGACGTAAACAATATACAACAACCATATAGTAAACTATCTTGGAAGTAAGAAGTAAGAAGTTGGACGACGGAAGTTTGAAGTCGGTATTTAGATATCATTTTCCTAGCAAATGTGCACATATGAAGTATGCAATCATTTTCAGAGAATAAGGATCACTTACTTTTCCATATGTACAACTTAAAATAAGTAAACACTATGTATGTCCACCTATTCTGACATGTTTGAATGGATTTGTTATCCCATGCCATATGCAGAGGGATGTTATATCTCTGTAACTGGTTGACAGAATTCAATGAAATACAACATTATTACCAGGGCATTGTTCCACTGTAATACTCTTCCAGATCACTTGCGGCACTTAGGACTTATCACCCTTATATACGCAAGAATAACAAATTTTAACGAACGGAAAGACAGAAACTAGATATGAATACTTGTTATCACTGGGTCATCGTTTCCATGTATTACTTTTCCAGATCACTTGTGGCATTAAGGAGTTATTATCATTGATACGCAAAATGTATTACCATTTAAGATGGTGTGCGGGTTTTAGGTGGTTATTCCCTTTTGATGCACATAAATCATATATCTATTGCCCTTATCTCCTCCTGAAGGCAGGGGAATACTGTTTTGGGTGTGTCCATCCATCCGCTTATCCATGTATAGGGATATTATTTAGGGTTTCTGCATCCCTCCTTCCATCCGTCCATCCGTCAGCCTTTCCATCCTTTGATTTGTCCGTCGGTTTGGTTCCGACTTTTGCATTCAATACTGTTTTGCATTTAGTACTTGACTATGCTTTATACAACTGTCCTATTCAAGCAGTGTCATGGTAAATTGGCATTATCTTGGTTCAAACAATTCAGAAACAGATCGGAAACCGCGTCACCCATGCAGCACCCACTCCTGATATGTAATGGTTCACGGTTTCAGAATAAACTGTATACACGCTACAACTAATGTAAAAAGTAGTAGACTGGATCAGATGCCGCAGCGGAGACGCGGCAGCCGATCTAGGTCTGTACTCTTTGTAATATTATAGGCACATTTCTCCTTGCTGTGGCTCATTCAGTATCGAAACATGTACACTATTTTTAACCATTCCCTCATATTAACGTGCTTTCGCGTATTTGCAAACAGAGTAGACCAAGATCAGATGGCCCCTAGAGGAGCCATCTGATTAGGGTCTGCTCTGTTTGCTAATGTAATTTATAGATCTGTGTCTTTAATTACATAAATTGATACAAGGTTCTGCCTTCAATATTTCATTATTTCTATTTTGCCGATGAATAGTCCATAGGTATTGAAATTTGTTATAAACATAGAACAGGGAAAGTGTTAAAGATTCCCGTAGAAAGTAGTAATTTGGCCAAATATTCATAAAATTGGTCAACATATACGGTTTCGGTATGTATCAAAGACAAGTTAAACTAGGTTGAGCGATCAAAGGCTATCATATCCCTCTTGTATTAAGTTGATAGTCTAAAGACCCCTCCCCTTTTCTTTGCCATTTTACTATGTAATACATTTGGCAGGGAATATAAATTCTGTGAATTTGCTTGTTGAACTCGTTTTAGTTAAATACATATACGCATGACGTTTCGCTGCGAACAGTGTCATCGAATTTTATATCATTAAATACCCTTAAATAGAACAGAAGTCAGGATCATTAATCAGCATGCAAATTAAGGTATGCATACTGAAAGTTTATTATGACCATGTCCCTGTTCTATAATCATGTAAAGCAAAATGACATCATGAATATTTGCTAACAGACTTTTTTATAATGTTATGTTTTAAGGGAAAACTTTGCTTTGACAAAACCCGTAGAATCAGAAGAGTCAAGAGCAAACAGAGCAGACCCTGGTCAGTCGGCTACCATAGGAGGCGGTTTGATCCCTGTCAACCCTGTTTGCAAATGCGTGAAAAGGCGTCTATGTGAGGGAAAGGGCTATGCCTAGTTACAGAACATATATAGATATTTTCCCGGATTGAACCCAGTGGATATTGTGCTCGTATCAATCAACTTATTTAGTAAGAACTAATGAAAGTATACAGGACTTTATCAACATATGAAATTTATGTTTTTGGCATCTGAAATGAAAGACATGCAAATCTCAAAATCTTGAAATATATGTCATAACCGATCAGATAAACTACACTATTAAACTGTTTAAAAAATTTGATTTAACTATGTATCCACACATTAAACATGATTGATATTGAAATAGAGTATAAGGATATTATTATTCAAATCATTTGCTTATTATTTCAACAAATTAATGTTATATATTATGGAAAACAAATGAGGTATGAGAACGTATGCTTGATTACGATTTGGTAGATTACAATACCATTGCTAGTTTTGAGAGGCGTTTGAGAATGACAATAAAACATATTCTTTAACTCTTTCCCTGTTTTAGGTTTATTTCAAATTGCAATACCTACTGAATATTCATAGACAAAATACAAATGTAGTTTTAATGATATATGGAAGGTTGAACATTGTAGCCATTTTAGAAATTGAAATAAGCAATCCTGTAGGAGTCATCTGATATGCGCCATTCTGTTTGCAAATGCGTGAAAACACGCTTATATAGAGGAAAGAGTTACTTTTCATTGTTTTCAAATATTTAATTTGTTTGATTTAAAATATTACTTACATTTTCATGGTAGATTCTTAGATCAGTTAATAATTGCCATTCTTCATTATTTATGTGAAGACACTGACGAGTGCTGCCAATCCATGTGAGAATGGCGCTTCGTGCACGGATCAAATAAACGACTAAACGTGTTCTTGCGTGACGGGATATACATGTACTGGAACAACCTGCTCCGATAGTAATTACGGTGTTGACATTTTGAGTTGAGCGAGGTAGAATGTAGAAGCGTGGTTTACTTCTTGTTGTACGACAGACTCCCATCAAAGCTATTGAAAAAGTGTCCTGATAACGGTTGTAAGTGGACACTTTTGTACGCACGTGATTCTTGTGGGTAAAACCTATCTACCTAGGATTTGAATTCGGTGAACCAACGGGAATACATTTTATACTCATTTGTGAAATATTCATTTTTAATCAAACTTAAAAGTCTAAAACGTACTGTCGTACAAGTAAGATACATGTACTCGTCTTACTACCAAAGTGTCTTCTTACAACCGTTATCAGGACAGTTTGTTCGCATGACCTCAGACAAGTGTCCTCGGCTACACGTCTTCGGTCATGCGAACAAACTGTCCTGATAACGGTTGTAAGAAGACACTTTGGTAGTAAGACTCGTACTGTATCTATAGTATGTATTGTACAGGGCATACTGGAAATACATGTGCTGAGGGTAACATAATTGCTGGACTATGTACAACATTGGATATGTTTCATTTTCGTTGGCCTGTATCGCTTACCTGTTCAAAAATTGGGTAATATTGTGGAAAATTGAAACTGGTGTCGTTTGCTTCTAGCTTGTATCTGTAAATGGTACAGGATCAACTGGATCTGCCTGCTGTGATAGTAATTACATCAGCAAGAATTATTGCTTTGACACATTAGAGTAAGTGTTACTGCGTTTCCTGGCTTGTATCTGCAAGTGGTGGACGATACAGAGGTGTAGCCTTATTTTTCGCTTTTGCAGAATGGAATACGTTTTATTCGCCTTTGGTTTATTTCTTGGTTGTGAGTTAAAGTTTTGAAAGATTGATTTGAAAGGACCGTCAAAATCAAAACTGATATAGTACAGTCCGAGACAGAATAGACGTAACTGAAATCTGATAGAAATTACATCAGCAATAGTTATTGTTTTGACACATTAGAATATGTGTCATTGCTTTTCCTGGCTTGCATCTGCAAGTGGTGAACGATATACAGGGGTAGCCTGTAATTTTTCGCTTCTGAAGAATAGAATAGGTTTATTCGACTCTGGTTGATTTCTTGGTTTTAAGTTGAAGTTTGCAAAGATGGATTTGATAGGACCGCCAAAATGAAAACTAACACAGCACAGTCCGATACAAGATGGGCGTTACCGAGTCTGTTTATAAAAAGATAATCTCTGTAGCAATTAACATATAATGTTAACAATATGTCTATCAGAATTATTAACTAAGTAACATTTTGCAGCAAACTTCTATACGCACGACACGTTGATATATGGTAAAAGTATAAACGCACTTAATACGTTTGATACGATAATCGTACCATATACCAACGATATGAGATAAGATATACGTTTATCTAATATGATGTACGATTTCAATATCCGATACGCATGCATAACACATATGTGCATTTTATACACTCGTAAGCCAGTGATGCCGTAACAGTCTATATGGCAATAATTACTTACCTAGTTATGTTGTTTATGACCGAACTTCCCACATAAACACGGATATTTATAGCAATGAGTGGCAAAATATTGTTCCAGTAATGAAGGGTCAAAGTAGGTACCATGTATTGCCCTGTTATTGGCATACGCATAAAAACCAAACACGCCCTTATGTATTATATAGAACTGACTTTATGGCGTAGATTTTATATATTTATATAATCTAACAAGACAGTGTTTTGACTGAAAAGGCCATACATGGGGATTTTGAAAGACACATAATACTCGAGATTTCTAATTGTCGTCTGCTACCCAGTTTTGTCAAATCATTCGGTAAAATAAGGAAATGAGATAAATGGATACCGAGTTGAAAAAGAATAAATCACAGATCTAGAAATAGAGATTGAGACAAAAAGTGAAGTACATGATCAGGCACTGTCTTGGAAAGGCGGCTTTTGACCTGAGACTGCACTATTGGTAATGGTGCATTTATACGACATTGGGGGTAAAAGGGTTAACCCATTCCCTCATGTCGACGACTTTTGACGACTCGGCAAAAGTCACTTTGTGAAACCATTGTGATAAATAGAGCATTTTCTCCTACAGGAGCAAATGCTCTATTTATCACCATGGTTTCAAGCTACAAAATTCTAAAGTCTTCCTTTTCTCTAGTTAATGCTCCTTTACGGTAGATTAACTCAAATAGGTTGTATCTAAAAATGCATATGAGGTAATGGGTTAACTTGTCCTCAATTAAATTCACCACATTGACCTCACTTATGTCGATGTCATTTGTGATATCAACTATTATGTCATTTGCCCGAATTGTTTATTGTTCGATATTGCAAGGGCATGCCCTCATAGATATTATGTTTATCCTTTACTCGATATATACGTCTTTCTACACTTTTGCGAACAGAGTAGACACAGATAAGACGGCTACTGTTTACGAAAATAAACGGAACACATACAGTATAACATGTAAACTTTCCACTAAAACCAATCTGCAATACTGTCATGAACCTAATGCATAATGTCCTATTCGGGACCTTTTTGTATTACGTATATATGTTACCCATTTCCTCATGTGTATTCAGGTTAGAAATAATGACATCATGATTATTAATCATGAATATGATTTTTTCCTGTCACGTGCCTATTTTCCTGACGGATAACAAGGTGTCTGATAAACTTTTTGTTATTATGTCAGTTGGTCACATTACCTGTAGCCGAAACTACGTTTATACCGAGACGCTTATTTCGTGAATGCACAAATTTACGTCTACCGATCGAGTACTGAAAGTTTAACAAAGCGAATTTGTTGATTTCAATCTATACCCATTAAACTAAATAGATCTAGATCTAATTCTTTCACTTCATTCTCCCAAACTTATATTCTTAGGCCTAGACTAGATCTAGTAGATCTAGACTAGATCTAGTTGTTTGTCGCGAAATTACCGTGTTTAGATAAATCCACATCAAGAAGCATACCTCGTCTAGATATCGTCAAGTGACAGGTTCTTTTTCTCACATATAACCAACCGGGGCAACGGTTTTGTTTTGAGCATTTTTAAAGCAATGTGACTTTTTGGAATTCCAGTGACCTACGTAATAACGCCTTTATAGTGACGTCATCAACAGTCTAGAGCCAGTAGAGTCGGAGATACGTTGCGGTGCATTTTGTGGTACATTCGGTACAAAAGAATAATAATTATATTTTGCTGTCGTGACAAGGATAAATAGAATATTTGTTTCCTAGATTTGAATGAGAAATGTTATCTGGCAAGGCGGATGAATATATCAGGTGAGCCTTGCCAGATAACATTTCTCATTCAAAGCTAGGAACCAAATATTCTCTATATCGCATACTAGCCATGGTATAAACTGTATGATCATATATATTGCATACCCTGATCAGACAGCTAATAAAAGAGCCGTCTAATCTTGTTATTTACTGTTTTCCTTTACATCAAAACGCGACTGCATCAGGTTATTTTTAAAAAACGCTCGTATATACAAGGGCCGATGACTTAAATGTGTCACAGATGCGGCTCTGTACCAACTGGCTGTAACAAGTACGTAAAATTTGTGGTAATTTCACGAGAGTGAATATTAATAGCGGTACGAAATTGTTTTTTGAATCTGCTCACTCTATCAACAGTTACTGAAATTTAATAAGGTGCCGTCATATATACTGTTTATTTGATGCATGAAAAATGAAAACGGAGGCAAGCTTTGAAATATGGGCCTGTATAAAAGGTCGAGTACAAAAGAGTTTTTAAGGTAGCAAAACTGACCTAAAATATGACACCGTCCGAATGATCCACATTTGCTGATATCAAAAGTAAAAAGCGGGGGGAAGTTTGGTGCCTGTGAAAAAGTAAACTTTTGAAACTAGTTTGATAAATAGAGCATTTGCTCATATAGGAGGAAATGTTCTGTTTTTCACAATGATTTCTATACTACTTAATTCTAAATGTTCGCCTATATCCACGGTACGTGCATGCTATTTGAATTCAGCTACGTTCCTGAACGTGTGTGCTGGTTTAGAATATCGTGAAAAAGAGAAAAGTTTTTCAGTTTCTCCAGTCACCTTGTTCACAAGGTCTTAGCCCCTTTTAACCCTTTACCGTGACCACTCGTTAGAATCGTCTCGAAGAAATTAATCTGAAGACTGGTAACATTATAGAGTTTGGTTGAGAGATAAAGGAGTTATTGTTGAAAATCTCTTAATTTATGCATCTTTTCTGGAGCCCTGATGAAGATATGCGTTTGGGTGTGTGGTTGTGTGTGGTTGTGTGTGTGTGTGTGTGTCATGCTGTCTATCGGCTTTGCCTGCTTGACTTTACTACTTTTCCAATTATCTAGATATAGACGACTGCGCCAGTAACCCTTGCGAGAACGACGGAACATGCACTGATGGGTTCAATACTTTCACGTGCGTCTGTGCGGCTGGCTACTCAGGAAGTTATTGTTCGTCTGGTAAGTAATTATTTCCCATATATCCCTGACAGGAGTTACAATGGTTTAGATCCAGATCAGACGTCAAGTAACTCAACGTTTCATCAGGATCCCAGCTCTTTGACACTCGGTTAAATGCATTATATATCCTTAAAAGCTTTTTCGAATCGCATTTGGTCCAAATTTCATCAAATGTTTCATAGCGGGATAAATGTGGTGTGTTGGTGGTAGCAATTTGAGTTCTAGTAAGTGTTAATTGAAGAGACAAATGTAAACTTAGGTAGGATAGTTAATTAGCTTTAAGTGCTCACCCTATCAGTCGATGTGCCTTCAGGCGCATTCGTACGGAGTATGCAGAGTGAGTCGCCCCATCTGACACACTAAGAAGTTTTGGCCATGACAAATACACTTAAATCATATATTTGTAAAATCATAATCTGATCTTAGTCTGCTCTGTTTGCAAAGGCGTAGAAGGCTTATCTTTGGGGTAAATGGTTAAGAGAGATACCATGATGCGACTTTATCAGATATTTATATGTATTGTTTAAAAACTTGAGAATATACATCCCTTTTTACAACAGTATGCCAACATAGTAGGGTTTGGCAATGACAGAAATGTATTTTTCGCTTTTCAATTTTCCGCGGCCCGTTGTTTAAGAAATCCGGGTTTAGCGGGGCTAATGCGATCGGATTAATAACAAGGGTCCGTTTTTACGAGCCCATACGTTTTCGATACCCCATCCCCTTCTGTTCGGTCCGTAATGGGAGGATAACTGGTACAATTACTTGGTCTAATCCGGGGTTAATATCCGCGCATGTTTATAAGAAATACTAAGTACTGACTTCTGAAATAAGTAACTGTTCCTTTAAACAGGTATGAGTTTAGTCACAGCTGCTATTGGTTTGGCTTTTAGCATTTATAATCACCTTTGCATACAGTCTGGATCCAGATGAGACACTGAGTAGCTTTGCACCTCATCCGGATCCAAACTGTAACACTCTGACATTTGTTTTTGAAAAGATATGTCAGAAAAACGTATTTTTATAATTGCAGCAGACGACAATATTTGCACTCATTTTTTGCTCAGAATGCAGACGTCATTTGGGGTATATTATGCTGGACAGCAAATTACCTGCAAATTACCTGCATAATGTTAACAACACAGCTGACCGTAAAGTGTTCTTGGGAATAAATGAGGCTAAGTGAGCACAGTGAAACATATTGCAGCTGTAATTGTGTTTGGGTGTACATCTAAAAACTAGTCTCGCAGTAAATCATGGTCATTTTGAATTTCTGTCAAAGGATAGCTTTGCTTTCGCCGCAGCCAATAATAAATCCCCGTGTCCGCAAACCGCGTAGATCACGATTAGTAATGTTGTTTGTATCAGAGGAAAGTAAATAAATACAGCAGATCAGAGTGTTTACATTTATTCAGCATGTTAATAGTTAAAATGCTGTAAGGTATAACATGATACTCATATTTTTTCAGTGACTTCTGCCAACGAATGTTCTACTAACCCTTGTGCGTCCGGTTCAACGTGCGTCTGGGCAAATCCGTCATTCTTTTGTGTGTGTCCGTTTACTCCGATTTTATTCGCCGGAGGAAATGTGTGTAACGATATAGGTAAGTTTTTTTTACATTTTATATTCATATAACTCTCTAATAAATTACCCTGTTTTTCCTATCAAAATAGATCCTAGTTATTTAAATATTTCGCTGCAAATCTAGACTATCCGTGATAACCTT
Organism: Azorinus chamasolen; assembly: GCA_963576725.1. NCBI lineage: Eukaryota > Metazoa > Mollusca > Bivalvia > Cardiida > Solecurtidae > Azorinus > Azorinus chamasolen. The sequence continues at coordinate 50,833,842 of OY755236.1, forward strand.
TGTAAATAGGTTTGTTCCAGTTGAGACACGCAGTAACCCAGCGTATCATCTGGATCCAAACTGTTATTAAATGTATATGCAGAAAGTGAAGCAGACGACTAATTTTGCAGACGATGGGGCTTGTCAGCGGACTAATGCTGCGTTTACACTTTAGCAAGATTTTTACGATCTCCACTATTTTAGACAAGCGTGTTGAACGTTGGTGTCGTGGGATCAAATCTTGGAGCTTGAAGGAATCGTGATGATCGCAAGAATCGTGACAAAAGTACAAAAATGAGTCATGCAGGAAATACCACATACAGAACAAACACTCGCCCGAACAGCAACACAAGGAAACAGCAAATGTACATGGGTAGAAAAAACAACAAGAGACGCACAAAGACAAAACAAACATACAATAGGAGGAAGATGGAAGTACCGCCTTGGAACGGTCAGTGACAAAAGTCACCGGGGGTTATTGACGGTCACACATTCTGCCGCGATTATTCCGAGTGGTTGATATATCTTGGGAAAGCGCGATAAAACGTGGTTTTCCTAGCAGAGCGTAGTACAATTTAACATACCTTATACAGCGCACCGAGCCTTGATACTCCATCGTAGGAGATCTGTGTTACTTTGGAAAACACGATTCTAAGTTCTACTACTTATATTAATCTTAAGATTCTATCACGTTTCTGTCACGCTTTATCACTCTCGTTTATGATTAGTCAAGATATATTACATCCTGTCGGTAATTCGATCGCGCTACGACACGCCCTGTTACAATCATCCCGATTGATTCCCGAGCTCTGTGACGCTCTGATAAATGCGGATGAGTACTACATATTTGCTCCATGCTTTGAAAGAAATGTCCAGACTCTTCATGGTATCAGGTTTAAAGATTCCTGTCAAATGAGGACGGAAAGATTCTGCCAAGAATGGCCAGGTTGTTCCCTATCCCTCCCACCATCATAACCAGCAACTGCAGACGCCCCAGCAGAGGTCCCTGTGCCAACCATAACTTAACAATGGGAAAGCTCAGCAAGTCCAATGCCTTCTCTTCCGTCTTCTCCTGCTCTCGACTATGTTTTCCTGCTCCGCCCCCTGATTGCTACTATCGACTCTCATTTATTCGAAAAATAATATATAACTATCATAACTTCGATTCATACGACTTACACCGGTAGGTCGTTCATCTTTTTTGAATCTCACGAGAGAATTAGACAATGACTCATGCCTTTTTTCTATACTCCACTCGTGCTCAAAACGCGACAATCTTGAACAAATCGTTGCCATAAATCGTAGGAGAGCTTAGCAGAACTTAACAACGTAATAAATCTAAACAGATCGAAGCAAAACGTAATAGCATATTGTGATAATCAGAAGAGAACTTGAGAGGACGTGGCAGATCGTCACAAGAATCGTGTTGGTTTCGTAACAAAACGCTACTTGAGGTAGCACAACGCACAGATGGCGTAAGAATGCATAGTGACAGAAAATTGATTCAACATATCATGACGCATTTGCGCTTTTTCTAATTCGTGAACATCGTGGATATCGTTGCTGGGTGTAAACGAAGCATAATCAAAACAGTGTTTGTGTTATACGGATGCTCAACTATTACAGATGATAATGATATATATTTGTTCTTTCAAAACAAATTAATGTCAGTACTTTCTCAGTTCCGTTTCTGGAAAAAATGGAAACTATGAATGTTATATTCGATAGTCATGGTATACTGCTGCTTATTACTATACATGAATGGAAAAGTAGTAAAGTCAAGCAGGCAAAGCCACATACAAGACGCAACTACCACCAAAACACCGATAGACAGCATGACACACATACACACACAACGACAAACCCAAACGCACACTCACAAACGAGATGAACACATAATAAGTATTATCATTCGAATATTATTCGAACTCTAAAAAACGTATCAATATCGATATTTGAGACAGATGCCAGCTCAATTCAAGGTGAAAGTCATGTCATGTAGAAATCGCTCTGCATTACTTTCAACCTAATTTAAGTTGCCACCTACCTAAAAAGATGTAACTTATTTTATACTAAAATTAAGAAAATTCGAAGTTTTACTGTAGTTCCTTCCAGACTAGGTGTTATTTATACCCACATCTGAAAGGGAATATTTGGACACATATCTTGCTGGTATGTTCTGTTCCTTCAATAACGAACATGGTTGGCGATTTTTCTCAAATCATTAGGGTTGTTTGGGTGTAATTAATGGGATACGTTTTGTCGATAGAGATATATATTGAAGCCGTTGTAAACAGGGTAGAACCAGACTAGACAGCAGGGATATGAATAGGGATATAACTTTATGAAGTTAGCTGAAGTTTTATAATGACATGAGAACTAAGGAATGTTTGGTCATGGCAGACATTGTAGAATCATAAGTAAACATAGCAGACCTTGAACAGAAGGCTCCAATAAAAGCCGTCTGATCTGGGTCTACTCTGTTTGCAATAACATTGAAATACATGTACATTATTAAAATGATTGAGATTGAAATGTACACCATCTCTTTTAGATATGAAGATTATTTTTGAAACACTTTAGTTGCCTTCCTTTTCTCCTCTTACATATAAGATAGGTCGTTAGTTTTCATGTTTTGTTTCATTTCATAATATAATCAATGACAATATCATTTTTACAGTCGTTTGCTCTGAAGGACTTGAGTATAACAGGTATTTGCAGACGTGCGTCCCATGCCCGAATGGATTTTACAGAGGCATGAATGATGCAATGTGCATGGCCTGTCCGACAGGGATGACGACAGGACAACTTGGTAGCACTGCAATTACCGACTGTGTGCAAGGTAAGTGTATTTCGTTCGAGGATTCGTACAACAAACAATTTAGACACAAAAACAGCATCTTCTCCATATAAGGATAATGCTTGACAACAGCTGACATCAGTTCATGGTTTTCATCTGAATGGTCTATATGGACCATTCAGATGAAGAACATTCCGTGTTGTTGCTGTAAATATCAACTGAAGCAGATGGGTAACAACGTACTTAATGTATTGACTTCAAAAAGTCGTTGCACGACTTACTACGTCGTATTAAATCATGCAAGGCTCAAATAAGAGTAGTAAACTAAATATCTTGTAACACTAGTTTCTTCGTTTTACCAATCCGTAGATGACTACAAAGTGCTGTTGGGTTGGAATTGCAATTCCAATAATACGTTCGGATTTCGGTTGCCATCATCACTTTTAAGCTAAGTTGACACTCTTTCACTGCAACATGTGTATGCTTTGAATTCATATAGCAAAAAGGTTGGGCTGACACCAGAGTAGATAGTATTGCCTGTTTGAAGGTCAACTTTAAAAAGGTTCTGAAGTCTGAAACTTTTGTTTTTGGTCCTTATATTGTATGTTGTCACTGAATTTTAATTCAGAATCACTAGTTCGTTAACATTCATGAAAAATGACCTAGGGTAGAATTATTATTAGAATTAATAGAAGTAGATGAAATAGTGGGAGTAATGGCAGTGACAACAGTGCCACTAGCAGTATCAGTGTTGGTTAAGGTAGTGATAATAGTATAAGTAGTACATGTAGCAATAATAAAAGTGTTCGAGGTTGGACTGTGCGTCCCTCTTTTCAAAGAAAAGTGATACGTTGTAGGTCTTTCCTTTCCAGGTTTAGTGATAGCTAGGGTAATTTGCTAGTTTGCTAGACTAAATGTCCTACCATATCCTCCATTAAAGTGTTCATTAGGCCTTATCGCGGGTACACAGCGATATAGCTTGTTGTGTGGTGCGACCGAGTGTCTGTGGTGTAAATGGATGGACAGACTGATATCTTAAGAGACAGCTAGACTCGGAGATGCACAACTCTGAACCAAGGTTGACGGAATCTGTAAGCCTTGTCCGGTAATGAATCTAAGAGAAGGACATATTGATGTATTATCTATGACCCAAGGACCTTGATCTTACCGCCCCAGCTTACTAGGTCATAACTGGTGAACTCGGGTAAAAAGGGTTTGGCCAGTACCGTACATAATGCAAAGCTCCACGGCATAGGCTTGACGGACAAGTCCCAATTCAAATGCATTCCGAATTCTCAAGCTCCGTAGTGACAGATTAATGGCTAAAACGATGGATGGAATATATCACTGGAAGCCGCAGTTCCGATTCTGCATGAATGGAAAAGTAGTAAAGTCAAGCAGGCAAAGCCACATGCAAGACGCAACCACCACCAAAACACCGATAGACAGCATGACACACACACACACACAACCACACACCCAAACGCACACGCACACACACACACAAAATGAACACAGAAAACACCAAAAGACACACAAGAAACAGGGACAAACGTTCCACAACATGAACAAACCACAAGCACAAAGACGCAAGGCAAACAAAAGGAAGGGTGACAAAGAGAGTACCGCCTTGGCACGGTCAGCAGCAAAAACACCACTGGGGGTTTAAACCGGTTTACGGACGTCCTAACCTCACACTTCTCTCAAAGTTACCCTAGCTTTACAAATATTGTAAATAAAGGTATCCCCGCTGGACTTACCCACAACATAGACGACGGTGAACACAGGACAACATGTAAAACATAGCATAATAACTGTGACAATCCGTCAAATATGTACTCAATGACTTTGCTGAAGTCAGAGCACCTGCAGGTAAGCCGTTAAGGGCACGACAGGGAAAAAATAATACATGAGTCTGGTAAGCTCCTCCTGTATCCAAGTTTAAGAGTATACCATCATAGAGTACTACCCTCGGCCTGTCATCGCGCAAGCAAAGAGGGAAGCGTAGCTACCGACTGTAAAAGGGTCGATAACCAATCATGCAGTGTGTTGCAATATAATAGGATCATAACCTTTCTTTTTAAATTTTTTAATGCGTTTTATAAACAAATCATGAAAATGGATATGACCCCGAATTTTCCTAAGTTTGTAGATAACATCCCCATAAAATTCTGGTTGAGAAATGCCTTGTCGCAGTAACGTCCGTAGATTGCAATTATATTTACTAATGAGAGGTAAATTTCGATAATAAAATTTAGAAAAGGTTTTCCGAAGTTTGTGATATCTGTAACCTTGCTTAAGAAGTTTATCAGTTATAACTAAATTACGTCTGTTAAAATCTTCAAGCAAAGAACAGGCTCGGGCAAACCTAATAAGTTGAGAAATATAAACACCATAAGATGTAGAACGTGGCACATCCCCATCTAGAAAAGGATAATTAACAAATTTAAAATTAAAATTAAAATGAAGGCGATTTCGAATATTGGTCGTCTGATGTTGACCTAGATATGACATCACCTTGCAGCACCCTAAATGAATAAAATAAATTTCATTGAAAAATAATGTTTGCTAAAAAAAAAGGGTTGGGGGCTTAGACTATGCGACCAAAGGATAACTACTAACGCGGTTGAACTACAACCAATACTCTGATCTCCGCAAAACTCTTCAAAGCGTTTATTTACATGGCAATCTGTGATATCAATGCCAGTAAAGATCCGGATGCATCGATGTGAATAATTTGAAACATTGTACTGAAACTGCTACAATAGCGGAACTTACAACTCGGGGTCTGGGAAGCGCATTATCTTAACGTTGCAAATCTAAATCTCCAGCAGAAATACAGTTTCAAGACATCCCGGATGGGTGGTGGTAGAGGTGGTGGTAGTGCTTGTATCAGTAGCAAAAGTAGTAGCGGTAGTCGTCGTCGTCGTAGTAGTAGTAGTATGTTATTTTAAAGGTATTTGACCATTCCATACCGTAATTCAGCATATATAAATTATAACCAAATTGTAGATCCGTGTCCAAAAGGTAGGGAACTTCTGCTTGGGTCGTGTACAAAGTGCCCAGTTGGTTCCTATAAAGGGAAACTGGACGTTTCATGTCAAACATGCCACGATCGACGTACGACAAGATATATAGGAGCAAGAAGTGCAAGATACTGTAGATGTAAGTACTGAAACATAGATAATTGATTAATCTCATCCAGAATTTGAGTGAAAGCGAGGCAAGGGACAACTTGTATTCAGATACACAATTAAACCATACCTTGCTAAACTCGCATTGACTTGAGCAAATAGCTACTTCAGTAAAAACGCTCTAAACCGACCGTTACATTTAGCATAAATATCGGTTTTGGAGATAGATGGCTGATTAATTCGGGGTAAAAGTCGTGCAGAAAGCTCCTGCATGACTTTAACTCTGCATGAACCATCCACCTGCCTAAAAGTATTTAAAATCTTCTGTACTATAATACCGGTTAAGAGGGGTTCTACTGTATATCAGTTTAAATTTACTAGAGTAATTAAAATGATGCTAAAACGACTTATTTAGCTTTATAAATAGATGGAGGGGGAAGCTCAATATCCGAATACTTAGGGTATGTTTATTTCTATAATAATGGCATATAAATGACTTTGTAGTGAAGGGTTATAATGTATCAGTTCGCGCCATGCCTTATTTTTTTTATTTACACAATAACCATAAAGGCAGACATTGGGGTTTGATATTGCACAATTACTCCGTAAATGATATCCAGAAATGGAAGGAGGACTTCGGATATCTATACTATTTCGTTTTTGTCGTACCCTTTATTACTTTTCTACAGTTACTTTGTTTGCAGCTCAATCATTGAGTACATAAGCGATGGGTGGATACAGTTTGTTCAGTTAAATGTTTTCGTTATACATGCACTTTACCACTGTATTTGCCGTCGCGGTTGTTGTAGATTAGTCGGAGAGGGGATACGTTTATTTACAATGTTTGTCTTTTAGGGTGGGGATGGCATAAGTGTGAGGTTGGGCGCTCATAAACCGGTTTAACCCCCTAGTGACTTTTGTCACTGACCGTTCGAAGGCGGTACTTCCATCTTGTTTTGTCTTTGTGCGTAGCATGTTTTTATTGTTATGTACATTTGCTGTTTCCTTGTGTTGCTGTTCGGGCGACTGTTTGTTTTGTATGTGGTGTTTTCTGCTTTACTCATTTTTATACTTTCATAAAATGCATAATAATTCAAACAAAAACCTATTATCACTTTAAATTTGATTATAAAATGCAAGACGTTATTACATTGTACATATGTGTCGATATATGATGTATCACTATTGAATCAATATTGAATGTTTTTTCTCGGCAAAGTTATGGGCGGGCAATATGGCAAGAAACAAGCTGGTTGTATAGCCAAGTTCTTGTTTCCTATCATATTTTCCGGTGCTTGAATTTATTGGCGAGAGAAAAACTAAATGTCTTATTCATTATTATAAAACTTTCGTGTGTTGTAATAATTGAGATGTCCTAACATGTTTAGGTGTTTTATGAAAGTATTATTTTAGTAATTTTCAAAACCACAATCCGGTGTCTGCCTTTAACCATACATGGTTGAACCATACATCTTTTTCAATCAACAGGTGTGCGTGAATATCTTAGTACGCTTCCATAACGCTAATGTTTTTAACTGACAGGTCTGATTTGAAACATTTAGATAAAGAACGTTACAAGCTTGTCAACTGTTTAAAATATTATCCTTACTGAGCGAACGGCAGTTTACATTGAAGGGGACTTGTCTGATTTCAGTCGTGCCCTGTAGAAGCAAACTCGACCTGATTGTTCTAGTTGACATGTCAAACAGTATCACGTTGGCAGCGGGAGGTGTAAACATCACCCGATACCTGAGGGAGCTGACCAAGGGGTAAACAAGATTAAAAACAAACACCAAACAACAATGAAATTACATGTATGTGATTTGCAAACAGTACAATTCCGAACCAACAGTTGCCGTTGAACCATTTTCCTGGTAGGGAAATCATTCCGCACCTTAGTAAATAGAGAAGGTCAGATTAGACGACTTCCATACGATTGTGACTAATATAAATATTCTGAAAATGGGTGATCCTTTGAAAGCAAAAGTAGAAATGCAAAATGAGAAAATTGCAGACTCGGTTTTATTGAGTCTGTTCATGAGAACTGTTCTGTCATGCCCGTTACATATTTTCAGCGAGCGGATCAGTTTTAGTCTTCAACGCTAAATTTACCAGCATTTTACATCATGTCGGCACATCCATAATTAGATCTACAGTAAAATATTTCGTAAACGACCATTAGATATAAGGCTGTTAAAAGTCTAAAACATGTCGAAAGTAATTCAGAAAGCAATCAACTGCGTTTAAAGACTCCTTGCATCAAATATTAAAAACAAATTTACACAAAAACCCATACACCTGTACATATTCATGTGTACATGTTCATAAATATGTATGTCTATATGCTAGACACTTACGCCCTTACAAAATTTGGACAATTTCTAATATTAAAACAGTGTGATCGTCGACAGTTCATAAGGTTGAATGGCGAAAACGCACTAAAACTCGTGCACTTACTTACACCACCTACTTGGCTAACATAAATAAAGGGAATTAAATGTTCGTCTAATTCATTTCTTTCAAACGCCGAAAATTACATTTATTCCATTACACTTCACAGGTTCAAGTTCAGCCCGAAGCATGTTCGTATGGGCGTGTCACAATATGCCGCTAATACCGAATGTGTCATAGACCTCCGGCATGGTCGATCTCCTTACATTGTCCGTGACAGGATACAGAGAAAACTTCGACCAATTAGCTCATCCAATGTGGCCACAACAGCTGCTCTAGAGGCGGTGAAACTGCAGTTCATGAATCAACAGCGATCAAATGCAAAACAAGTACTGTTGGTAATAACAGACGAGGCTTCCGATGACATCGTGGCCGCAACAGCTGTGGCGGATATGCTTAAAGCAATGGGTGTCGAAATTGTAGTCATAAGTAAGCCATATACAGTTTAATTCCCACCTGTCTGTAATGTCTATGGAATATATTCGACATAATGCATACATGCATATTAATAAGCAGACATTGTGTAACGGCATCATGAACAGTAAGTTATATTACCATGCTAGAAACTGTAGATTCATACCTTTATCATTCCATAAGAAATCAGAGCAGACACTGGTCAGACGACTTCTGAAGGGATGGTCTGATCTGGGTCTACTCTGTTTGTAAAGACATGAAAATGCGTTTTCGTAAGGTTAATGGTTCGATGTAGCAATTGACCCTTTTCTAGGTGTATATTCAAGTTCATGAAGGTGATGAATACTAATTAATAACAACTATTATAATAGAAAATGAACATGGGAAGGTGTGTTAATTGCAGGAATTGTAATTTTATAGAATCATATATACATTGTGTATGATTTCATTAGCAAACATTGCATACCCTTATACAATGGTTTTCGACTGTTGGTCTTCACTGTTTGCAAAAGTGTTATATGTATCTATACCAGGTAATTATCAAACACCGTTATCTGTTCCTTTGCATCAGGACTCTCGCTATTTTACTCTCGGTCAACAGTTTTGCAGACAGAATTTAGAAGTAAGTAAAGTGTGCAAATGATTCTGTATGTTACCAAGAGTTGCAAACATTACATTACAATTAATTCATGGTATATACGTATGTCGTCTGGCAATCCTTGCGCGACATATATTCAGTTTAGCGTTCAGATGGCAGCCACTGGCCTTAACATGTATCTACCATGTCGCAGCTGGATTTACATTTTCTTCCTAAAGCAGGCCGTGGGATACCTTGGCGTTGGGGATGGTGTGTAGTTTAGACACCGGCACGACGACAGTTTGTTCAAACGCCCAGTGACTTTTGTAACTGACCGTTCCAATGCAATACTTTCATCTTCCCCCTTTTGTATGTTTGTTTTGTCTTTGTGCGTCTCTTGATGTTTTTATAGTTATGTACATTTGCTGTTTCCTTGTGTTGCTGTTCGGGCGACTGTTTGTTATGTATGTGTCGTTTCCTGCATGACCCATTTTTGTACTTTGATAGAAACAAGTTTAAACAATAGCTACAGTAACACCTCGCCAATCTGAGTTGTTCGACCATGACGTATTAAGGCAGGTACCTGCTGAATTTAGAGTGAAAGTCGTACAGAAAGCTCCCAGGGAAGCTTTCCGTTTGACCAACATCCTGTATTAAGCCGTGTCACCTACTTAACCATTTACTCCATTAATACGTATTCCCTTGTCTTTGCAAACAGCGTAGACTCAAATCAGATTGCTCCTACATACGTCTATTTAGGGTCTACTCTGTTTGCTTATGATATAATATAGATTCTTCAATTAAAGACCGATGGTGACACTTTATAGATTGCATTTCTTTTTTCTGACCAGGTGTTATTCCCATACCAATTATGCGATACTAGAAATGATACCTACGTCTGCATAGTTGTTGTTAACTTTCGCCATCCTCAGTCTGACTCACAATTTGCAAACGGCTTTGATCCAGATGACACGGCTTTGATCCAGATGATACACTGAGTAACTTAACCTCTGATTAGGATCAATGTTGCTTGACATTCTGTTATAAGTTTCCAAAACGCTCGATCGATTCAGAAGAAGTCGCATTTACACCAGATTTGCTTGTTTTAAAATATTTCAATTATACTTTCAGGCTCAGACTTGACGACCCTTGTGAATCTTGCCACCGAGTTTGTGTCCGGATCCAAATTCGAGATCCCCAATTACACGGATCTTCCGTCTAAAGGAAGTGTAGTGAACGCCCTCTGTGACAATGCAGTTCCTTAAACACTAAACCAACACCCAGGTATGTCAGAAGAGAGTGATGAGCGTGTAAGATTGTAAATAAAATATGAACTTAACTATCAGCGTCTCTTATTTCTTAGAACCTGTCTTTAGCGACCATTCATTAATTGAAAATAGGAATCTTAAAATACAGGTGATTGCTTAATTCAGGGTAAAACGAATACAGAAAACTCCCATATGAGCTTTCTGCATTACTTTTGACCTGCATTAAGCTACCATCTGCCTTTTAGGAGCATATTTTACCTCGTTTAGATGGTCGTTTAAGACAGGTTTTACTATATTGCCGCTACGCATTACAGTAACCTCGGGAGAAAGCCATTTATAGAAGCCGTCTGACAAGGGTCTGCTCTGTTTGCTTTTGACAGGATATAGATCTGATTCTACAGTTTGTTTCAAAGTAAAACTATTTCTTGAATGGTTTACATTGTAAAAAGTCAACTACGAAATACTCATGATGTCATTATTTCTTACAGGAATATTAAACAGGGTAATGATTCAAAAAGAGGAAAAGTCATATAGAAATCTCCCCTGGGAGCTTGTTGTATTACCATTATTCTGCATTAAACAGCCACAGGCCCAAAATGTTCTCGGGTATTCACTTAAAGTTCAGATTAGCGAGATGTATTGTTGTTTTGCCAACAATTCTTATATTTAACCCATACACCTACATAATACCACACATGGGATATAGGCAAACAGTAAAGACCCGGATGAATTCGTCCGGCGCTTTTTATTTCCCAACCCAAGTCAAATAGATCAACAACATAAAGTACATTCGCTTGACACCCATCCCCTCCTTCCTTTATATGAAAAACGGATGGGTTCCCAGTTTCAATTTCGTTTAGTCTGTCAAACATAATTTGCGAGATGAATAGACAAAATTGAAATTTTAGGTTTATGATAAGGCCTATATATGTAGCATTAACATTTTGTTCTTTTTTTTCTCTCATTTCAGATTACAATCCACACCGGTTTTGAGACCTTTCCATATTATTTATGAAACCTTTTTAACTTTGATCCCAAAACATTATGTAAATGACATACTCACATGACCTTGAAATCCCCAACACGTTCCTCGTCGCGAGGTTTTAAATTATTTTGTTTGAGTCTGAAATCATTCTGAATCATCTGTCAAATCAGATACCTGGGAATGAAGTCACACTCAAACTCAAACGCTCTATAACCACAAAGCTAGACAGATGTTGAATGCAACAAACACGTTCCAGTATTGGAGATATCAGTCTACTCGATGAATATGTTGGCGATTCCAGAGTGGTTTCCTGAACGTAATAAAATATCAACCAGTGTATAACCGTATTCGTTCTTTGGATTTGTCACACTCTAGCCATTGTAAAGATTAGATATTAATTTAATGGAAAAGTAGTAAAGTCAAGCAGGCAAAGCCACATGCAAGACGCAACCACCATCAATACACCGATAGACAGCATGACACACACACACACACACAACCGAACACCCAAACGCACCCCCCCCCCCACACACACACACGAAACCCTTTTCTCCATGAACATCCATGTAAGAAATAATGAAGTCATGATTATCTATCTATAATTGCATATGAACACAGAACATTATGGTCATAGCAGAAACTAGAAATTCAGATCTGTGTATTTCCATAAGCAAAGTAGCAGACCCTGATCAGACTATTCCTATAGGAGCTATCTGATCTGGGTCTAATTTATTTTCAAAGGCATAGAAAGGCGTATTGATGAAGTGATGGGTTACAAATAAATATGCGGCAGGCATGGCTGCTTAACCCTTTCCCTAGTTTATGTTTATTCAAAATCTGAATTACCTATTAAATAGTCATTCTAACGCAATCTGTCAATTTTCTGCAATCTGATTGGTTCATGTGACTAAATTTGCGGCATATAAAAACTGTTTTATATGTCGCAAATTCAACCAATCGAAAACGGCCGAATAACAGCATTAGCCTGTAAATATATTAATGCGCTTTGTTTATCAAACACTTAGATCTACTGATAAATTCGTATGCATACACTGACATATATTCAAGTTCAGTCCGGTATTTTGAAAGTTATTAATTTCCATTCTCTGTCACGACTTGACCGGTCTTTTATATGTCATGTGGAGAATTATTGATATACTCAAAGCGTTGTGATTCAGATTCAACCTTATTTATCATACGATTCAAACATAACGTCATAACGTGACGTCATTGTTACAGACGACGTTTTTGCGTACGGCGCCAAAGACTAAGATAACGTTACTTTTCCTGACATGTGTATTGAAAGTGTATTGAAATGTAAAATAGCTGTCGCGTAATGATTCATGACAAATGTAATAGTGAACTTACAACTGGGCCGGTGTTTTGACTGTGTAAACCAGGGTGAAAAATCCAGTTATTTTAAGAAATCTGAGAGAAACCGGGCACTATTTCTCGCCTCATCACTCATTCAATCACCTGCCCGCATAGGATATAACAACAATTTGGCATTTTTCGTGTTAAGATTGCGTTAGAATAGGGTTAATCCTACTGTAATTTGAAATTTGCGACGGTATATGAGGTTTTTAACGGTCTTAAATTATTTTAATGACTCCGCCTTCGGCGTCGCCATTAAAATAATATGCGACCCTTAAAAACCTCATATACCGTCGCAAATTTCAAATTACAGTAGGGTTAACCCTATATTGATAAAATAGTTACAATGAAATATGGAAGTCGGAACATTATAGTCATTTTAGAAAGTAAAGAAACATACCTATCAAATTCCATTAGCAACCAGAGCAGAGCCTGATTAGAAGGCTCCTACAGAAGCTGTCTGATCTGGCTCTTCAGGATTTTCAAATGCGCGAAAACACGTTTATATGAAATAAAAGCTATATGCTAGGTTAAAGTCACAGACAAGGCTCATTCCACCCTGTATTACCCCATTCTTTCCTAGGTTACTTTAGAATCAACTTCTTTGAATATATCTACTTAAAAGCAATCTTTATTAAATAAAGGCATTTTATTTTAGAATTATGAAGGTTTGAAACCATTGTGATAAATAGAGCATTTGCTCCTATGTAGCAAAGGTTCTATCTCATTGGATTCAAAAGGTAACTTTTACAAAGGCGTCAATTTGAGAGAATGAATCAAACTGTCACCTGCCTAAAACACTGACATTGCTACTTAAAGACATTACCCAGGTCCATTCAATGATTCCCCCCCCATTGTTCTCAATAGGCGTGAAAGTAACAGTAAAAGCATGATACAAGTGTGCAAAATATGGCAAGCAGTCTCATTCTGTCTAGAGAGGCCCTGACATAATAAAAAATAAAAACATATACTGCATTAGTGACAATCTAATCATTTCCAAATCATCAAATGTAAGAGACGGGCCTCACATGGAACGCTCCAGTGGTTCTTGACAGGCAGACTGCTATAGCTGTTACCATGTGCCGCATGCTTTTTCACAGGTTAGCTGTAAAGACCCAAGCCGGCCAAGGGAATGTCTTTAATTGGATGTCACTTTCTAGTCCAGTGTCAAGTTAAACCGTTTATTTAGCCATTATAAATGTTAACCATTGCAAGCAGATATATCTAGATGAGGTGCAGAGTAGTTCGACGCACTGGGTGTAAAATCTTTGAAATGTTAGGTGTATGGATACTAAGGTAGTTTTCTCTGTATTTCTGTATTACCTTTGAGCTGCATTAAGCTACCACCTTCACAAAATTAAACCTATTTTTTATTGCCGCTTAATACAGATTGTACTGTATTGTATAGTATCAATATTATTGAAGGTATACATGTATAATAATTAACAATTGAGGATACAGCAATTACACTAAAACCTGTCTTAAGCGGTCATCAAAAAGAGGTCTAAGCATATGTCTGTAAGGCAGGTGGTAGCTTAATGCAGGTCAAAAATAGTGCAGAAAACTCTTACGAGTCAACGTCCTCAACTTCCATAACGTCAGATGCATGAGGTCAGAATTTGGAAGTCGGATATTGGAACATGAAAGTCGGAACTTTGAAATTGGAAGTCGAAACTTGAAACTTGGAAGTCGGAAACTTGCAAGTCGGAACTTGAAAGTCCGAACTAAGAAGTCGGAACTTGGAACAAGGAAGCTGGACTCGGAACTTGGAACTTGGTAGTCGGAACTTGGAACCTGGATCCTGGAAGTCGAAACTATGAACTAGGAACTTGAAACTCGGGCGTAAACAATATACAACAACCATATAGTAAACTATCGTGGAAGTAAGAAGTTGGAGGACGGAAGTTTGATGTCGGTATTTAGATATTATTTTCCTAGCAAATGTGCACATATGAAGTATGCAATCATTTTCAGAGAATAAGGATCACTTACTTTTCCATATGTACAACTTAAAATAAGTAAACACTATGTATGCCCACCTATTCAGACATGTTTGAATGAATTTGTTATCCCATGCCATATACAGAGGGATGTTATATCTCTGTAACTGGTTGACAGAATTCAATGAAATACAACATTATTACCAGGGCATTGTTCCAGTGTATTACTCTTCCATATCACTTGCGGCACTTATCACCCTTATATACGCAAGAGTAACATATTTTAACGAACGGATAGACAGAAACTAGATATGAATACTTGTTATCACTGGGACATCGTTTCCATGTATCACTTTTCCAGATCACTTGTGTCATTAAGGAGTTATTATCATTGATACGCAAAAATGTATTACCATTTCAGATGGTGTGCGGATTTTAGGTGGTTATTCCCTTTTGATGCACATAAACCATGTCTATTGCCCTTATCTCCTGCTGAAGGCAGGGGAGTACTGTTTTGGGTATGTCCATACATCCGCTTATCCATGTAGAGGGATATTATTTTGGGTTTCTGCATTCCTCCTTCCATCCGTCCATCCGTCAGCCTTTCCATCCTTAAATTTGTCCGTCGGTTTGGTTCCGACTTTTGTATTCAATACTGTTTTGCATTTAGTACATGACTATGATTTATACAACTTTCCTATTCAAGCAGTGTCATGGTAAAATTGGCATTATCTTGGTTCAAACAATTCATAAACAGATCGGCAACCGTGTCACCCTTGCAGCACCCACTCCTAATATGCAATGATTCACGATTTCAGAATAAACTGTATACACGCTACAACTAATGTAAAAAGTAGTAGACTTGATCAGATGCCGCAGCGGAGACGCGGCAGCCGATCTAGGTCTATACTCTTTGTAATATTATAGGCACATTTCTCCTTGCTGTAGCTCATTCAGTATCGAAACATGTACACTATTATTAACCATTCCCTCATATAAACGTGCTTTCGCGTATTTGCAAACAGAGTAGACCCAGATCAGATGGCCCCTAGAGGAGCCATCTGATTAGGGTCTGCTCTGTTTGCTAATGTAATTTATAGATCTGTGTCTTTAATTACATAAATTGATACAAGGTTCTGCCTTCAATATTTCATTATTTCTATTTTGCCGATGAATAGTCCATAGGTATTGAAATTTTGTATAAACATAGAACGGGGAAAGTGTTGAAGATTTCCGTAGAAAGTAGTAATTTAGCCAAATATTCATGAATATGCGGTTTCGGTATGTATCAAAGGCAAGTTAAAAGTACAAAAATGAGTCATGCAGGAAACACCACATACAAACAAACACTCGCCCGAACAGCAACACAAGGAAACAGCAAATGTACATAGGTAGAAAAAACAACAAGAGACGCACAAAGACAAAACAAACATACAAAAGGAGTAAATGGAAGTACCGCCTTGGAACGGTCAGTGACAAAAGTTGAGCGATCAAGGGCTATCATATCCCTTTGTATTAAGTTGATAGTCTAAAGACCCCTCCCCTTTTCTTTGCCATTTTACTATATAATACATTTGGCAGGGAATATAAATTCTGTGAATTTGCTTGTTGAACTCGTTTTAGTTAAATACATATACGCATGACGTTTCGCTGCGAACAGTGTCACCGAATTTTATATCATTAAATACCCTTAAATAGAACAGAAGTCAGGATCATTAATCAGCATGCAAATTAATGTGTTCATACTGAAAGTTTATTATGATCATTTCCCTGTTCTATAATCATGTAAAGCAAAATGACATCATGAATATTTGTTAACAGACTTTTTTATAATGTTATGTTTTAAGGGAAAACTTTGCTTTGACCAAACCCGTAGAATCAGAAGAGTCAAGAGCAAACAGAGCAGACCCTGGTCAGTCGGCTACCATAGGAGGCGGTTTGATCCCTGTCAACCCTGTTTGCAAATGCGTGAAAAGGCGTCTATGTGAGGGAAAGGGCTATGCCTAGTTACAGAACATATATAGATATTTTCCCGGATTGAACCCAGTGGATATTGTGCTCGTATCAATCAACTTATTTAGTAAGACCTAATGAAAGTATACAGGACTTTATCAACATATGAAACTTATGTTTTTGGCATCTGAAATGAAAGACATGCAAATCTCTCAAACTTGAAATATATGTCATAACCGATCAGATAAACTACACTATTTAACTGTTAAAAAACTTTGATTTAACTATGTATCCACACATTAGACATGATTGATATTGAAATATAATATAAGGATATTATTATTCAAATCATTTGCTTATTATTTCGACAAATTAATGTTATATATTGTGGAAAACAAATGAGGTATGGGAACGTATGCTTGATTACGATTTGGTAGATTACAATACCATTCCTAGTTTTGAGAGGCGCTTGAGAATGACAATAAAAACTATTCTTTAACTCTTTCCCTGTTCTAGGTTTATTTCATATTGCAATACCTACTGAATATTCATAGACAAAATACAAATGTAGTTTTAATGAAATATGGAAGGATGAGCATTTTAGAAATTCCAATAAGCAATCCTATAGGAGCCGTCTGATATGGGTCATTCTGTTTGCAAATGCGTGAAAACACGCTTATATGAAGGAAAGGGTTACTTTTTATTGTTTTCAAATATTTAATTTGTTTGATTTGAACTATTACTTACATTTTCATGGTAGATTCTTAGATCAGTTAATAATTGCCATTCTTCATTATTTATGTGAAGACACTGACGAGTGCTGCCAATCCATGTGAGAATTGCGCTTCGTGCACGGATCAAATAAACGACTAAGCGTGTTCTTGCGTGACGGGATATACTGGAACAACCTGCTCTGATAGTAATTACGGTGTTGACATTTTGACTTGAGCGAGGTAGAATGTAGAAGCGTGGTTTACTTCTTGTTGTACGACAGACTCCCAGTGAAGCTATTGAAAAAGTGTCCTGATAACGGTTGTAAGTGGACACTTTTGTACGCACGTGATTCTTGTGGGTAAAACCTATCTACCTAGGATTTGAATTGGGTGAACCAAGGGGAATACATTCTGTACTAATTTGTGAAATATTCATTTTTAATCAAAATTAAAAGTCTACAACGTACTGTCGTACAAGTAAGATACATGTACTCGTCTTACTACCAAAGTGTCTTCTTACAACCGTTATCAGGACAGTTTGTTCGCATGACCTCAGACAAGTGTCCTCGGCTACACGTCTTCGGTCATGCGAACAAACTGTCCTGATTACGGTTGTAAGAAGACACTTTGGTAGTAAGACTCGTACTGTATCTATAGTATGTATCGTACAGGGCATACTGGAAATACATGTGCTGAGGGTAACATAATTGCTGGATTATGTACAACATTGGATATGTTTCATTTTCGTTGGCCTGTATCGCTTACCTGTTCTGAAATTGGGTAATATTGCGGAAAATTGAAACTGGTGTCGTTTGCTTCCAGCTTGTATCTGTAAATGGTACAGGACCAACTGGATCTGCCTGCTCTGATAGTAATTACATCAGCAAGAATTATTGCTTTGACACATTAGAGTAGGTGTTACTGCGTTCCTGGCTTGTATCTGCAAGTGGTGGACGATATACAGGTGTAGCCTTATTTTTCGCTTTTGCAGAATGGAATACGTTTTAATCGCCTCTGGTTTATTTCTTGGTTGTGAGTTAAAGCTTTGAAAGATGGATTTGAAAGGACCGTCAAAATCAAACCTGACATAGCACAGACTGAGACAGAATAGACGTTACTAAGATCTGATAGTAATTACACCAGCAAGAGTTATTGCTTTGACACATTAGAATATGTGTCATTGCTTTTCCTGGCTTGCATATGCAAGTTGTGAACGATATGCAGGGGTAGCCTGTAATTTTTCGCTTCTGAAGAATAGAATAGGTTTCGCCTCTGGTTGATTTCTTGGGATTTAGTTAAAGTTTGCAAAGATGGATTTGAAAGGACCGCCAAAATGAAAACTGACACAGCACAGTCCGATACAAGATGTGCGTTACCGAGTCTGTTTATAAAAAGATAATCTCTGTAGCAGTTAACGTTTAATGTTAACAATATGTCTATCAGAATTATTAACTAATTAACATTTTGCAGCAAACATCTCTACGCACGACACGTTGATATATGGTAAAAGTATAAACGCACTTAATACGTTTGATACGATAATCGTACCATATACCAACGATATGAGATAAGATATACGTTTATCTAATATGATATACGATTTCAATATCCGATACGCATGCATAACACATATGTGCATTTTATACACTCGTAAGCCAGTGATGCCGTAACAGTCTATATGGCAATAATTACTTACCTAGTTATGTTGTTTATGACCGAACTTCCCACATAAACACGGATATTTATAGCAATGGGTGGCAAAATATTGTACCAGTAATGAAGGGTCAAAGTAGGTACCATGTATTGCCCTGTTATTGGCATACGCATAAAAACAAAACACGCCCTTATGTATTATATAGAACTGACTTTATGACGTAGATTTTATATATTTATATAATCTAACAAGACAGTGTTTTGACTGAAAAGGCCATACATGGGGATTTTGAAAGACACATATACTCGAGATTTCTAATTGTCGTCTGCTACCCAGTTTTGTTAAATCATTCGGTAAAATAAGGAAATGAGATAAATGGATACCGAGTTGAAAAAGAATAAATCACAGATCTAGAAATAGAGATTGAGACAAAAAGTGAAGTACCTGATCAGGCACTGTCTGGGAAAGGCGGCTTTTGACCTGAGACTGCACTATTGGTAATGGTGCATTTATACGACATTTGGGGTAAAAGGCTTAACCCATTCCCTCATTTCGACGACTTTTGACGATTCGGCAAAAGTCACTTTGTGAAATCATTGTGATAAATAGAGCATTTTCTCCTACAGGAGCAAATGCTCTATTTATCACAATGGTTTCAAGCTACAAAATTCTAAAGTCTTCCTTTTCTCTAGTTAATGCTCCTTTACGGTAGATTAACTCAAATAGGTTGTATCTAAAAATGCATATGAGGTAATGGGTTAACCTGTCCTCAATTAAATTCAACATTGATCTCACTTATGTCGACGTCATTTGTGATATCAACTATTATGTCATTTGCCCGAATTGTTTATTGTTCGATATTGCAAGGGCATGCCCTCATAGATATTATGTTTATCCTTTACTCCATATAAACGTCTTTCTACACTTTTGCAAACAGAGTAGACACAGATAAGTCGGCTACTGTTTAGGAAAATAAACGGAACACATACAGTATAACATATGTAAACTTTCCACTGAAACCAATCTGCAATACTGTCATGAACCTATTGCATAATGTCCTATTCGGGACCTTTTTGTATTACGTATATATGCCACCCATTTCCTCATGACTACTCCTGTTAGAAATAATGACATCATGATTATGAATCATGAATATGATTATCGCATACTAGCCATGGTATAAACTGTATGATCATATATATTGCATACCCTGATCAGACAGCTAATAAAAGAGCCGTCTAATCTGGTTATTTACTGTTTTCCTTGACATCAAAACGCGACTGCATCAGGTTATTTTTAAAAACGCTCGTATATATAAGGGATGATGACTTAAATGTGTCACAGATGCGGCTCTGTACCACCTGGCTGTACCAAGTACGTACAATTTGTGGTAATTTCACAAGAGTGAATATTAATAGCGGTACGAAATTGGTTTTTGAATCTGCTCACTCTATCAACAGTTACTGAAATTTAATAAGGTGACGTCATATAAACTGTTAATTTGATATATGAAAAATGAAAACGGAGGCAAGATTTGAAATAAGGGCCTGTATAACAGGTCGAGTACAAAAGAGTTTTTAAGGTAGCAAAACTGACCTAAAATATGACACTGTCCGAATGACCCACATTTGCTGATATCAAAAGTAAAACGCGGGGGGAAGTTTGGTGCCTGTGAAAAAGTAAACTTTTTAAACTATTTTTATAAATAGAGCATTTGCTCATAATGGAGGAAATGTTCTGTTTTTCACAATGATTTCTAAACTACTTAATTCTAAATGTTCGTCTATATCCACGGTACGTGCATGATCTTTGAATTCAGCTACGTTCCTGAACGTGTGTGCTGGTTTAGAATATCGTGAAAAAGAGAAAAGTTTTTCAGTTTCCCCAGTCACCTTGTTCACAAGATCTTAGCCCCTTTTAACCCTATACCGTGACCACTCGTTAGAATCGTCTCGAAGAAATTAATCTGAAGACTGGTAACATTATAGAGTTTGGTTGAGAGATAAAGGAGTTATTCTTGAAAATCTCTTAATTTATGCATCTTTTCTGGAGCTCCGATGAAGATATGTTATTATCTAGATATAGACGACTGCGCCAGTAACCCTTGCGAGAACGACGGAACATGTACTGATGGGTTCAATACTTTCACGTGCGTCTGTGCGGCTGGCTACTCAGGAAGTAATTGTTCGTCTGGTAAGTAATCATTTCACATATATCCCTGACAGGAGTTACAATGGTTTGGATCCAGATCAGACGTCAAGTAACTCAACGTTTCATCAGGATCCCAGCTCTTTGACACTCGGTTAAATGCATTATATATATATTCTTAAAAGCTTTTTCGAATCGCATTTGGTCCAAATTTCATCAAATGTTTCATAGCGGGATAAATGTGGTATGTTGGTGGTAGCAATTTGAGTTCTATTAGTGTTAATTGAAGAGACACGGCGTTATGTAAGAGGAGCAAATATAAACTTAGGTAGGATAGTTAATTAGCTTTAAGTGCTCACCCTATCAGTCGATGTGCCTTCAGGCGCATTCGTACGGAGTATTCAGAGTGGGTCGCCCCCTCTGACACACTAAGAAGTTTTGGCCATGACAAATACACTTAAATCATATATTTGTAAAATCATAGTCTGATCTTAGTCTGCTCTGTTTGCAAAGGCGTAGAAGGCGTATCTATGGGGTAAAAGGTTAATAGATATACCATGATGCGACTTTATTAGATATTTATATGTATTGTTTAAAAACGTGAGAATATGCATCCTTTTTTACAACAGTATGCCAACATAGTAGGGTTTGGCAATGACAGAAATGTATTTTTCGCTTTTCAATTTTCCGCGGCCCGTTGTTTAAGAAATCCGGGTTTAGCGGGGCTAATACGATCGGATTAATAACAAGGGTCCGTTTTTACGAGCCAATACCTTTTCGATACCCAACCCCCTTCTGTTCGGTCCGTAATCGGGGGATAACTTGTACAATTACTGGGTCTTATCCGGGGTTAATATCCGCGCAGGTTTATAAGAAATACCAAGTTCTGCCTTCTGAAATAAGTAACTGCTCCTTTAAACAGGTATGAGTTTAGTCACAGCTGCTATTGGTTTGGCTTTTAGCATTTATAATCACCTTTGCATACAATCTGGATCCAGATGAGACACCGAGTAGCTTTGCACCTCATCCGGATCCAAACTGTAACTCTCTGACATTTGTTTTTGAAAAGATATGTCAGAAAAACGTATTTTTATAATTGCAGCAGACGACAATATTTGCAGTCATTTATTGCTCAGAGTGCAGACGTCATTTGGGGTACATTATGCTGGACAGCAAATAACCTGCAAGTTACCTGCATAATGTTAACAACACAGCGAACCTGAAAGTGTTCTTGGATATAAATGAGGCTAAGTGAGCACAGTGAAACATATTGCAGCTGTAATTGTGTTTGGGTGTACATCTAAAAACTAGTCTCGCTGTAAATCATGGTCATTTTGAATTTCTGTCAAAGGATAGCTTTGCTTTCGCCGCAGCCAGCTGTAATTGTGTTCGGGTGTACATCTAAATACTAGTCTCGCAGTAAATCATGGTCATTTAGAATTTCTGTCAAGGGATAGATTTGCTTTCGCCGCAGCCAGTTATAATCCCTCGTGTCCCCAAACCACGTAGATCACGATTAGCAATGTTTTTTGAATCAGAGGTAAGTAAATAAATACAGCAGATCAGAGTGTTGACATTTATTCAACATGTTAATAGTTAAAATGCTGTAAGGTATAACGTGATACTCATATTTTTTCAGCGAATTCTGCCAACGAATGTTCTCTTAACCTTTGTGCGGCCGGTTCAACGTGCGTCTGGGCAAATCCGTCATTCTTTTGTGTGTGTCCGTTTACTCCGATTTCATTCGTCGATGGAAATCTGTGTAATACTGAGGGTAATAGTTTTTATATTTTATATTCATATAACTCTCTAATAAATTATCCTGTTTTCCTATCAAAATAGATCCAAGTGATTTAAATATTTTGCTGAAAATCTAGAATATCCGTGATAACCTTTGCAAATAGGTTTGATCCAGTTTAGACACCCAGTAACCCAGCGTATCATCTAGATCCAAACTGTTATTAACAGTAGAAGCAGAATGTGGAGCAGACGACTAATTTTGCAGACGTTGAGGCCTGCAGCGGACTAATGCTGATTTTACACTTTAGCAAGATGTTAACAATCTCCACGATTTGAGACAAGCGTGTTGAACGTTGGTGTCGTGGGATCGAATCTTGGTGAACTTGAGGGAGCTTGAAGGAATCGTGATGGTCGCAAGAATCGTGACAAAGTTATTGACGGTCACACATTCTGCCGCGATTATTCCGAGTGGCTGATATATTTTGGGAGAACGCGATAAACGTGGAAATCCTAGCAGACGATAATACAATTTAACATACCTTACACAGCGCACCGAACCTTGATACTCCATCGTAGGGGATCTGTGTTACTTTGGAAAACACGATTCTAAGTTCCACTACTTATATTAATCTTTAGATTCTATCACGTTTCTGTCACGTTTTATCACACTCGTTTATGATTAGTCAAGATATATTAAATCCTATCGGTTATTCGATCGCGCTACGACACGCTCTGTTACAATCATCCCGATTGACTCCCGAGCTCTGTGACGCTCTGATAAATGCGGATGAGTTTTACATATTGGCTCCACGCTTTGAAAGAAATGTCTAGACTCTTCTTGGTATCAGGTTTGAAGATTCCTGTCAAATGAGGATGGAAAGATTCTGCCTCTGCCAAGAATGGCCAGGTTGTTCCCTATCCTTCCCACCATCACAACCAGCAACTGCAGACGCTCCAGCAGAGGTCCCTGTGCCAACCATAACTTAACAATGGGCAAGCTCAGCAAGTCCTATGCCTTCTCTTCCGCCTTCTTCTCCTCTCTCCACTGTTTTCCTGCTCCGCCCCTTTTTGCTACTATCGACTCTCCTTTATTCGAAAAATTATATATAAGTATTGCCAGTTCAGCATCTTTTTCATAACTTCGATTCATACGACTTACACCGGTAGGTCGTTCCCCTTTTTTGAATCTCACGAGAGAATTAGATAATGACTCATGCCTCTTTTCTATACTCCAATTGTGCTCAAAACGCACCATCTTGAACGAATCGTTGCCATAAATCGTAGGAGAGCTTAACAGAACTTAACAACGTAATAAATCTAAACAGAACGAAGCAAAACGTAATAGCATATTGTGATAATCAGAAGAGAACTTGAGAGGACGTGGCAGATCGTCACAAGAATCGTGTTGGTTTCGTAACAAATCTCTACTTGAGGTAGCAAAACGCACAGATGGCGTAAGAATGCATAGTGACAGAAAATTGATTCAGCATATCATGACGCATCTGCGCTTTTTCTTATTTGTGAACATCGCGGATATCGTTGGTTGGTGTAAACTAAGCATAATCAAAACAGTGTTTGTGTTTTACGGATGCTCAACTATTACAGATGATAATGATATATGGTTCCTCTTTCAAAACAAATTTATGTCAGTACTCTCTCACTTGCGTTTCTCGAAAAAATGGAAACTATGAATGTTATATTCGATAGTCATGGTATACTGCTGCTTATTACTATACATGAATGGAAAAGTAGTAAAGTCAAGCAGGCAAAGCCACATACAAGACGCAACTACCACCAAAACACCGATAGACAGCATGACACACATACACACACAACGACAAACCCAAACGCACACTCACAAACGAGATGAACACATAATAAGTATTATCATTCGAATATTATTCGAACTCTAAAAAACGTATCAATATCGATCTTTGAGACCGATGTTAGCTTAATTCAAGGTGAAAGTCATGTCATGTAGAAAGCGTTCTGCATTACTTTTAATCTAATTTAAGTTGTCACCTGCCTAAAAAGATATAAATTATTTTATACTAAAATTAAGACATTTGAGGTTTTACTGTAGTTCCTACCAGACTAGGTTTTATTTATACCCACATCTGAAAGGGAAAATTTGGACACATCTCTTGCTGGTATGTTCTGTTCCTTCAATAACGAACATGGTTGGCGATTGTTCTCAAATCATTAGGGTTGTTTGGGTGTATTTAATGGGATGTGTTTTGTCGATAGAGATATATATTGAACCGGTGTAAACAGGGTAGAACCAGACTAGACAGCAGGGATATTAGTTAGCTGAACTTTTATAATGACATAAGAACTAAGGAATGTTTGGTCATGGAAGACATTGTAGAATCATAAGTAAACATAGCAGACCTTGAACAGAAGGTTCCAATAAAAGCCGTCTGGGTCGCTGCTTATAAAGCTTTTAGTTGAGTCTGAGATCGTTCTCAAGTTTTTGACTGGTCAGATTTGAGCCTTTGACTCAAATCTGACCAATCAAAAGCTTGAGAACTCAAATCTGACCAATCAAAAGCTTGAGAACGAAACTCAGACTCAACTTTAGCTTTATAAGCATGGACCCTGATCTGGGTCTACTCTGTTTGCAATAACATTTAACATGAATAAAATGATTGAGATTGAAATGTACACTATCTCTTTTAGATATGAAGATTATTTTGGAAACACTTTAGTTGCCTTCCTATTCTCCTCTGACATATAAGATAGGTAATTAGTTTTCATGTTTTGTTTCATTTCATTATATAATCACTGACAATATCATTTTACAGCCGT
The DNA here is from genome assembly GCA_963576725.1 of Azorinus chamasolen. Taxonomy (NCBI): domain Eukaryota; kingdom Metazoa; phylum Mollusca; class Bivalvia; order Cardiida; family Solecurtidae; genus Azorinus; species Azorinus chamasolen. The sequence goes on from OY755236.1 coordinate 50,859,780, forward strand.
TTGCTTTGAAGGACTTAAGTATAACAGGTTCTTGCAGAAGTGCGTCCCATGCCCGAATGGATTTTACAGAGGCATTAGTGATGCAATGTGCATGGCCTGTCCGACAGGGATGACGACAGGACGACTTGGTAGCACTGCAATTACCGACTGTGTGCAAGGTAAGTGTATTTCGTTCGAGGATTCGTACAACAAACAATTTAGACACAAAACAGCATCTCCTCCATATAAGGATAATGCTTGACAACAACTGATATCAGTTCATGGTTCATGGTCTATATGGACCATTCGGATGAAGAACATTCTGTGTTGTTGCTGTAAATATCAACTGAAGCAGATTGGTAACAACGTACTTAATGTATTGACTTCAAAAAGTAATTACACGACTTACTACGTCGTATTAATGGCATTTAAAATCATGCAATGCTCAAATAAGAGTAGTAAACTAAATATTTTGTAATACTAGTTTCTTCGTTTTACCAATTCGTAGTTGACTACAAAGTGCTGTGGGTTGGAATTGCAATTCCAATAATACGCTCGGATTTCGGTTGCCATCATCACTTTTAATCTAAGTTGACACTTTTTAATTGCAATATGTGTATGCTTTGAATTCATAAAGCATAAAGGATGGGCTGACACTAGAGTAGATAGTATTGCCTGTTTGATGGTCAACTTTAAAATGGTTCTGAAGTGTGAAATAGATTTGTAGGTTATAAGTTTTAGTTAGCGGAATGATTAGTGTTGCACTTTTATTTACGGCTCTTTAACAAATTCAATATAATCTAGTCTGAAATTTTCTCTTTTCGCATCGCTGATTTTGTTTTCCTTGTTCGAGAATGTTTACACTTTTGGTTTTGGGCCTAATATTGTATGTTGCCACTGAATTTCAATTCAGAATCACTAGTTCGTTTACATTCATGGAAAATGATCTAGGGTAGAATTATTAGAAGAAGTAATAGAAGTAGATGAAATAAAGGGAGTAATGGCGGAGACACCAGTGCCACTAGCAGTATCAGTGTTGGTAAAGGTAGTGATAATAGTATAAGTAGTGCATGTAGCAATAATAAAAGTGTTCGAGGTTGGACTGTGCGTCCCTCTTTTCAAAGAAAAGTGATACGTTGTAGGCCTTTCCTTTCCAGGTTTAGTGATAGCTAGGGTAATTTGCTAGTTTACTAGACTAAATGTCCTACCATATCCTCTATTAAAGTGTTCATTAGGCCTTATTGCGGGTACACAGCGATATAGCTTGTTGTGTGGTGCGACCGAGTGTCTGTGGTGTAAATGGATGGACAGACTGATCTCTTAAGAGACAGCTAGACTCGGAGATGGACAACTCTGAACAAAGGTTGACGGAATCTGTAAGCCTTGTCCGGTAATGAATCTAAGAGAAGGACATATTGATGTATTATCTATGACCCAAGGACCTTGATCTTACCGCCCCAGCTTACTAGGTCATAACTGGTGAACTCGGGTTAAAAGGGCTTGGCCAGTACCGTACATAATGCAAAGCTCCACGGCCTAGGCTTACGGACAAGTCCCAATTCAAACGCATTCCGAATTCTCAAGCTCTGTAATCACAGATGAATGGCTAAAACGATGGATGGAATATATCACTGGAAGCCGCAGTCCCGATTCTGCATGAAGGCGATTTCGAATATTGGTCGTCTGATGTTGACCTAGAGATGACATCACATTGCAGCAGCCTAAATGAATAAAAATAAAGTTCATTTGAAAATAATGTTTGCTAAAAGGGGGGGGGGCTTAGAATATGCAACCAAAGGATAACTACTAACGCGGTTGAACTACAACCAAGGGGACAATGTATTGCTGCTTTATATATGCTCCGACATTACAGGCAAACACTTAAACGGACGGGTTCTACTACTCTGATCTCCGCAAATATTCTTCAAAGCGTTTATTTTCATGGCAATCTGTGATATCAATGCCAGTAAAGATCCGGATGCATCGAGGGGAATAATTTGAAACATTGTACTGAAACTGCTACAATAGCGGAACTTACAACTCGGGATCTGGGAAGCGCATTATCTTAACGTTGCAAATCTAAATCTCCAGCAGAAATTAAGTTTCAAGACATCCCGGATGAAACATTGGTCCAAACATTGGCCAATCATCGAATACACCGGTGTAACAACCTGATCCGCTACTTACACATGCTGCAACTTCAAAACTATACAGTGAAAAGGTAGTGTGCCTAAGAAAAACATTCAGATCCGCTGTTAACAATTAGCTGTTTTAAATAATTCCGAAAGTAAGATATACGTCGAAAGTAAAATACAGCAATGCCAAAAGAGAACATTGCAGACTCGCTTTTATTGGATTGCTCAAAGACAGGTATTTAAAGTGCAAATCTAAGCACGCCATCTAGCATCTGCTTTAGCGGTCTTCATTTTTGATAGCTAAAACTTTGAAAGTCATGATCCTGAAGGATCCAGAAAATAAAACACTGGTAATGAAATACCGGGTGCGTTTTTGACCAAATCTACTGTCGAAATACGTCACTGATACTAGTGACAGCTGAGGATATAGAAATAATAAATGCAATGCATGGTTTCAATCGGCAGAATGTTTACCAGAACGTACGGTACACAACAGGCTATCCTGCGTATTTCGCAACAACCATTAAAACTGACTTGATATCACTTGGAAAATGGTCGGTATTAAACAGCAGAAGAGTTGAAAGATAGCAGGATAAGATGGTATTTCACGAAACATCTAGAGGCATGGAAGTCCTGAACTGCACCAAACACTCGAAGAGCTCTTCGTTTGCTGCTAGCAGCGTAGTAACATACCCCAGTATCACTAATTAAGTCATAACCACCCTTCTCAAAACAGAGTGGTTATATGTGACTGTTCCAACTACAGAGAGAATAAATTTGATCTCATTTAAAAGATTATATCATCGCTAGGGAATAACTGATTCGCCATTATTACCAATTAACTCAGCAAAGCAAATGGTTTTTCAGAGCATGATGTTACCGGTAGTTTCAAAAGAAGTGTCGTAAACATACTATGGCATTGTATTTTACGTTCATTGACTTCGAGTTAGACATTTTGAGCCGAGGTTGACTATGGCAGACAATGGAACGTCTCAGTTATCACGCAAAGTGGTTGAACATGGTCATCCAACTACATGCATATCAGTGAAACAAATTCAGACTCATCAATGACCTGTCAGAGACATTCCACATTTCCAATGTTGTTAATCAAGTTTGTGTCCTGGCATGGACTGATTCCACCATCTTCTTCCTACAGCAGACCATGGGATACATTGGCGTTGAGGGTGATGTATAGATTAGACACCGCCACGGTGACAGCTTGTTTAAACGCAGTATACTACATTATCACGCATGTATTCTAGAGTATCTGATCAGAGGCTGATGATGTAGCTCTTGTGACTAGTTCAGAGAACTCCCCACGGTTTTGCTTATAGTGGCTGCTCAGCTGTTTTGTATAATGGTAATGGTAATTCCGACAAAGACAGAGGTCCTCTTCCAGAGTGCAAACCAGGAGGAACACCGTACCACATGTACAACCATTGGTGATACCAAACTAAAGACAGTCCTACAATTCCATTATCTGGAGAGCACCATCTCATCTGATGCCAACATCGATAAAGAGATTTCAAATTGTAATCTTGGTATTTGGCAGATTGAACAAACGATATGGGACAACATGTACAGGAATCAGCTCACCAAGATCAGTATTCACATGGCCGTTGTTTATCTCTCTCATTTATAGCTCTTAAACAGTTGACAGTGTCATTTTATCTTCTTGAGCGCGTCTACCAGCATTGGCTCCAAATCATCCTTGACATCACTAATGGACGGAAATCAACAGCAGTGAAGCAATGTTGCTGAAGACTAAGCTAGGTTGATGTCTCAAACATGGGAAACCACCGTTTACCCAATATTGTTCTATGTGTGGAATTTTCCACTGACAATCTTAACCTTTGGGAACCAACCTAGCGCCTCAAGGACAATCTGAAGCAATATATCGATTCCCGTAAGATTGACTGATGGCATGGTAGAACTTTGCTGCCGACCGTTGCATATGGCGTCGCAAATCATCAGAGGGGTCTCCACTTTTAAGACTTCACATAGAGTCAAGGTAGAATAAAATAGGAAATAAAGGAATACCCATAAAACCACCATACCTAAACCAATCTTGACCTGATATGTGTATGCAACCTTTGCTATAGAGACTGTCTTTCCCACGTTGTCTATTCGAGCCACGAAAGTGCCTGCAAACAACATGGTTATTACCTTTCGTAAGCTTGGCTAGCGGTGTCAAACCATTACATGTAGCATTAGTAATGCTGTTGGTAGCGGTGGTAGTAGTGGTGATTGTTCATGTATAAGTAAAAGCACAGGTGTTGACGGTAGTGGATGGTGGTAGAGGTGGTGGTAGTGCTTGTATCAGTAGCAAAAGTAGTAGCGGTAATCGTAGTAGTAGTAGTAGTAGTAGAAGTAGTAGTAGTAGTAGTAGTAGTAGTAGTATGTTATTTTGAAGGTATTTGACCATTCCATACCGTAATTCAGCATATATAAATTATAACCAAATTGTAGATCCGTGTCCAAAAGGTAGAGAACTTCTGCTTGGGTCGTGTACAAAGTGCCCAGTTGGTTCCTATAAAGGGAAACTGGACGTTTCATGTCAAACATGCCGCGATCGACGTACGACAAGATATATAGGAGCAAGAAGTGCAAGAGACTGTAGATGTAAGTACTGAAACATAGATAATTGATCAATCTCATTCAGAATTTGAGTGAAAGCGAGGCAAGGAACAACTTGTATTCAGATACACAATTAAACCATACCTTGATAAACTCGCATTGACTTGTGCAAACAGCTTCTTTAGTAAAAACCCTCTAAACCGAACGTTACATTTAGCATAAATATCGGTTTTGGAGATAGATTGCTGATTAATTCGGGGTAAAAGTCGTGCAGAAAGCTCCTGCATGACTTTAACTCTGCATGAACCATCCACCTGCCTAAAAGTATTTAAATTCTTCTGTTCTATAATACCGGTTAAGAGGGTTCTACTTTATATCAGTTTAAATTTATTAGAGTAATTAAAATGATGCTAAAACGACTTATTCAGCTTTATATATATATGTAGGGGGAAGCTCAATATCCGAATACTTAGGGTATGTGTATTTCTATAATAATGGCATATAAATGACTTTGTAGTGAAGGGTTATAATGTATCAGTTCGCCCCATGCCTTATTTTTTTTTATTTACACAATAACCATGAAGCAGACATTGGGTTTGATATTGCACAATTACTCCGTAAATGATATCCAGAAATGGAAGGAGGACGTCGGATATCTATACTATTTCGTTGTTGTCGTACCCTTTATTACTTTTCTACAGTTACTCTGTTTGCAGCTCAATCATTGAGTACATAAGCGATAGGTTGATACAGTTTGTTCAGTTAAAGATTTTCGTTATACATGCACTTTACCACTGTATTTGCCGTCGCGGTTGTTGTAGATTAGTCGGAGAGGGGATACGTTTATTATTGTTTGTCTTTTAGGGCGGGGATGGAATAAATGTGAGGTTAGGCACCCATAAACCGGTTAAACCCCCCCCCCCCGTGACTTTTGTCACTGACCGTTCCAAGGCGGTACTCTCATCTTCCCCCTATTGTTTGTTTGTTTTGTCTTTGTGCGTAGCATGTTTTTATTACATGTATTATGTACATTTGCTGTTTCCTTGTGTTGCTGTTCGGGCGACTGTTTGTTCTGTATGTGGTGTTTTCTGCTTGACTCATTTTTATACTTTCATAAAATGCATAATAATTCAACCACAAAAATATTATCACTTTAAATTTGAATATAAAATGCAAGACGTTATTACATTTTACATATGTGTCGATATAATGTATCACTATTGAATCAATATTGAATGTTTTTCTCGGCAAAGTTATGGGCGGGAAATATGGCAAGAAACAAGCTGGTTGTATAGCCAAGTACTTGTTTGCTATCATATTTTCCGGTGCTTGAATTTATTGGCGATAGAAAAACTAAATGTCTTATTCATTATTATAAAACTTTCGTGTGTTGTAATAATTGAGATGTCCTAACATGTTTAGGTGTTTTATGAAAGTATTGAAAGTTATTTTAGTAATTTTCCAAACCACAATTCGGTGTGTGCCTTTAACCATTCATTGTTGCACCAGACATCTTTTTCAATCAACAGGTATGCGTAAATATCTTAGTACGCTTCCATAACGCTAATGTTTTTAACTGACAGGTCTGATTTGAAACATTTAGATAAAGAACATTACACGCTTGTCAACTGTTGAAAATAGTATCCTTACTGAGCGAACGGCAGTTTACATTGAAGGGGGCTTGTCTGATTTCAGTCGTGCCCTGTAGAAGTAAACTCGACCTGATTGTTCTAGTTGACATGTCAAACAGTATCACGTTATCAACGGGAGGTGTAAACATCAACCGATACCTGAGGAAGCTGACCAAGGGGTAAACAATATTAAAAACAAACCCAAAACAACAATGAGATTACATGTATGTTATTTGCAAACAGTACAATTCCGAACCAGCAGTGGCTGTTTAACCATTTTCCTGGTAGGGAAATCATTCCGCACCTTAGTAAATATAGAAGGTCAGATTAGACGACTTCCATACGATTGTGACTAATATAAAGTTGATTCTACTTGTTCTGTCATGACCGTTACATATTTTCAGCGAGCGGATCGGTTTTAGTCTTCAACACTAAATTTACCAGCATTTTACATCATGTCGGCACATCCATGATTAGATCTACAGTAAAATATTTCGTATACGACCATTAGATATAAGGCAGTTAAAAGTCTAAAACATGTCGAAAGTAATTCAGAAAGCAACCAACTGCTTTTAAAGACTCCTTGCATCAAATATTAAAAACAAATTTACACAAAACCCATACACGCTTACATATTCATGTATATATTCATGTTCATATATATGTATGTCTATATGCTAGACACTTACGCCCTTACAGAATTTGGACAATTTCTAATATTAAAACAGTGTGATCGTCGACAGTTCATAAGGCTGAATGGTGAAAACGCACTAAAACTCGTGCACTTATTTACACCACCTACTTGGCTAACATAAATAAAGGGAAATAAATGTTTGTCTAAGTAATTTCTATCAAACGCCGAAAATTACATTTATTTTTATACACTTCACAGGTTCAAGTTCAGCCCGAAGCATGTTCGTATGGGCGTGTCACAATATGCCGCTAATACCGAATGTGTCATAGACCTCCGGCATGGTCGATCTCCTTACATTGTCCGTGACAGGATACAGAGAAAACTTCGACCAATTAGCTCATCCAATGTGGCCACAACAGCTGCTCTAGAGGCGGTGAAACTGCAGTTCATGAATCAACAGCGGTCAAATGCAAAACAAGTACTGTTGGTAATAACAGACGAGGCTTCTGATGACATCGTGGCCGCAACAGCTGTTGCGGATATGCTTAAAGCAATGGGTGTCGAAATTGTAGTCATAAGTAAGCCATATACAGTTTAATTCCCACCTGTTTGTAATGTCTATGGAACATATTCGACATAATGCATATATGCATATAGATAAGCAGACATTTTGTAACGGCATCATGAACAATGGGTTATATTACCATGCTAGAAACTGTAGATTCAGACCTTTATCATTCCATAAGAAATCAGAGCAAACACTGGCCAGACGACTTCTGAATGGATGGTCTGATCTGGGTCTACTCTGTTTGGAAAGACATGAAAAGGCGTTTTTGTAAGGTTAAGGGTTCGATGTAAGCAATGCTAACTCCTTTCAGTAGCAATTGACCCTTTTCTAGGTGAATATTCAAGTTCATGAAGGTGATGAATACTAATTAATAACAACTATTATAATAGAAAATGAACATGGGAAGGTATGTTAATTGCAGGAATTGTAATTTTATAGAATTATATATACATTGTATATGATATCATTAGCAAACATTGCGTACCCTAATACAATGGTTTTCGACTGTTGGTCTTCACTGTTTGCAAAAGTGTAATATGTATTATCAAACACCGTTATCTGTTTCTCTGCACCAGGACTCTCGCTATTTTACTCTCGGTCAACAGTTTTGCAGATAGAATTTAGAAGTAAGAAAAGTGTGCAAATGTTTCTGTATGTTACCAAGAGTTGCAAACATTACATTACAATAATCCATGGTATATATGTATGTCGTCTGGCGATCCTTGCGCGACATAGATTCAGTTTGGCGTTCAGATGGCAGCCACTGGCCTTAACATGTATCTACCACGTCGCAGCTGGATTTACATCTTCTTCCTAAGACCGGCCGCGTGGCTCAGTGGTAGAGCGTCCGCCTGCGGTACGGAAGGTCGAGGGTTCGATCCCCGGCTGCGACAGACCAAAAGTCGTTAAAAGTTGGTACTAGTTGCTCCCTAGTCTACGCTCGACAATAAAGGTGTAGTTCTAGGACTGGTCGGCCCGGTGTCAGGAAAATGTGACTGGGTGGGGTGCCCTTGCCATGTGCCTGCGGCAGGAGAATTCCAGTGAGGCAGCACTATAACTTGTCTCATACGGGTGCCGTCTGCAAATAACTGAAATACTGTTGGTCGGACGTAAAACCCAACTCACTCACTCACTCACTCTTCTTCCTAAAGCAGGCCGTGGATACCTTGGCGTTGTGGATGGTGTGTAGTTTAGACACCGGCACGACGACAGTTTGTTCAAACGTCCAGTGACTTTTGTAACTGACCGTTCCAAGGCGATACCTCCATCTTCCCCCTTTTGTATGTTTGTTTTTTCTTTGTGCGTCTCTTGATCTTTTTTATAGTTATGTACATTTGCTGTTTCCTTGTGTTGCTGTTCGGGCGACTGTTTGTTCTGTATGTGTCGTTTCCTGCATGAACCATTTTTGTAATTTGATAGAAACAAATTTAAACAATAGCTACAGTAACACCTCGCCAATCTGAGTTGTTCGACCATGACGAATTTAGGCAGGTACCTGCTTAATTTAGAGTGAAAGTCGTCGTACAGAAAGCTCCCAGGGAAGCTTTCCGTTTGACCAACATCCTGTATTAAGCTGTGTCACCTATTAAACCATTTACTCCATTAATACGTTCTTCCACCACCCTTCGAAATTTATAATCTTCACAACAGCAGGTGTTAAGTGCTTGTGTGGCGGCCGTAAAACGTCGCCCCGTACTTCGTTCATAGTGTTGTTATGCCTTCTGGTCCTTCGAGATCATGAATTTCAGTACTTCTTGATCTTAAAATTGAATACCGCTTAGGCCGGTGCTAGGGGGCGTGAGCAGTGTTGCACTTTCAATTACTGCTCATAAACAGACTCAGTGAAAGCGAGTCTGCAATGTTCTCTTTTTGTGTTGCAACTTTTGCTTTCGGGGGATCACCACCCTTCGGAATTTATTCCCTTGTCTTTGCAAACAGCGTGGACTCAAATCAGACTGCTCCTACATACGTCTATTCAGGGTCTACTCTGTTTGCTTATGATATAATATAGATTCTTCAATTAAAGACCGATGGTGACACTTTATAGATTGCATTTCTTTTTTTTCTGACCAAGTATTATTACTATCCCAATTTTGCAATACTAGAAATGATACCTACTTCTGCATGGTTTTTGTTAACTCTCTCCATCCTCAGCCTATCTCACAACTCGCAAATGGCTTCGATCCAGGTGATACACTGAGTAACTTGACTTCTGATAAGGATCAAAGTTGCTTGACATTCTGTAAAAAGTTTCCAAAAAGCTCGATCGATTCAGAAGAAGTCGCATTGACACCAGATTTGTTTGTTTTAAAATATTTCAATTATACTTTCAGGCTCAGATTTGACGACCCTTGTGAATATTGCCACCGAGTTTGTGCCCAAATCCCAATTCGAGATCCCCAATTACACGGATCTTCCGTCTAAAGGAAGTGTAGTGAACGCCCTCTGTGACAATGCAGTTCCTTAAACACCAAACCAACACCCAGGTATGTCAGGAGGAAGTGATGAGCGTGTAATGCGTGTAAAATATGAGCTAAACTTTTAACGTCTCTTATTTCTTAGAGCCTGTCTTTAGCGATCATTTATTAATTAAACATGGGAGTCTTAAAAAGCAGGTGGTTGCCTTATTCAGGACAAAACTGATACAGAAAGCTCCTATCTGAGCTTTCTGCATAAATTTTGACCTGCATTAAGCTTCCATCTGCCTTTTAGGAGCATAATTATACCTCTTGTAGATGGTCGCTTAAGATAGGTTCTACTGTATTGCCGCTACGCCTTACAACTACCTCGGGGAGAGAGCTATTTATAATGAGTTGCAGGAAGATCTGATTTTTAAAAGAATTATAAATTACAGGAAAAACTCCCAATAGTTCAAGCACTAAAACAAGTAGCATAATAAATATTAAGACAGGTGGCGGCTTAATGCATGCAGGGTGCAGGTCATACAGATAACTCCTAGAGTAGGTTTCTGCATATATTTCATCCTGCATGTAAGAACCATCTGCCTATAAGATTTTTAATTCTTCATTACTAAAAATTGGTTCTATTGAGAGTTTACTGTATAATGTTATCGTTAGACTCTCGTCTTATATTCATCGATATGAATATTCACGTTTCACGTCACGTTCTGAATATTGTACAAATGTTTATGTTGTGTGCATTCTTGCGAATATTGTAAAGGGTTCCTGTTAAAAAAAGTTCTTTTAAGTGGAAATTACAATTAAGTATCCCACACTCTAGATATGAGGCAAATTGATTTAAGCATCTGACTTCTCAGTCAAGCTCTATCCTTTTGGTATTGATATTAGAAACTATTAAGTACCAGTACTGTTTCCTTTGGCAAATATCTGAGAACATAGTGCACCTACATTCCTTTAACCCCTACATTCCTTTAACCCATTGATTGCGGGACATGCGCATACTGACACGTGCAAACATTGTAGATCCATGGCAGATGGTTCCTAGAGGCGCTTCCGATCAGGCTCTACACGGTTTTACAGTCAGTCAAATACTTAATCATTCGCATGCTCAGCACAGCCTATACGGTATTTGCAGAAAGCTTTGATTCATTATAAGACGCCGAGTGACACTCAGTCAATGGTTTCTCTAAAGTTTTGATTAATTGGACATTAGCAGAGCTACAGATAAAGGCGCGTACTCAAACACTAAAACCCTCCGCTCTCCACGAAACCTTTTCTCCGAGACGATTCTAAATAGTTGTCACAACATAGGGGTTAATGGAGAAATAAAGAAGTTGTTCTTGAAAATGATTTTATTTACGCCTCTGCGTAAGTGATCTAGATCCATGCTTATGAAGCTTTTTAGTTTAGTATGAGTTTGTTCTCAAGCCTTTGATTGGTCAGATATGAGCCAAAGCCTAAAATCTGACCAATCAAAACCAATCAAAAACTTGAGAACGAACTCAGCCTCACCTATAATGTTTATAAGCATGGATACAGAATTCAAGCAGACACGATGTTAACCCTTTCGATGCCAGCATTGTAACCTGCTGGACACATTTTTTTCTGTTTCAAGTTCTTCAATTTCTTTATAAAAAAACAGAGTGTCAAATAGTTTTGATCCTTATTAGACGCCGAATCATCTTGGATTCATACCTGCATATAATATCATAGACCCGCCTTCATGACAATGAAGGGGCTACCAGCCGGCTTAAACTTAACCCATAGACCCGCCTTCATGACAATGAAGGGGCTACCAGCCGGCTTAAACTTAACCCATAGACCCGCCTTCATGACAATGAAGGGGCTACCAGCCGGCTTAAACTTAACCCTTTCATTCACATAATCGTGTTTTCGCGCATCAGCAGAGTAGATCCAGATTATACGGCTTCTATAGGAATCGTCCGATAAGGGTCTGATCTGTTTGCTAATAGAATTTGAAAGATCTGTTTCCTTACTTTCTAAAACGACTACAATGTCCCACCTTCCATATTTCACTATAACTATTTTGTCCATGAATATTCAGTAGGTATTTGAATTTGGAATAAGCATAGAGTATGGACGGAGTTAAATACACTACCATAATGGAACTGAAGCTGATGAAGCTCTCACCTTAATCCGAACATTCAATGGCGTATCATTATCGAGTTTAATCTTTTTCCCCATTAATACTCACGTAGGAAATAATGACGTCATGAATGGAACGTTATAACAGTACATGTAGGGATTTTTGGTCAATAGCAAGAACTGTAGAGTCATATCTATATTATATCATAAGCAAACGGGGTAGCTGATCAGACGACTCCTAAAGAAGTCGTCTGATTTGGGTCTACTCTGTTTGCAAAGGCGTATACATGTGTATTTATGAAGTAAAAAGTGTTAAAGGATGTGGCACCGTAACCCTCTCCTTCATATGAACTCATTTTACGCTTTTGAAAACAGAATAGGCCTGCTATAGAAGCCGTCTGACCAGGGTCTGCTCTGTTTGCTTTGGACATGATATAGATCTAATTCTTTAGTTTGTTTCAAAGCAAGACTATTTCTTGAAAAATTTACATGATAAAAATTCAACTACGAGATATTCATGATGTCAGGATGCCTTACAGGAATATTAAACAGAGGAATGATTCAAAAAGGGAAACACTCATTATAGAAAGCTCCCCTGTGAGCTTGTTGTTTTACCATTTGTCTGCATTAACTCTTTACCTCATAAGCTATTTTTAGATCCTACCTCTTTGAATAAATCTACCGAAAAGGAGCATTAACTAGAGAAAAGGAAAATTTTAGAATTTTGTAGTTTGAAACCATTGTGATAAATAGAGCATTTGCTCCTTTAGGAGCAAATGCTCTAATTATCACAATGGTTTCTCAAAGTGACTTTTAAAGAGTCGTCAAAAGTCGTCAATATGAGGGAATGGGTTAAACAGTCTCATGCCCAAAACGTCCTCAGGTATTCACTTAAAGTTCAGATTAACGGGATGTAGAGTAGTATTGCCAACAATTCTTATATTTAACCCATACACCTACATAATACCACACATGAGACAAAGGCAAACAGTAAAGACCCGAATGAATTCGCCCGGCGCTTTTTATTTACCAATCCAAGTCAAAGATATCAACAGCATAAAGTACATTCGCTTGACCCCATCCATTCCTTTCTTTATATGAAAAACGGATAGGTTTAACAGTTTCAATTTGGTTTGAAAGTCTGTCAAACATAATATGCGAGATAAACAGACGACATTGAAAATTTAGATATATATTCCTTGTTATGTAACATTACTATTTTGTTCTTATTTTCTCTCCTTTCAGATTACAATGTACACTGGGTTTGAGAGACCTTTCCATATTATCTATGATACTATTTTAACTTTTATCACAAAATATGATGACATACTCACCTGACCTTGAAATCGCCAATCAGATACCTTAGAATGAAGTCAGACTGTAAACTGAGACGTTCAATAACCACAAAACTAGACAGACGTGGAATCCAACAAACACGTTCTCGAATTGGAGATATCAATCAACTCGATGAATATGTCGGCGAGCCCAGAGTGGTTTCCTAAACGTAATAAAATATCAACCAGTGTAAAAACGTGTTTGTTCTTTTGTTTTGTTACACTTTTCTCCATGAACATTCATGTAAGAAATAATGAAGTCATGAATATCGATATATAATGGCATATGAACACAGAACATTATGGTCATACATTGTAGCAGAAACAAGAGATTCAGATCTGTGTATTTCCATAAGCAAAAGAGCAGACCCTGATCAGACAGTTTCTGTAGGAGCTATCTGATCTGGGTCTAATTTATTTTTAAAGGCATAGAAAGGCGTATTGATGAAGTGTTTGGTTACATATTAAATATGCGGCAGGCATGGCTGCTTAACCCTTTCCCTATTTTATATTTATTCAAAATTTGAATTACCTATTGAATATTCATTGACAAAATAGTTACAATGAAATATGGAAGTCGGAACATTATAGTTATTTTAGAAAGTAAAGAAACATATCTATCAAATTCCATTAGCAACCAGAGCAGAGCCTGATTAGAAGGCTCCTACAGAAGCTGTCTGATCTGGCTCTTCAGGATTATCAAATGCGCGAAAACACGTTTATATGAAATAAAAGCTATATGCTGGGTTAAAGTCACAGACAAGGCTCATTCCACCCTGTATTACCCCCATTCCTTCATAGGTTACTTTAGAACCAACTTCTTTGAATAAATCTACTTAAAAGCAATCTTTACAAATAAAGGCATTTTATTTTAGAATTATGAAGTTTTTAAACCATTGTGATAAATAGAGCAGTTGCCCCTATGTAGCAAATGCTCTTTTTATCTCAATGGTTTCAAAAGGTGACTTTTACAAAGGCGTCAATATGAGAGAATGAATCAAGCTGTCACCTGCCTTAACCTTTTCGCTGCCAATGCCGGATCTGTGATTACCTATGCAAACAGTTTGGATCCAGATGAGACGCCGAGTAGCTCGGCGTCTCATCAGGATTCAAACTGTTTGTTACTGTTACTATGTTTTTGAAACAAAAAAGAAGAAAATAAAAAAAAGAAAAATTATAGCAGACAACAAAGTTAGCAGACGACAGAGTTTGGCAGCGAAAGGGTTAAACACTGACATTGCTACTTATTTGAATGTCACTTTCTAGTCTAGTATCAGAAGTTAAACCGTTTATTTAACCATTATCATGATGTTGACTTTTACAAACAGATAGATCCAGATGAGATGCAGTGTAGTTCGACGTCTCACCAGGGTGTAAACTCTTTGACAAGCTAAGTGTATGGGTACTGGGCAGATTTCTCTAGAGAAAATTGGAGAAACATGTTACATTGAACATTATTCATCTCATAAATTAGTAACTTTTGAGAGGAGAAATTGCCATGTGAAGGTATAATTTCGTGGTCAAAGGTCAACTTTCAAACAAACTCATGAGCAAGGTCCATTTGCTAAAGTTTTAACCCGAATAGTAAAACTAACCTATGATAGATAGTGATTTCATATTTCGCGTTCATACTCATCTCATAGAGTTGCGAACTTTGAATGATGCCATTTCAAGGTTAACATTACAAGTTCGACAGTGAAAATGGCAGATAAGCACAAGTTTGGTACATAGATGTTTCACAAATACATTATGAGTCAAATCCGTGTATCCAGGTAGACCTTTCTTCTGTAAATGCGTATTGACGCATTTCATTAGGGCAAAAGTAATGTAGAAAGCTTTGAGCTACATTAAGCTACATCCTTCATAAAATCAAACCTCTTTTAAATGGCTACTTAAGACAGATTGTACTATATTGTATAGTATCAATATTATTGAAGGTATACATGCTAGTATGCAGTAATTAACAATCGATGGTACATCAATTACAGTAGAACCTGTCTTAAGCGACCATCACAAATAGGTCTAATCATGGGTCTGTAAGGCAGGTGGTAGCTTAATGCATGTCAAAAGTAGTGCAGAAAGCTCCTACGATTCAACGATTGCAACTTCCATATCGTCGTGCTAGAATTTACAATACCTTCAACTATACGATCCTTTAGTAAGACAGATTCAAGATGCTTACCTACAATATCACTCTGATTCAATGCTCTTGGAATGGATTATCCCAACGACGAAGGGTATATATTTTATCGATGCATTTCAATCAAAAGCTTTCAAACAAACAATTCAGATACAACGGACCCTGTTCATTACATATGTACAGCTCTCTTGGGACCTTGTCACGCAGGAAACGCGATATTATGATGAAACACGTGATCAACATTTTGACAAGCGAAAACCACAGCTGTTCAAATTAACAAGTTTAGATATACCCCGATAGTTCGGACATTAAACTAATTAGCATAACGTTTCTGTAAAATAGGCAACAACTTAACCTTTCTCTTGCTGAATTTTAGAATACATTTCTCCTTCTTTACCCATGCCCTGTTGTATAATTACATATATCTTCACTGTGTATACATGTAAGTATTTCGCTATGCAATCACTGCTGTGGAGTGCACTGGTTGCTCAATCAACTTGTAAATAGTGCAGACCCTGATGAGACAGCTCCTGCAGGAGTTGTCTCATCTGGGTCTTCACTATTTACCGAGGCCTGTTCAGGAGTGCGGGCGCTTGATGAGCGCTTGCCCGAGCAAAAGTATCACTGCTGAACGCGATCGAGCGCCCTTTCTAAAAACTAAGTACATTTTTGTTCTGCGGTCGGGTTCTAGAGCATCAGTTTGTTAATTACGATTGTTTTCTTCCAGTCGGTTGCTTCTGTTACCGTGTTGGTAGCCATCATGGAAACACGAGCGAATGTCCAAGCGATACACCTCGCTAGTAGGCTAGCTTGCGCTAGCTGGCACTAGGCGGGCGCCCTAGTTCAGAGTCCAAGCGCTCGAAGTGACATCAAGCGCCCACACTCATGAACAGGCCTCAGGTAGGTATATTGACGTAAATAGCAAGCAACAACTTAATGTAGATAGCTTTCTGAATGACTTTCAGCCTTGCATTAAGCAGTTGGTGGTGGGGGATGCGACCTCGAAAATACACTACTCATGTTAGCCTATACATTTCTTACATTGCCACTCGGAATAACAATATATTACATGCAAGAGCTCGGACATAATGATATAAATATTACATGCATGGACTTGATTTGTGTGAGTGATACTCTGTTTATCTGAGTGACAATATAAATGTGACACACACTATTGACACCTAGTTAATGCAATATACATGTACATGTATTGGAATACAGTAAAAAACATCTAAAGAGAACGTTCTGTTTAGTATAAATATCGGTCTTGAAGACAGGTGGCAGCTTAACCCTTCTCTTGCTGAATTTTAAAATACATCTCTCCTTATTTACCCAAGCCCTGTTGTATAATTACATACATCTGCACTGTATTATTACATATATCTTCCCTGTGTACAAGTATTTCGCTGTGAAATCACTGCTGTGGAGTGTACTTGTTGCACAATCAACTTGTAAATAGTGCAGACCCTGATGAGACAGCTTATGCAGGATCTGTTTCATCTGGGTCTTCACTATTTACAGGTAGGTATATTGACGTGAATAGCTAGCGAAGGGTTAACGCTGATCGGCACTGACACTAGCAAACACATGTCTGTTTTGCAAAGAGATTTGAGTAAGGACGCAAGTAAGTTGTAAATATGCGCCTTGTGTAAGATACAGTAGAACTAGTCTTAAGCGGCCAAACATCGAGGTCTAGGTATGTACCTATAAGGCAGGTGCATAAGATAGCCCTATATGAGTTTTCTGCATTACTTTTGCCCTGGAGTAAGCAACCACCTGTTTTGTAACACTCCTATTTTCACTAAATGGAAGGCTGCTTAGGACAGGTTACTCCGTCTGTTCGATAGTGAAATGGTTAT
This sequence comes from Azorinus chamasolen, assembly GCA_963576725.1. NCBI lineage: Eukaryota > Metazoa > Mollusca > Bivalvia > Cardiida > Solecurtidae > Azorinus > Azorinus chamasolen. The sequence goes on from OY755236.1 coordinate 50,877,163, forward strand.
GCACGGTCAGGTAGTCATACATGTAGATACGCATTGGATGACAATCCATTTGTTAACCCTTCTGAATTGTAAAATACATATCTCCTTCTTTACCCATGCATTAATTACATATATCTTCACTGTGTACAAGTATTTCGCTGTGCAATCACTGCTGTGGAGTGCACTGGTTACACAATCAACTTGTAAATAGTACAGACCCTGATGAGACAGCTCCTGCAGGAGCTGTCTCATCTGGGTCTTCACTATTTACAGGTAGGTATATTGACGTGAATAGCAAGCGAAGGGTTAAGCTTTACCCTGCCAAACACGGCTCCATTTGCATTTGCAAACTTTCAGGATTCATATAGACCACGTGTAAGATTAACAACGAGTTACTCGACATCTCGTCACAACCAAAGGTGTTTGAATTTCGGTCTGTAGTTTCTTAAATAGCCTGAGCGAACCGGACCTAAATAACGCATCAGCTTTTAAGACACCATCATTATTTAGAACAGGACAAGAGTTGAATAGGTGCAATGCAAATTCGTAAAATGCGTACCGAATAGACGGCTTTTGACATATCACGACGGATAGATAGAGGTGAGAACATTTTTATCAGCGGTTTTGTTGATTTGTGCACTTTTAAACATGCATTGTAAAAACAAAACAATCTAATTTCAATATGTAGTTAGTAAGAAAGGTTGATTTCGGACATTCATAAATGAAATCAAGACATACAGTAACCCCCTCCCCCTAAATCGGAATTCTAGCAGAGAATAATTTAGATACGTTAAGGCTTGATGCAGGGTGAAAGTAATGCAGACAGCTCCTCTAGGATTTTGACGCTGCATTAAGCAGCAACCGGTCTCCAAGACCGATAATTATCCTAATTTAACGTCTGGTTTAAAGGAGAGTTACTGTACAAACCTGATGATCCCGGAAATCAAACATTTGATTGCATCCTTTGATGAAGATGAATTTCAGTATTGTTGAGTTGACACAGTCAAAATGTCAATCATGTTCTGTACAATATACTGTGTTTGTTCACATATGCGAAATGTCAAGATGGAACAAGTAATGTAGATATTTTTGCTTTAAAATGAGGACTTGCTATTTCATATATATTCAGGGACAACAAAAACATGGCTTCTAAAACAAAACCTGATGAAATCATTCAAGATCTAGGTGGTTGCGGTCGCTACCAGATGCGTATCTCAGTCGTGGGTCATCTGATGAAGTTAGTTGTAGCTTGGAGTATGACCAGTATGGTGCTTTATGCTAAGACACCACCCTGGTGGTGTGATGACGCGGATGAACAAAACATAACAGTCGGTGTCAACAGCTCTATCACACAAAGAAACACCCAAATTAATACTACTCAAGCGACCGTAGAACTAACGGATCTGGCAAATGGTAATGACGCAATGTTCAAGTCCTGTAAATCGTTGAGTGGTAGACAATGCGCAAAGTACAAGTTTGGCGGAGTGTCTACTATTGTAAATGAGGTATGTTTACCCGGCAGAGCTACAGATAAGGGTGCGTACCCATGTACTGAACTCGTCATTTCTCCATCAAACCCTGTACTGTGTCCATCCAAAAGGAGTTTTTTTGAAAATGTTTTAATTTACCCATCTTATCTGGAGCTCTGTGAAAATAACCGTTCTTTTACAGACGTTTGGATACCTTTTGAAACGGAGTAGGCCACGATCAAACGACATCTGTAGTCGTCGTCTGATTAGGACCTTTTATATAAATGCTTTCTAAGTTGCTAAGGAATTAACCGGTATTATATAGATTTGTTTCTACAGTTTCATTCATGGCCAAAACGCCCATGGAGATTAAAGTTATGCATATTCATTAAGTCATCAAATCGTCAATAAATTTATATGGGTAAGGAAACCAGCAGTAATGATGAATTGAATATACAGTAAACCCCCTCTAAACCGAATTCTAGTAGAGAAGAATTTAGATACTTTTAGGCAGTTGGTTGCGTCATGCAGGGTGAAAGTCCAAGAGGAGCTTTCTGCATGACGCTCACCCTGCATTAACCTGTTTCCAAGACGATATTTCTACTAAATGTTAACGTCCGGTTTACAGGAGCTCTATTGTACGATTAAAAACTAGACGAATATACTTAATTGTATATAGCGATTAACCCGTCATTTCATGAATATTCATGTAAAACTGAATACAAAGCATGCAGTAAATTGCACGAAAGTGTACATCAACACCAGATGTACAAATAATCATACATTAAGCAATTAGATTATGTTTTATAATGTCACGTGAACAGATGAATAGCTAACAGTAACAGTAACTGTAGCCTTAGGTCTGTTTTATTCAAGAAGCGATCAGAACAGATCCTGATGAGGCGGCTTCTACAGGATCAGTCTGATCTAGGTATTATACTATAGTAGAACCCCTCTAATGCGACACTTAATAATAATCAAAGCTGTCTTTATAAGGAGGTGGTTGCTTAATGCAGGACAAACGTTATACAGAAAGCTCTTATAGGAGCTTTCTGCATAACTTTCGCACTGCATTAAGCAACCACCTGCCTCTACCACCCAGAATTATGCCCCTTTTTGGTGGTCGCATTTGAGGGGTTTTACTGTTTCCAGAGGTATTACCATGCGTATCTCTGAAGTAAAATTAAATGAAACATATAGTATAAAGGAACAGCAGAAAAATAAAAATAGATACATTATCGGCAATGGAAAATAAACGAATTAGATATTGTGTCTGATTTTAAGAACGGGATGGTTATTTTGCTCTAACTTTTGGCAAACGTAATTAGAACTGAATGGACAAAAACGAAGGTATTGAAAACAATACTCAGCGTGCTTCTGAATAAAAAGAATACCAGAACCCGAATTACTGCTAAATTTGTTGTTTCGAGATATCGTTCTATATCTGTTTCAGTTTGATTTGGTGTGTGACCTTGCCTACATCCCGAGTCTTATCATGTCCATTCAAAGCGTTGGCTCGTTGGTTGGAAACTTAATTGCAGGGCAAATGTCCGACCTTTTCGGTCGCAAGCGGCCGTTATTTGGATCCATTGTTTGCATAACTATCTTCAACTTTGTTTGTTACATATCCAACAGTTGGACGTTGTTTGCAGCTTCGAGGTTCTTTGTTGGTCTTGGAGCAAGTGCCTTCATGACGGCTCTCTATAGTTTATTAAGTGAGTTTTCTTTGGCCCAACATCGGGCGTGGATCATTGGCGTTCCATCATGGCCTATTGAAGCATCCATATTAGCAGGTGTGGCGTACTGGCTGAAGGACTGGAAATCGATTCAACTGGCATGCACGATAGTTGGACTACCGTTTCTTCTTACCTGGTGGTATGCATGTGACGTATCGTGTTATGGCGTCATGCATTATTAGCTCTATTGTTGTAATAATTCACTGCCAGATCTACAGTAATGTATAGTCGTCACAAAATGCATGAGTAAATGGCATGAACATACGTTGTCATCATTCGTGATAACCATGAATCAAATGTTTCCTATCATCTTTATATAGATGTATATATACAATTATTTTAGTTAAAACTTAAACATAATACCTACTTTTATAAGTTCAAATATTGGTCCGAATAGTATGGCGGTCTCATTTTTGGGTTGAACTTTAGCCTTTTAATCCCTAGATACGTATTTCTACGCATTTGCAAAGGCAGGGTTGACCCAGATCAGACGTCTTCTGCAGGAGTCGTCTGATCAGAGTCCTGATCGGTTTCCTAATGATATAAATATGATTCTATAGTTTCTGCCATTGCAAACAATTCACATGTCCATGTGCTATTTTAACAATTATTCTAACACACCTCGCGCACACATCTACATAAACAAAGAAGGGACGTATCTATGTTTGAATTCTCAATACCGCACGAGCTGTAACGGCGTAACGTGACGTAATATGGCTTCGAAAATTTGTACGACAAGAAACGTAGTGCCGTTGTGGCGGTGCAAATTATAGTTAAATTGAAGTGTTAGAATCGAAATAATAAATTTATACCAGTGTTTTATCGTGAAATCGAACACGGGTGGTCGTTGAGATGCTTATAATTAAATCATGAAGGCCTATCGGCCTCGTAATTTAATTACTACGCATCTCAACTCCTACCAGTGTTCGATTGCACGATAAAACACTGACCAGTATGAATTTATTATTTCTTAAATCTAATTAATTTTCATAAGTTCATTATTTCTTACATGAATATTCCTGGAGTAAAATATTAAAGGGAACCATGGTGATTTTTACGGTGGTCTGCTATTCGACATATTTATATGTCGAGGGCTCAACGCAATAAGGGCGTAACTACATATTTTCTCAAAAATGTTTTTTTTTTATTTTTCACTTTCTTTTTCTATTATGCATAAACTGTGAAAATGGGAACAAAATGTTTTGGACATTTATATCATTTTTGTGATATTGCAATAAGGGCTTAACTCAGATAGCTAAAAAATTTACATGCAATATGGTAGTAAGTTGACTTACTACCATATTGCAGGCTAAACAGTGTCTGGTAGCCTTATTATTTTTTATGCAATACAGGCGTAAGTAAACAAATAAGTGGTCTGTGAGGTCATTTTGATGACATTATTATAATGTTTATAATATTGATACAATTTATGAACTTAAGACAGCATAACACTGTCACATTTTATGTCCTTCAAACTTTCGAAGAAGATTTGAAGAAGACTCAAAGGTTCCGGTATGTTGGTTTTTTTTCTTTTTGATTTTTTTTAGTACCTTATTAAAGAAGCTTATTCAAACTTTTAATACAGTAAAAAATTATAATATATATATATAATTTTATACAAATACATACTGAATAACTACTTTTTACCAGAAATTTCATGACTGGTGGCTGAATTAACCAAAAAAAACCCAAAAAACCCAGAAACCTAGCTTGATCCAATAATAAAATAATAAATATAATGGAGGTCTATTTTCTTATTTTGACTGAAAATTATTTTATAAAATCATTAATCGTAACTAGTTTCATCATGTTTAATTGTGGTTTCCATTCTGGTGTTGAAGTGAAAAGGTTCATCGAAAATAATGTGAACAATATTAGTTTGAAAAAAAATCTTAATGTCTTTAGAAATTTCATTGTAAGTTTGTTTGTGAAAGGTGCCATCATGATGTTGCTTTAAATCAGTTTTATATCAAGGACACTCTTCCTTGAAAGAAAGACAGAAGCAGTGCTTAGCCAATTCAGCCAATTCTAAAAGTTATATCAGCACCAACAACATGGAACAAGTCTTAATTAGACAATATTCTTAGTGAAGGTGACAGATTGTACCTTAATATTTGTGAAAAGTACCTGACAATAGATGATATACCCTGCCATGTTAAGCCCCGTTCCCACTGTCACGGATTGGCCCCCCAGTACGTCCCGGATGTGTGGTCCGGAAGAAACCGTGTCAAACCGGGTGTACATCCCTGGCGGCACTGTTAACATCCGGGAAGATCCCCGATGAACGCTATTGATCCGGCTTAATCCGGCATACAGCATCGGATGTTTTAAAATGTTTAAAACAACCGGGAGTCACCGAAAGTCACCGGGAAAGACATCCAAAACTGGCTTAATCCTGACAATTCCGGGACAACCCCGATATATTCTGGTGCAGGTTCGGGTCTCTACCCTGGCTTTACCGTGATAGTACCTAGTAATCCGGGATGTTGGCGAGCACCTCATCTACGACAGACTTTTGGTGAACCCCCGGCATTGGGCCGGTATAGCTCGGGTGTACAACGGTATAGTCTCGTTTTGTACCGGTGGAATTAGGGACTGGCAAGGTATGAGCCAGTTTGTCTGCCGGTCAACCCCCGTTTATACCTGGGTAACGCCCACTTGTCACAGCGCACACCCGGGATATGACGGGGTGATACTGGGGGTCACCGCAGCACTACCGGGGACGACCGGGGTCACACCGAATTGTATCCTGTTCAACCGGGAAAACGCCTCCCCTACACCTTAAATACACCATGCCAAACTGGAAACTAACCGGGATAGTCTGGGGTCAAACTGGAAGATCCTGCTTCTAAATCGGGGGTCCACCGAGGCAACGTCGGGAATATGGGAATGTACATTAATTTTTTAAGAAATAAGGTCCCGTATCATCCCGAACGCCGGCTATTTCTTTGCCGGGTAATACCGTGGGGTACCAGGACCAACACTGTGACAGTGGGAACGGTGCTTTAGAAAAATGTCTGAATCCAGACCTTATGTACTTCACAACAGCAGGTGTTAAGTGCTTGTGTGACGACTGTAAAAAGTCACCCATACTTCATTCTCAATGTTGTTATTTCTTCAAGTCTTTTGGGATCATTAGTTTCTGTGATTAGTTTTAAAAATTGAATACCACTTAAGCCAGTGCTTAAGGGGACATGAGTAGTGTTGCACTTTTCATAACTGCTTATGAAAAGACTCAATAAAACCGAGTCTGCAATTTTCACTTTTCACATTGCTGATTTTGCTTTAGAAGAATCTCTTACTTTTAGAACTTATTAACTTCACAACAGCAGGTGTTAAGTGCTTGTGTGGGGGCCATTAAAAGCCTCATACTTCATCCTCAGTGTTGTTATATTTTCTGGTCCTTTGGGATCATCAGTTTTGATGTTATTAGTTTTGAAAATTGAATATCGCTTAAGCTGGGGCCAGGGGGTGTGAGTAGTGTTGCAATTTTCATAACTGCTCAAATTGAACAGACTCAATAAAACAGAGTCTGCAATTTTCACTTTTTGCATTGAATAATCTCCTACTTGTGTGGCGGCCGTAAAAAGTCATCCTGTACTTCATTCTCAGTGTTGTTATATTTACTGTTCCTTCAGGATCATTAGTTTTGATGTTAGTTTTGAAAAATGAATACCGCTTAAGTAAGTGCTTAAGGGGTGTAAATAGTGTTGCACTATTCATAACTGCTCATGATCAGACTCAATAAGACTGAGTCAGGAATTTTCTCTTTTTGCTTTAGAAGGATCTCCTAGTTTCAGAACTTATTTACATGGCACATTGTCACCTACTTGTAAAACTGGTCATGCGTTTATGATGGAGGATGCTCAGTTGGAGAAAATCAAGTGCAAAAATATGCTGGCTGAGCCCAAACACAGGTTACTCTGTGCAATTCTGAAGAATTCCACCAAACTTTACTTCTTTGACCGTATAGCCATAATGAATGTGGAATGGTAGTTTGTAATGGCTTTGATACTCATAATAACCTGCCATAAGAATATTGGTGACCTTTGTTTGTGTATTATTTGTTATTAGATTCTTATAATTTGCTGTATCTTTGAAATTATCGTCTGATGTTCAGTTTGAAATTGGAAGCCTAAAACTTCCAGGTGAATTTGATTTCCATACATATGTGGCCTATGGTTGGTCTGTATGTCTGTGGCACAATCTTTTGATTTGGGATCAAGGCAGTATTCCATCACCTTTAGTGATAGTTGTAGTTTTTATATCTGTTTGAATTCAACAGTTATTGCTGTACTTTCTGATTTTGTCAAAAATAATAATTATTATGTGCCTTATGAAATAACTGAAGCAAAAGAGGCTTTAGGTTACATCATTTATTGTGAATTTGTTTCAGATTACACTGTTCCAATATAGAGAATGATCTAACTTATATTGTGTTACAGTGACCAGTAATTTAATGTATAGGTTAGGTTTAATTATGAAAAATTAACAGATAATTTGTAATGAGATTGAACAAATTATTGTAAAAGCAATGATGGAATATTCAGTCCTGCATTTTATTATTTAAATAAATTATGCGGACAAAATCAAAAAATATCTAGTGCTTTGTTATACATGTACATAATACTATTTTGAATAACAAATGACAAAATCCTCAAACTTCCTATCAGAGATCTTACTGTAGAAGAGCTTGTGGAATATTTATGCCCATCATGCATGTAAAAAAATCCAGAATAACATGAAACAAATCTTGCAATAAGGGCGCAAGTCAGATGTTTTTATAGAATGTTGCAATATTTTGGCTTATCAGTCCTCATCTTAAATGTTTCATTGAAGGTTACATATAAAGTCCAAAAATGGTTTACTTAAATGTACTTACTACCATGTTGCATTGCAAAACTCCACAAAATTCAATAGAAATCTTCCTGCAATAGAGGCGTAAGTGCACTTACGCCCATCTTGCATATAACATTTCTCCAGAATCACTTGCAAAAGAGTGCAATAAAGGCGTAAGTCCAATATTTTAATATATACTGTTTCTTTCTTAGATTTAATTTACAGTGTTGCATATTTCCTGTAACATGTCTAATTTTAAAGCTTTCACAAAGGAACATTTGTATGTTTTTCAAAACAGAATAAAACAGTTTGGTTTTTTGGCTCTCCTGTAAAATTTACAAAAATGTAGTTACGCCCTTATTGCGTTGAACCCTCGATGTGAGGTATTGTTCCATAGGAAGTGTTAAATGTTTATATTATTGCAGAGTCGCCATTTTACTCTAAATCTGGACATGTTTTCATTGTGAACAAATAACATTATTAGACTCCATTTTACATGCCAATACAGTAAAATCTCTCTAAAACGGAATTCTAGTAGAGAAGAATTTCGATGATTTTAGGCAGGTCACTGCTTAATCCTTCGCTTTCTATTCACGTCAATATACCTACCTGTAAATAGTGAAGACCTAGATGAGTCAGCTCCTGCAGGAGCTGTCTCATCAGGATCTGCACTATTTACAAGTTGATTGTGCAACCAGTGCACTCCACAGCAGTGATTGCACAGCGAAATACTCATACACAGTGAAGATATATGTAAATATACAACAGGGCATGGGTAACGAAGGAGAAATGTATTTTAAATTTCAGCAAGGGAAGGGTTAATGCAGGGTGAACGTCACGTAGATAGCTTCTAGGGGAGCTATCTGCACGACTTTCACCCTGCATTAAGCTGTCACCTGTTTCCACTATCGATATTTATGCTAAATGCTGCCCCCGGTTTAGAGGCGTTTTAGAATACAGACAATACGCAACAATACACCGATAATGTTTAGAATGAGCTATTTTGTATGTCAACATTCATCTGCTACACAGGATTATGCCTGAGAGCTTTCGCTGGTACATGGCTCATGACAGACACAAGGATGCTGAAAACGTTCTGAGAAAAGTCGCCGAAGTCAACAGAAAGCAAAACATTTCATTGGAACGACTTGAAAGCATTGCTGGTACAGACACTGAGGAAGCTGGAGATCGGAAATACACTTTTTTCGACATATTCAGATCCCGATACCTTATCAAGCTAACATTGCTGATGACGTTAAACTGGTTAGTATTGTCAATAGTACTATAGTTAATCCCATCTAAACCGGATGTTTGATAAAGACAATTAAGGTCGTTTTAGGCAGGAGGCAGCATAATGCAGGTTAAAAGTAATTTAGAAAGCTCCTTTGGGAATTTCAATCTGCATTAAGCTGCCACCTCTCTGAAAAACCGGACTTGATATTATTTGTTACATCTATTTTAAAGGGGTTTACTGTATATATACTGTTATTGAATTGTTGTCACGTGATGGGCACTGTCCAGTACCTTGCATTATGGCATGAAGCCAGTGGGCACTTTCCCGTAAAAATAGACCATGTGGGAGATTGAAATGTCGTTTCAATTGGACAAGAAACGAACAGTTAAATTTACCTTTTAGCAAAACAATTATTCTAAAAACATAATAAACTTACAGCTAACCATGTCCTTCATATAAACGCATTTTCACGCATTTGGAAACAGAGTAGATCCAGATCAGTAGGAGTCGTCTGATCAGAATTTGCTCTGTTTACTAATGGGATTTGACAGACCTGGGTCCATGCTTATAAAGCTTTTAGTTGAGTCTGAGTTTCGTTCTCAAGCTTTTGATTGGTCATATTTGAGTTCTCAAGCTCTTGATTGGTCAGATTTGAGCCAAAGGCTCAAATCTGACCAATCAAAAACTTGAGAACGAACTCAGACTCAACTAAACGTTTTATAAGCATGGACCCTGTTTCTTTAGTTTTTGAAAGGCTTCAGTGTTCCATCTTACACATTTCGTTATAACTATTTTGTCCATGACAATTCAGAAGGTGTTGAAAATTAGAAAAATGTAGGACAGGGAAACGGCTAAACTATAAGACCCTGTTCAAAGTGATTCTTAAAGAGCAGTTTGATCTGGGTCTGATATGTTTGCGTTATGTTTGTCTGTCTGAATGCGTATGACAATAAGGGTAAATATATTCTGAAAATGGGTGATCATACATAGAGGCTCTAGCCATACTACAAGGTGATACCAAACTAAGATTAAGCAAACTCACTACTAGAAACTAGAAACGTTTTAGAAAACATGACATGAAGTTACCAGTTACTTCAATATAATTTTCTTTGTTTGAAAACACTTACGTATTTTACACACCGACCTCGAATTAAAACGTTACAGTTTATTTGCTGACTACTTGTTTTGTTACAGTAGTGTGAATATATTCTGAGTCAGCAGCGGTCCAGACAAGATTTGTAAATTTAAACATTTTCAAATATTGCTCTTTTATTAACCCTTCGCTTGCTATTCACGTCAATATACCTACCTGTAAATAGTGAAGACCCAGATGAGACAGCTCCTGCAGGAGCTGTCTCATCAGGGTCTGCACTATTTACAAGTTGATTGTGCAACCAGTGCATTCCACAGCAGTGATTGCACAGCGAAATACTTGTACACAGTGAAGATGTATGTAATTATACAACAGGGCATGGGTAAAGAAGGAGAAATGTATTTTAGAATTCAGCAAGCGAAAGGTTAAGTCACAATATAGGATTTGGTGGAGAAGTGACGATTTTAGTATTTGGGTACGAACTTTTATCTGTAGCTCTGTGAGTCGATCAAATCCTGCATATATAGTACGATTTACTATTGATACACCTCATGATAAATGTGCCAGAATTACAGTCAAGTGCGGGTAAATCTGAAAACTGAACTGGTCATTACTGAAGGAAATCTCAAAGGTTTAAACAATACAAAAATACCATTAAAGAAATCCAACGGACATTACACCTTCGAGCATGACAAGGAAACACCCAATATGGGGCTAACGGCCGCCCATGTCCATGCTCGAAATACCGTTACTGTCTTGGTAACGAATCCCATAGAAAACATATGGGATTGGGTGTAAACTTCTATACTAACCACTGCTTAATTCTATACTTTTCTAAACCCCTAATCTTTAAATGGCCTCCAAATGCTTTTCTGTTAGAATGGCAAGGATACACAACGCTACATAAATTCAATAAAGCGAGTTATCCCCATTACAATTGTAAACGTGAAGGTCACACTTGGTTACTGGTGTTTTTATCAAATGACTTACATGTATATATTAGTGTAGACCGTCGGTACTTTATCGTCTCTTGTTTAGTAACTTTTGTTATCTACGTTTACATTTCGTTCCCTGACCGTTTTATTTTCATTAAAAATATACATAATTGATTGTGTTTTTCAATGTGAATTACGCAAAGTTAATGAACTGGCATCGGAACTTAGGTGAAAAAGAAATGAACCCTCTGTGTAATAGTTTCATATTTGGTCATGCATGTAATGATAATATATACTATACGTCTGTCACGGTTAACCCTTCGCTTGCTATTCACGTCAATATACCTGATTGATTGTGCAACCAGTGCACCCCACAGCAGTCATTGCACAGCAAAATACTTGTGCACAGTGAAGATATATGTAATTATACAACAGGGCATGGGTAAATAAGGAGAAATGTATTTTAAAAGTTAGCAAGCGAAGGGTTAATATTGATAACGGATTTCTTGGTATTAAGAAGATCTTACATCCAGCTTACCATCCTCCATTAAGATTTCGCTTCGAGCCATTCTCAGTACGACAACCAAGTGTGTTCACCCTTTACCCGATGGAAATACAACAGAAGCTGTCCTAAGCGGTCATTCATTTATTGAACATAGAAGTGTTAAACAGCATGTTGTTAGGAGCTTTCTGCATCCCTTTGAGCTGCATTAAGCTACCACCTGTCTTACAAATTCATAATTAGACCTCTTTTGAAGGGTCGCATAAGACAGGTTCTACTATATATGCAGTTGAAAGGGGTGAAGCGAGATGAAAGGCAAACAGAAAACTCATAGAAGAGTCTTCTCCATGACATTTACTTTGCAATAAGCTGTCACCTGTCTTACAATTCGACAATGATACTTTTTTAAGATTGTTTAAGGAATGAACAATGTATACTCTTACAGGGTTTACTGTATAAGGGATGGACAATGCATACTATACTCTTACATGTTTACTGTATAAGGAATGAATAATACATACTCTTACAGGTTTACTGTATAAGGGTTGAACAATGTATACTCTTACAGGTTCGCCCTTGGGTTTGTCAGTTACGGTATCAAATTCGGTATCCAGTCGCTGTCGGGAAACCTGTACATGAATTTGTTCCTTTTCTCCGTCGTTGGGATTCCAGCCAAAGCGCTTACCATTTGGTCGGAGAATAGGTACTTGTATCAAGTATTTATAAGAGTTTAATCATTTCTACGTTGAATGTTTGTGTAAAAAATAAAAGAACATCATAAATCTTTATTAGCCGATTCAGAAGTTTTTTTATAATTATGTACACATAATAGGGGAGTCGGCTGAGCGGTCTTTTGGACTGAAAGTAGACTATAACTAGGTACTTTACTTTTACACATGAATATTAGTATTGATAGAAAATGTTGAGTCAGATATTTGTTAGTATGTTAGAACCATCTGACCCTCATCCACCCTGTTTGCAAAGACACGAAAAGGCGTTTGCATGAAGGAAACGTTTAATTCAAATGACGATAAGTGTAAAGATGAATAGTTCTTTACATCTGCTAAACGCGAACTGTCAGACTAAACACCATCAAAATAAATGAACTGTTCCGTTATTTAGAAACATCACCGCGGCTTGATAAGAGATGTACATCAGAAACCCTGTAAACCGGAAGTCTATTAGAGAAGAATTCAGATACCTTTAGACAGGTGTCTGCTTTATGCAGGGTCAAAGTAATGCAGAAAGCTTTAACCCTTGCATTAAGCTACCACCTATCTCCAATACAGATATTTACACTAAATTTAACGTCCGGTTTAGAGGGGTTTAACTGTATCTGTTATTTGCAATACATATCGAAATTAGTCTTTCCAAAATGTTTGATATCTGCATCTAAATAGTTTTAGTCTCCGTTTGACCAGCAGTGTATACTCTGACCAGATATCGCATCGTTTAACCCTTATCTGACAGACGCATGCTAATACATATGTAAACAATGTAGACCCAGCTTAGACAGCTCATGTAGGAGCCGACTAATAAGGATATGCTCTGTTTGTTTATGAAACAAATACATGCAACATTCCACAGTTTTTCACATGGCCAACATTCCTTGATTGTATGTGGCATTATGAAATATCAATTAATTCACATTGGTATTATCAGTATTTCTTACATGAATATTTATGAACGTAAATGGTTAGGCAGCGACTGATAGGGGTCTACTCTGCTTCCATAGCATGAAACATTAAAACCGCATGTGCTAGTGCCACATCGCATACGCATGTAACGGGTATTTTATATTTTTTGTTTTTGTAGAATAGGACGAAGGAAGACTGCAATACTATGTTTTCTTGTCATTGCGATCGGTGGATATGTCGCTGGAATTGTGAACTATATCGGTAATTATTGACTAAGGTTTGTCTGTCCCTGTTAATCTTTTGATAGGCATGTAAATTTGCTGTTCTATTTTGTCATGGTGCTGCTCGGGCGACTTTGTAGTTTGTATGTGATGTTTCCTGCATGCCTCATACATGTACACGTTATGTTTGTCTATCACCTATTCGTTTCAAGTATATGCATTTGTTTTCCTAAAACAAGTGGTAACCTGAAGTAAAATGTTCTATGGGAGCTTTTTGTTTCAATACTTCCCTCATTCACTTGATGAATATTCATTCTAGATATAATAATATCATACATATTAATCAGATGGAATATGAACACATGAATGTTTGGCCATGGAAGAAACTATAAAACCCGATCTACAGTAAAACCTCTCCATAACGGCCACTAAATTACATCAAGTATATTGTGTTAAAGGCATGTGGCTGCTCCTATAGGAGCGTTCTGTTTTACTTTCACCTTGCTTTAAACAACCACCTGCCCTAAATACCAAATAATTAACACTAATTAGTGGCCGTTATAGAGAAGTTTTACTGTATAGTATTCCACAAGTAAACAGACATATCTATCAGACGGTTTCTGATCTGTATTTACTCTTTTTACAAAGGCATCTGTATCAGGTAAACAGTCTCAAAGACTAGCCTTTAATGATCGCCTTAGGGCAAAATACAATAGGAGATCGTTCGAAAGCAACAGCAGCAATGTAAAAATAGAAAATTACAGACTCTGTTTTATTGTGTCTGTTCAGTTATTTAAAGTGCAACACTATTCAGGGCCCACAGCACCGGCTTAAGCAGTATTCAATTTTCATAACCAATAACATCGAAATTAATGATCCCGTAGGACCAGAAAATATAACACTGATAATGATGTACGGGGCGACCATTTACGGCCGCCACACAAGCACTTAACACTTGCTGTTGTGAAGTACATACATTCGTACAGTAAGATATCTTTAAGAGAAAGCAAAAACAGCAATGCAAAAATATCTAATTGCAGAATAGTTTTTATTGAGTCTGTTCAAGAGCAATTGTTAAAAGTACAACACTACTAACGCCCCCTAGCACCGACTTAAGTGGTATTCAATTTTCATAACAGGGACGTATAAGAACTTTTGCTGCCAACATATTTTCGTTTGTAAATATTGTCATCAACATCCAAACTGTTAAAAATCGACTGTCTGTCTATATAAATTCAACATTCAATATACAAAAACATAATTGGAGTATTAATCCTGGTGAGACGTTTAGTTAATCGGCGTCTCATCTGGCTACAAACTACATGTATTTGAAAAGGTAATCACACATACATGCAACGAGTCGCTTCCCGAAATAGTCAGCAGTATACTTTAACCGTTTAATGATAGTGAATTATTTTGATGCTTTTGCAAACAGAGTAAACCCGGATCTGACGATACCCTTAGGAGTTTTCTGGGTCCATGCTTATAAAACTTTTTAGTTGAGTCTGAATCCGTTCTCAAGCTTTTGATTGGTCAGATTTGAGTTCTCAAGCTTTTGATTGGTCAGATTTGAGTCAAAGGCTCAAAGCTGACCAATCAAAAGCTTGAGAACGAACTCAGACTCAGCTAAAAGCTTTATAAGCATGGACCCTGATCAGGTTCTGCTATTTGCTTTTGAATTACATAGCTATGACTCTGCAGTGTCTACCAAAATATTACATGTTCATGATGCATAACATTCAGCTAATTAATTCTCATATATTCATTATTTCTTGCATGGGTAAGTGACCGCTCACTGTATCACGGAAGTCATATGGAAATAAAGGAGACATCTGTTTGGCAGAGATGAAGGGGCCATCTGTTTTGCAAGGCATCCATAAGTATTCATTAAGTGGTCTCTATAGAGAGATTCTATGGTATACGTGTTTTAATTTTACATTTCAGACACACCAAAGAGAGGTGCGTTAATTAATGGCTTTGCTCTGCTGGCCAGTATCGGTATGGCAATGACATGGGGCCCCGTACAGACGATGACAATTGAACTCTACCCTACCGTAATCAGGTAATGTACTGCAGCTTCTTAGGGGTCGTCAGACAAGTCAATAGTGCTAGGGCCTTTCTTTCTATGTTTTTGTTGTTTTCCTAAAATACCTTTTTTAAAACCGTCGCATTGTTATATCATAACAGAATTTGAAGCGCTTGGAGTGTTACAGAAAGGCCAGTCTACAACTAGACCTATTCAGAAGGATCGATAATTATACTTATGTGGTTTTACTGTGGATTGTAAATAAATTCGGGACAAAGGTGAAACGGAAAATATTTGGATGGAGCTTTCCGCATTGTTTGTTTTGCCGGATAGAGACGCCTATTAACAATTATACAAACAGAATAGATCTACATCAGACAGTTCCTTTGGATTCCGTCTGTTTGCTTATGAAATGATATAAATCTTAACTCTACAGTTTTTATCATGGTAATATAACCCTTAATATTACCAATATAGCTCCATACGCTAGCCTTTCTAGGTCTGCTTTGTTTGCTTGCGGTTTAAAATATATATGATCCTACACCTTCTGGACACCGTGGTCAAATATCCCTATGTAAATGTGCTATTGTAACAAATTAATCTATCTAATATTCGGGACGTTATTATTTCTTATATGAATATTCATGGAGGAAAAGGCCGCTCAAATATGTTCGTCCTTTTGTGCTGTTACACTTGACCATCATCACAAGAACTAATCAAAGCACTGAAATCGTTGAAAGACTGGCGGAAAAGTTGACCCGCCCTTGGCAGTCATGTGCTTTGAGATATCAACATCATATTGGAAATTTTGGCAGAGGTTTATAAGAGGACTGTTTCTGTCAAGTATCATTTTAATCTAACCCCTGGGCTTGGGGAAGATTTCTTAAGTGTTTTCTTTTTGTTGCCATAACAGCCAGATCATGGATTCGGATTATTTTAGCAAGTCTGATAGAGCTTAATACTAAGATCATTTATCGGACGTTTGGTTACATTCTACCATGCGATTTAAGAGGAGATGCCGATTAAAGCAATTGTTGTCGACGAACGGGTGGACAGACAGACGGACGGACGGACGGACCCCCTGACCCGAAACATAGGTGGTAATTTAGACGATAATATATAAATGATAATATATATTTTTCTATTCAACTGTAAATTACTACATCAGCATGACAACTGCAACAGATCTCATGGCACAATTTGCCATAAAATTGCTAAGAAAAGAAGTATACAATGTAGACGCAAAAGTTACTAGCCCTTATATTGATCTGGATATATCGGAAACCGAAATAAATATTTTAAACAAGAAATATCTTTTAAAAAGATATTCAGCGGCATTCAAATATTGACATAATGTACAAAACAATAATGGTATTAAATCGCTGCCATATTTAAGTAAATGTTTGGAGATTGTTTAGTACAGGGAACTAGATCTATGAAGGGTCGCTTATTATTATACTAGCAGACAGGCGTACAATGGAAATGACTTAAACAGATGGCAGATCTACTATTTCATTCAATATACTTTATGGGCGTGTCTTTTTGTTAGTGAATTCGGAGGAAATGATGGTTAAATATACTGAAATGAGTTGGAACCTTGGTCTGTCTGCATATTTTGTTTTTAGGCGATCATAATGTTTAAAAAGAGTAAGTGAACGTGAAGTAGAAGAAACAATTATTGAAAAATGTCTGAAGCACGTTCGGAGTACTATGAATAAATTATTGCGCGTAAGAATTAATTTCATATTTTGAAGCTCATATATTTATGTTGATATGAAGATAACAAATTTAATACACTTTAAAGCATATAGAATTTAGTTTTTGTTTGTGCAGAGTCTGTAATTACTTAAAGAACAGTATTTATCCAACCTAGACCATCTACCTGTGTGCATCATCATTAGTGACATCATTAACCGAATCGAATATAGTTTTAAAACAATATAAATAATCTGTAAATGGGTGATTCTTCGAAAGCAAAAGTAGAAATGCAAAAAGAGAAAATGGCAGACTCGGTTTTATTGAGTCTGTTCATGAGTAGTAGTTAAAAGTGCAACACTACTCACGCCCCCTAGCACCGGCTTAAGCAGTATTCAATTTTCAAAACTAATAACATCAAAACTAATTATTCCGACGGACCAGAAAATTTAACAACACTGAGAATGAAGTACGGGGCGACTTTTTACGGCCGCCACACAATCACTTAACACCTGCTGTTGTGAAGTACATACCGGTATATTCTGAAAATGGGTGATCCTTCGAAAGCAAAAGTAGAAATGCAAAAAGAGAAAATTGCAGACTCGGTTTTATTGAGTCTGTTAATGAGTAGTAATTAAAAGTGCAACACTACTCACGCCCCCTAGCACCGGCTTAAGCAGTATTCAATTTTCAAAACTAATAACATCAAAACTAATGATTCCGACGGATCAGAAAATATAACAATACTGAGATTGTAGTACGGGGTGACTTTTTACGGCCACCACACAAGCACTTAACACCTGCTGTTGTGAAGTACATATACAAAGTTAGCAACCTCAACTTACGTCCACAATCCAAAGTCCCAGATGATAGAGCCGTGGCAATAGCCTTCATTAAGTAGCTTTATATCACTGAGAGCCAACAACCCGCAGCCTCGGTGCTGTGCTCGGGAATAATAATTGAAGCTATTAATGTCACTACTTTAATATATTAAACAACCTTTCCTCTTTATTTCCTATGATGTTGCCTATGGATTATGGTGGTTTCGTCAAATAACTGGTACGTCAAACTGGATTTTATGATCGAATGTGGTTATTAGAATTGATAGCAAGTTTGGTAGTAGTTTCGTCAAACTGGTATTAATGCTCACCATTTATAACCATGAGGTTATAAGAGCGGTATTTGGTTTGGAACTGGTATAAATGTACATGTATTTCAATGGTTATTCTTTGTTTATTAATAGTAATTATAACATTATTTATTTGTGAGAATTTATTGTACGTATAATTAATGGTTTTTGATATTATTATTTATACCTTTTTCATCCAAATCTAAAATGATGAAGCAAGACGGTCAAGATGAAGATGATAAAGATAGTATTATTGTTGTTGTTATTTGAAAGATGATGATGATGATGATGATGATGATGATGATGATGATGCCTAAAACTTGAGCTGTTGGAAAGGCTATTTAACCCTTCAAACTCTAGTAACGCTTATATGCGTGATTAACAATAAGTATACCTATATAGAGCACACTGGTCCTATAATATGGAGACCCAGATCTATTTTGCCTGGTCAAACCGACCACATTTTGGTCAAAACGGCCCCACAAAAACGTACATTTGCTTCCAAAAAGATATATTGAATTGTTTACGGTCATTTGGTAGCATATATGTTGAACGAAGCGTGTCAACGGTATTACAGTAAACTCCTGTAAGGCTCTTTTGCGCCCACTGTTTATAGCAATGTGAAAGTAAAACAGAAATCTCCTTTAGTTGCTGCCGCTTGCCTTTCATACGATCATTTAGCCTTCTTTTAAGTGGTCGTAATAGAAGAAAGGAACAATGCCGCACACTTATACTGTACCCAGTTTGACGGAACCACTTTTCGTTAACTATGTTATATCAGTTTGACGAAACGGTAGTTTGACGAAACCATCTGTTTGACTTCCAACTCACTGAAGAATTGTGAAACAACTGCTTAAATATACCAAATTATTTCGGAGACCTCGGTTATCTTCGTCGTGTACGTCTATTTTCATTATGGGGGAATTTCCCTGTAGCATCTATTTCAAGAACATAACTTTCGACAGCCTTCCATGCTAAATATAACCGTAAATAATGTCATTTTGTAGTATATTGCGGTTTGACTGAACTCTGAGAAGTTTATAGAACAAGTCTAAATAACAGAATGCCTTATATTTACTGTGGTTAGGTTTATATGGATTGACTGCATAGATTTCAACTTGAGAAGAAGCTAATTATCATAAACATGGTGTTTTGAAATAACTACTAGGTGGTAAGAATGACCCCAGAATTTTCATCATTATAGCGAACTTTTTCTGGATTTTACATCTAGTTTGGCCATGTATAGATGCATTGTAAAAAGGCTGCATGCCAGTCTAGGTATCAAATACTAATGCAAATTACAATGTAATATAGTTCAAACTAGTACAAGAATGAAAACAGACAGCTAGCCGCTGAAAAACTGTATCGTTTTACAGGAAAACATATTTCAGAGTTACACAGACAACACACGTCTGTAAATGCAACAGAGCAAAACTGAAAACTGGGTCAGCATTGTGCCGTAGCTCACATCACAATTGTAAAAAATCACCCTCTAGAAACACGACAATTCTACTGAAGACAGTATTTGCAAACCTAGAAATAATAAGACGACACTTAAAGACTACACTTAAAGACTTACTCACCGTTCCAAGGCGGTACTTCCATCTTCCCCCTATTGTATGTTTGTTTTGTCTTTGTGCGTCTCTTGATGTTTTTATAGTTATGTACATTTGCTGTTTCCTTGTGTTGCTGTTCGGGCGACTGTTTGTTCTGTATGTGGTGTTTCCTGCATGACTCATTTTTGTACTTTTACAAATTTTATCAATATGACAAAAATACTTCCTCGTTTTAAATGAAAGGTCTGTTAATTCAAGCGCGTGTTAAACGTTCTGAGAATATTTTGATCATGTCATTCACGTTAGCCTTTAAATCCTATAATTTGCTCCTGTTCTCTTCCCGTTTTGGTAATTGTTTTCAAATATTTTAGTTTACTTTGTCTGCTTAAAATATATAGGAATGCTTCGGATCACATTCATAATGATAAGAGTGAGATTTCAAGGACACTATATTTCTAACCGCTTAACTCCTCATCAGTATTTGACCTAGAAATTTAACTAGTTACGCTTATAGGTTTTCGACTGATCGTACTGATAACATGGCTTGGTTTCAGTTGTTTTATAAAATAAGGTATATACTGTTTTATTTTGAAACAATGCAGATTGTAATCATCTCAGAAGCATTTCAGAGAGGGACATTGGACGTAGGGCCGATGCATATGTTGGAATGTTATAGATAATATTTTTTTCAAATTGCGCATTTTAAGTTTTTACGACAGGCAAGTGTAATACAACTGATGCATTTTTAAAATAATCATTTCTT
Organism: Azorinus chamasolen; assembly: GCA_963576725.1. Classification (NCBI taxonomy): domain Eukaryota; kingdom Metazoa; phylum Mollusca; class Bivalvia; order Cardiida; family Solecurtidae; genus Azorinus; species Azorinus chamasolen. The sequence goes on from OY755236.1 coordinate 50,897,977, forward strand.
TCCAGATACTACTTATTATTAATTTAATTATATTCAATGTTTAGCCATATGATTAATTAGGATGTCACGTTGTGGTTTTGGTTGTTGAGAATAAACTCATAAAATAAGTGTACATATATACTTTAACAGTGGGTAATCGCTTAATAAGGACACGAAGACACATTTAGACCCATATTTAGACAGTTTTTGTGGTCTTTTTAAATGGTTTCATCTGTAGTTACTGTATGACAATTTGACGACTTGCATATTGGTAAACAGTGGACAGTGATGTGGTGGTTTTATTGTCCATTTTTATAAATACAGTTGAACTTCGATATCTCTAACTTCAAGGGACAATACAAACTACTTCGAGATAACACAAAGGTCACAAAATCCGATTTCTGATCTGGACAATTTATCAAGTTCATAGCTTAATGCATGTCTAAAGTAATGCTGAAAGCTCCTGTATGAGATACGGGCATTACTTTAGACCTGCATTAAGCTGTTACATCAGTTTCTAGATATACGCAGTGATACAGTTTATAACAATTCTGTATTGTAAACTTTGTTATGATCCTATTATATTGCAACGCACTGCATGTTTGGTTATCGACCCTTTTACAGTCGGTAGCTACGCTTCCCTCTTTGCTTGCGCGATGACAGGCCGAGGGTAGTACTCTATGATGGTATACTCTTAAACTGGGATACAGGATGAGCTTACAAGACCCATGTATTACTTTTTCCCTGTCGTACCCTTAACGGCTTACCTGCAGGTGCTCGGACTTCAGCAAAGTCATTGAGTACATATTTGACGGATTGTCACAGTTATTATGCTACGTTTTACATGTTGTCCTGTGTTCACCGTCGTCTATGTTGTGGGTAAGTCCAGCGGGGATACCTTTATTTACACTATTTATAAAGCTAGGGTGACTTTGAGAGAAGTGTGATGTTAGGACGTCCGTAAACCAGTTTAAACCCCCAGTGGTGTTTTTGCTACTGATCGTGCCAAGGCGGTACTCTCTTTGTCACCCTTCCTTTTGTTTGCCTTGCGTATTTGTGCTTGTGATTTTGTTCATGTGTGGAACGTTTGTCTCTGGTTCTTGTGTGTCTTTTGGTGTTTTCTGTGTTCATCTCGTGTGTGAGTGTGTGGCTGTGTGTGTATGTGTGTCATGCTGTCTATCGGTGTTTTGGTGGTGGTTGCGTCTTGTATGTGGCTTTGCCTACTTGACTTTACTACTTTTTCATTTATACGATTCGTACTTTATCTCTTACATCGAATTATCGAGTTAGAGATATCGAAGTTTATCTGTAAAAGCATTTCCTGAAACCATTTGGTATGCATATTGTAAAGTTCATTGTTTCAACGTGACGTTACTGACGGTAATGCATTAATGAAACATACGTTTATGATAATAGCCCTCGGTTATAGATAAGAAAACAAGTCGGAGACTAAACTGGGCATAACAATGACAAAAAAGGAATTTGGTTACTCGTGTATAACCAACCTGACATAGAACGCGAACTTACTGCGTCTTATCGATGCGGGCAAAGATTGAATTTGTGACCCACAGCTGTAATATTATTCTATCAACAGATAAAAATGCACATATTAAACGGTGTTTTTCTGAACTTGTATAGCTTTTCGAATATTCACTGTCTGTTGATAAGGACACCCACTTTATCCATTGACATCGTATAAATGATATTTTGTTCCTTTATATTGCTAAAGGGCAACATTCAATATTCGTATCATATTTGCAACTACTATTTGTAGACCAAAAACATCTTCGAAATGCGTATTGTAAAGTGCAGTTCGTCAATAAAGTAAGTGTAACCAATTTGAAAACACGTCTAATCTGATGAAGATCTGCACTGGTTGTCTTTTACACTCCTCTAGCACATTTAATACTTTCTTATGCTTAATGGACTCTGAATGTTCATTCAACTTTGAACATTCAGTAGTCAAAGGGTTGATATTGTGTACTTGATTAATGCTCCACCTGATGTTCCTGGCATTTAAAATCGAATTGATATGACCGGGTTTGTTTTATTTATTTATCACGTTAATTCAGGTATTTTCAGCAATGTAATTTCATATGATTTTATTTTCCTACAGGAGCATTGGTTTTGGAACACTTAGTACGTTTTCAAGAGTTGGTGCGATAATTGGTCCACAATTTGTGTACCTGGTTAGTATGGTTTGTATACAGTAAATCCCCCTTCACTGAGAACTCGAAAAAGAGCATGCTCCTAGACTAAGCAGCAACGTAAGTAATAGCTTAACGCAGGACACATGGTATTATTTTCTTTCTACAACAGGCAGCAACCTGCTTTGACAGATAGATTGGATGGTCGAGGTTCTTAATATGTAACCTTCCACTATCTCCGAACAGTTAACCCTTTACTCCAAATATACTCCTTTCTACGCCTTTGCAAATAGAGTAGACCCAGATCAGACGGATCCTATAACAGCCGTCTGATCAGGGTCTTCCCTGTTTGTTTATAGTATAATATTAATATAGATCTAATTATACAGTTCCTGCCTGAGCCAAATTGACCTGTGTTCATATGCCATTATAAAAGACAATCTAATTAATACTCATGATAGCATTTCTTACATGAACATTCATGGAGTAAAGGGTAAAATAAAAAAACACTACTCTGTTCTGTTTCATATTTGTTTCATATTAGACAAGTACAGGCAATTACTCTTACAAGTCTCGATTCGATTCCAGACAAATGCTGTTACGTTATGTTTTCTAGGGTCGACACTTTTGCAATACTGGCCCTCTTTAATCATGTTCTTGACAAACATTTAGTTATGTGAATTTATCCGTTTATTCCTAGAATGAAGCATAATAACTGCAAATCAGAGGTCTATCATTAGTAATCACCCGACCAGGGTGATCTTTACTGATTTTTACTGCTCCAATTAAATCTATTAATAAACAACTCTGGTGGTACAGTCGTATTACCCGTTAAAATGTGACGCCTTTCAAATAGAACAGTCCTGTAAAGTCGTATGATCTGTGCCTAAGGTTATAAAACTTCTGATTCGAATCCGAGTCTGAGATAATTCTCAAGTATTTGATTGGTTAGATTCTTAACAAGCTCAGAATCCGACCAATTAGATGCTTGTGAATGAACCCAGACTCGAGCAAAACATTTTTATAAGTTTTCCGCATGTTCTGCTATAGTTAAACAATTAATTCCTTTTTCATTTGCCGATATAAGTTGTCTTGTGGCTATACCGTTTCTTGTTTGATGGTGTTTGGTGCGGTGTCATTTCGTATGTGACTCTCCCTGTATGACTATTTTTCCATATTTATGGTTAATACTTATTTAATCGATTTTACTTAATCCATTCAGTGTGGAACAGGAGTCAGTCATTAATGCCCTTTGCAATTATCATCCCTCTTATCAGATTCCGCACCGTTTACCATGTACATTTTTAAGCCAATCCTTGGATTATCACGGTAACATAACATTTTGGACGTTTGAAATGACACATTGGAAAATCATCGAGCTTTGAAAGGGTTAGAATCAGACTCATTGATTGGTTAAATTCAACATGATCACTTATATTCGCCGCTTCCTTCATTGCAGAGTACAAAGGTGCCCGGCCTTTTGTTCCTGTCTAGTGGGGTTATTGCTACGCTGTGTATGATAGCCTGTCTTGGACTTGACGAAACGAAGAATGCGAAATTAAATGACAAAATATCAGAAACGAAATAGCTTCATGGATATAAGTAACACGTGGCATTTCAATAGCCGGTTGTGAACACTATATAAAAATTATATGATCATTCTAAATGATTTTGCTTTACTTGTATTTGTTGATTGTTTAGTGATTAATGTGGATACAAATTACGAATTACGAGCAGATATTATAACACATACTCTAGATAACACGTACTAAATATATTTAGACCATTGACGCCTCTGTAAAAGCCACCTTCTTTAAATTCTTTTTTTTATTCTAGAAAATGCACCTTTTATGTGGATTTATGGAAAAAAATAGCCTGTGAGTGAATAGGTTAAATGCATTTTATTTATAAGGCTGTGTCATTACTGGGACATGTTGAAATACTTACTAGTCAGACAGTATTCAGAAAATGTACCTTTCAGAAAATAAAAAAACACGATTTGCAAGAAGCAAATGGCATGTTAAAACATGCGTTTGGTTTTAGAAGAGCTGTCATAATTTGTCTTTAAACATTCTGCTTGGATATAGGTACTTTTCATTACATTTCCTTATTGTTTAAATAATCAATGTGATTAAACATAAAATAATCCCTGATTATGTATGCTTGTGTAGGTTTGGATATGCCTATAAGAAAGGCTATAACTGTAGTCATATTAAATGCATATTATCCGTACGGAGTGTGCAACTTTTCACAAGAACTAACCATTCAAAAGTTTCATGGGTCAATGTCACAAACGTTTGGAGTTATGCACCACATAAACATCTATCTTTTTTATTTTTATTGAATGTGAACAGCATTTCTAATCGCCATGTTTGTTATTGGCGAATACGGATGCAGTTAAATCTCTCTATAGCAATCAATAGTTTTAGCCCAATGGAGAGCCATAGGTTAGTCTCCTTATCCGATGAATATTCTTATGCATTAATGACATTATAAATATTAGTTTTATGATTATTTACAACGGCATGAGAAATGTTATGCGTGACAGAAACCGTTATATAGGATAATTATTAATATTTGGGACAACAGAGAAGTCTCTAATCGGACGACTCCTACAATGGTATAGCGTTGGAGGAACGTTCTTTCGTTTTGCATGACGTAGCCATTTTATTCTGAAGACAGGCATTTGTATTAAGTTATCGCTGAAGACTTTTCTGCTTGCTTGCATAACATCCAAGTGTTTGAAGGTAAAGATGTCGAGTTAAACATGTCGCCAGTTTGTTTACACTTTATTATGTATGGTTATTCTTTAACTACGCATCGTACAGTCTAGAACAAATGAATCTCACAGAGGCTTAGTTGTATAGAATATGTCACAGAGTGGACAAATCCCTTTCCGTATTACTTAATTTCCGTTTCCCACAACTAACCTCTAACATACCACATGCCACTAATCACATGATATCGAATGGCCAATGCAATGTTGCATTTCATAAGCATTTCTATTCCGGGGGTTGTCATGTACATATCCTAATGTGAATATACTCGTGTATTATACTGGATACTCTGTATCATGCAGGTTAGTTGTCATTAGTGTTGTAATTAGTTACTTACTCTAATTAAGATTGTATTTCATTGTTTTTCTCATTGCTATTTGTTATTTGAATTTGGCAATGATTCATGGCATCTGTCATTCGGGATTTGTCATATAGGCGTGATTTGACTATACAGTATACTGGATACTCTGTATCTTGCATTGTTTTCTTTACACTGCCCGTGTAAACCAAGAGCTATTTGATCCACAAAGTATTGCTGTCACGTACAACGAGAGTGGCAACATGTCTCAACTACCCGTTGATTTAAGGCCGTGACAAATAGATACTGTTTATTAATAAAAACAAGTATACTTGTGTGTAACCTGTATTGACATTCGGTTGTTCCTTTGAATGCAAAATATAGTGTACATCAAGATCAGATGCGTATAAGCAGGGGCTGCACAATTTATCATACAAAAATACTCCAGCAAACATATAAGCCTTAGATACTGATAACTCTAATATTACAGACTAGTGGGTCATTACGCTTTGCATATTAAGCGTTCAAAGTGTTACTTTCAGCTTGCCTACATTAACAGCTATTAACTATCACTAACTGTTTTTACTTGGCCCAATATGTAATATATATTCTCGTATCTGCCATCTGCAGGATTATTATTGGTTGACACGCACTGTCCGTACAGTTATTAGATGAACTAATGCAAAATCATTGCCAGAAATGTCTGTCCATCGTTTTGTAGTCAGTTGATACAGAGCAAGTAATATACAAACAACTTTAATATTATATTTCTATGACCGTTGAATTTGGAGTTCGTTCAAAGCACGATGGGCAGGATTGGAACAATCCTCACACAGCAATTTGTTAAAGTACAATAGCATTGACTAGAGCTATATTCGCGCCACAATTTATTCAGGCACGATGGCCAGGATTGGAGCAATCCCGGCACTACAATTTGGTAAGGATCTGAAAGTTGGAGTTCCTTCGAAATACAAAAGGAGAAACTAGCATACTCGGTTTTATTGAGTCTGTTAAATGTGCAACACTACTCATGTCCCCTAGCATCGGCTTAAGTGGTATTCAAAGCAAATAACATGGAAGCTAATGATCCCGAATGACCAGAAAGTAGAACAATACCGAGATTGAAGTAGGGGGCGACTTTTTACGGCCGCCACACAAGCACTAAACACCTGCTGTTGTGAAGTACATAAATTCACAACACAGTTGTGCACAACTTGCAAAAGGCCAATTGGAGATACTCTCCTCTGTTCTTGATGCACTGATTTTCACAAACATACATTTACTTTTCGGTTATCCCAAGATTGTACAATGGAGTGAAAATACAGTAGAACTTCGATATATTGAACTCGGACAACTCGACATTCACTGATAACTCGAAGTAAATGTTCGGTCCTTCCAAAGTGTACAATACAGAATTGTTCTAAAATGTATCACTACTCAGCTTTCAGCATTACTTTAGACCTGTATTAAACTTATTAGAAACCGGGTGACATGAACCTCTGTTATCTCAAAGTAATGTTATGGTACTTTGCAGTTCGAGATATCGAAGTTCAGTTGTATATTGGCTCCAAAATATATTTGGACGAGTATACCGTAATTGCAATTTGCTTTGCAGGAATATATCTTTAAAATATATCTATAGTTACATGCTTACGCTCGTTTAAGCTGGTTCTTTAAAAGAAGGCTGGCGTTAAATAAGTATGCCAACTAAATGATAGTAATTCACGGGCCTACGAAATGACCCTTCTTTAGGTTTGGTTGTTCCAAATTAAGCAGCCATTTGCTATTTATATGCCCTTCTTATCCATCAAGTATTGTAGAGTATGTGTACTACTCAAGGAGCCAATAGTGCCTACCGTGCACCCCAGACTTTTTTTCATGGGTACCAAAATGTTCAGAAAAGTGTCCTGAATCAAAATCGCGAATGTACTCAAACTTAAATTCTTTTAGGCTATGTGTATTTTAACCGTTTCCATGCCCCCCCCCCCCCCCCCCCCAGTTTTCGTAATGATGACCCATACCTACAAATCCGCCCATAGCACAGCCAGTATTTGTCCTAAAACTATAAAACTGGTACCAAATGGAAGATAAGACATTGTGCTTTTATTTCCAACTGTTGTTTTTAATTATCTTATTTGCATACTGTCTCATGAATATTAATGAGAACATTAAAATAGTAAAAAAGTATAGAAATAACGTAAACCTTTCTTTTTGTTTTATCTTACAAATATTAGAAAATAACTTCAAATGCAGTTTAACATGATGACAAACCCCCCAGGAAACAAACACTCCAATTTGAGGGCCATAGCATTAACATTAAGTACCATTTTTCACCGTTTTCATGGCAACACCCTAGTTTTCGTAATAATGGCCCGTACCTGCAAAATTGTACATATCACAGCCAGTTTTTGTCCTAAACCTATAAAACTGGTACCAAATTGGAGATAGGACATTGTACTTTTATTTACAGTTTTTTCTTAAATTACCTTATTTGCATACTCATGAATATTAATGAGAACATTAAAAATAGTAAAAACAATATAGAAATAACGTAAATAATGTAAACTATTCACTTTTTATCCTACAAATATCAGAAAACAATTTCAAATGCAGTTAAACATGATGACAAAATCCTCAGAAAACAAAATATCATATTTGAGGACCAAAAATTTAACTCTAAGTAACTTTTTAACTGTTTCCATAGTAACCATTCATTTCACTCTGTTCACACATTTTTGTTAGTTGACACCTACCTGCAAAACTCTTCTATATAACAGGAAGTTTTTGTGCTAACTGTATAAAACTGGTACCGAATTACAGCTAAGACCTTGTGCTTTTGATACCCAAACAATGAACTGTAAGTAGCATTGTAACGGTTTCCATGGTAACCGATCCTTTCACAAATTTTGGAAATTTGACATCCACCTGTAATACTCCGCTAGATCTCAGTTAATTTGGATGAATCATGAAATCATTTGTTACATACATCGATATGAGGCATTGCTTTAATAGTAAATATTACTTTTCTGATATAAACTAATTTGCATATGTATGAATATTTATGAGAACAGTAAGAGATGTTGAAATTTTCGACAGACACCAGTCTTTCTCTTATAAAGCAAACAAAAATACAAAATGGTTAGCTAAAGTTTACTATGATCACTAAACATCACCAAGATTGTTAGATAAATAAATTTGGGACAAATCATATAGCACTGATGGTGATATATATGTTTCCTAGGCAACCATTCTAACCTCATTGTTCATATTACATACTGTTTAAATACCTGCAACATACAAAGATATTGCGGCCTACTTTGGCGATAATTATAAATGATATAAACATATACCCGGTAGTTGATGTATGAATCTTAATGTTTGGTTCATTTTATGCAAATTATCTTATTTGCGTCCTCATGAATATTAATTAGTGGTAAGAAAACAAAGAGAAACAATATTGAAAATAACATGTTTGGCAGTATGCCGAGCACAACATTACACCATGCTCCAAATATAACTTGCAATAATAAATAAAATTTCAACATCTCTTACTGTTCTCATAAATATTCATACATATGCAAATTAGTTTATATCAAAAAAGTAATATTTACTATTATAGCAATGTCTCATATCTATGTAACAATTGATTTCATGATTCATCAAAAATAACAGATCTAGCAGAGTATTACAGGTGGATGTCAAAATTTGTGAAAGGATCGGTTACCATGGAAACCGTTACAATGCTACTTACAGTTCATTGTTTGGGTATCAATTTAAATACTTAGCTTTCTGAGTATTTTGTCATCAATTTAAACTACATTTGAAGTTTTCTGATATTGGTAGGATAAAAATTGAGAGGTTTACGTTATTTCTGTATATTTTGCTATTTTTTAATTATTCTCATTAATATGCATGTGTATGCAAATAAGGTAATTCCTAAGTATAGCCTTTAAACCAAAGCACAAGGTCTTAGCTGTAATTCGGTACCACTTTTATACAGTTAGCACAAAGACTTTCTGTTATATGGAAGATTTTTGCAGGTAGGTGTCGACTAACAAAAATGTGTGAACAGAGTGAAATGAATGGTTACTATGGAAACAGTTAAAAAGTTACTTAGAGTTAAATTTTTGGTCCTCAAATATGATATTTTGTTTCTGAGGATGTTGTCATCATGTTTAACTGCATTTGAAATTGTTTTCTGATATTTGTAGGATAAAAAGTGAATAGTTTACATTATTTACGTTATTTCTATATTGTTTTTACTATTTTTAATGTTCTCATTAATATTCATGAATATGCAAATAAGGTAATTTAAATAAACAACTGGAAATAAAAGCACAATGTCCTATCTCCAATTTGGTACCAGTTTTATAGGTTTAGGACAAAAACTGGCTGTGATATGTACAATTTTGCAGGTACGGGCCATTATTACGAAAACTAGGGTGTTGCCATGGAAACGGTGAAAATGGTACTTAAAGTTAATGCTATGGTCCTCAAATTGGATTTTTTGTTTCCTGGGGAATTTGTCATCATGTTAAACTGCATTTGAAGTTATTTTCTGATATTTGTAGGATAAAAAAATGAAAGGTTTACGTTATTTCTATACTTTTTTTTACTATTTTTAATGTTCTCATTAATATTCATGAGTATGCAAATATGATAATTAAAAAAATGTTGTAAATAAAAGCACAATGTCTTATCTTCCATTTGGTACCAGTTTTATAGTTTTAGGACAAATACTGACTGTGCTATGGGCGGATTTGTAGGTATGGGTCATCATTACGAAAACTGGGGGGTTGCCATGGAAACGGTTAAAATACACATAGCCTAAAAGAATTTAAGTTTGAGTACATTCGCGATTCTGATTCAGGACACTTTTCTGAACATTTTGGTACCCATGAAAAAAAGTCTAGGGGGATGGGGGGTGCACGGTACGCGCTATTGGCTCCCTGAGTATACAGAACGCAGTCCTTACCCAGGTGTATAAACAAATATTCTCTCAAATGTGTATATGATTGAAAATGTATTGTGACACAAGCTTTTGAGAAACTTTGAGCAAGTGTCAAACAGCTTGGATCCTAATGAGACGCTAAGATACCCGGCAAACTTTTTGATATTCTGTGATCATGTTAACAGTGCCAGAAAATTCAACCGACAACTTAAGTCAAAAGCTTGCATAGGAGACTTATAATTATGTTGTTATGATAGTGAAAATAACTACAACTTTTAATAAGTTTGGACCACACCATACAAGAAGAAGACCGTGGATGATATTGTCCACAGATGGTCAGACATAGAATAGTATGGACAAACGAACGATAACCTGATTCCAACATGAAATAATGTCTCGAATGTCCCTTCGGCAACTTGAAGACACAAACAGTATGGAAGATGATGGAGAAACTGATCATACATGTAGTAGTGGCAGTTATAAATATATGTATTCTAAAATATCTTTAGTTTCGAATTCCATAGTTGTATGATCTCAAGCATTTATTACAATTTATTCTTGTATCGTCAAACATGCCATTGCGACGGAAATTGAGATTGATAATTCAAGTTGAGAATGTATTTAACCCTTTCCTTCATATAAACACATTTCCACGCATCTTCAGAGTCTTCTATAGGAGCCGTCTGATCAGGGTCTGTTCTGTTTGCTAATGGAATTTGACAGATTTGTGACTTTACTATCTAAAATGACTACAACAATATACTTTCCATATTTGACAATAACTATTTGTCCATGACTATTCAGTAGGTGTTGAAATTTTGAATAACTACAACGGAAAGGGTTAAAATTTAAATAAAAGTGATAGATATAAGCTGGTCTCAAACATATCATTTTACCAAATTCTGAAAACAATGGAATAAACTTAAACAACAAGCCACACAGATGAATACTTTAACCTTTGTCTCGCTACCTTCATAAATAATCCGCTATCTCAACTCTGTCCCTGTTTAACATTCATGAAAGAAATTATACTGCCAGGAATATTAATGAGCCAAACTGTTCTAAAGCATTATTAACATAGGAATGTTTGACTGTGGCAGAGCGTGTAGAATCAGATCTATATAATCCTATAAGAAACAAAATAGACCTTGATCAGACGGCTTATTCAGGAGCCGTCTGATTTTGTTCTACTCTGTTTGCAAATGCGTTGACACGCGCTTATATGAAGGAAAAGGGTTAACCCTGTTGCCATTATTTGCCAACTTAATCACGTTTGCAGACAGTTTGGATCTAGATGAACGCTGGGTAACTTAACACTATTTATAATATGACACTTTCTATACTTTCACGTTCACCCGTTTATTTACCCCTGTTAAAAGCTGTATGCTACAGTCTAGGTGGGCACATCTATATTTATAGTTTGAGTTAAGTGATTGTGTGGTGGCCGTAAAAAGTCGCCCCGTACTTCACTTTCAGTGTTGTATTTTCTGTTTCTATGGGATCATTAGTTGTTAGGGTGTTATTAGTTATGAAAATTGAATACCGCTTTTAAAAACCAGTGCTAGGGACGAGAGAAGTGTTGCATTTTTAACAACTGCTCATGAACAAACTCAATAAAGCCAAGTCTGCAATTCTCTCCTTTTGCACTGCTGCCTTTGCTTTCGAAGGATCTCCTACTTTCAGAATTTATATATATTAACTAAACTCGGATGTATAAATCATTCCACCCTTATCCCACTCTCCGCGACTGGACTCTTATTTGCAAACAGCTTGGATTCACCTGACGTGCCAAGTAACTAGGCGTCTCGTCAGGATCTAATATGTTTGACACTCTGTCAATAGATTCTCAAAATCGTAGTTATCGAACCGGAAGCTATCAGAAGTGCATCTGATCAAAATTTGAGCAGACATATTTTTGCAGCAACATAAAGAGTAACGTTCAACAGAGTGCTCTTGCGAAAGTCAGTGATAAAATTACACATTCGGACTATTCTAATTTTGGAATGCTGAGTAGGCATTATCATGTATTTCAACCCCTTCCCTGTTCTATATTAATCCAAATTACAATACCTACTAAATGTTCAAGGACATTGGAGCTTTGGAACTTTGGAACATTGTAGACATTTTGGAAAGAAAACAAATCTCTCAAATTCATTTCGCAAACAGAGCAGACCCTGATCTGGGTCTACTTTGTAACCGCGTGAACGTCGTTTACATGAAAGAAGGGGTTTATATATTCTCGTAGTATTTGACGAAACGACTTTTTGAAAGTTTCGTGTAAACTGAAGAGCTAGCCAAACTATAGTCTGACCTAAAAAATATTACGTTTTAATATTACCTGCATTGAGATTTGGTTGTTGTATCTGTATGTACGTGATGCGAATACGTATGATCTTTATTCCTTTCAGTCCGTTATAAAGACACTGCATATTTTATGCGCAGACATGGCCTTTGAAATATATATAAATATATTTATTTAAATCAGCGAGGAGTTAACGAGGCAAGCAGAAATTCAAAAGTAAGTTTTTATTGCAGAATAATTTTATTTGCCCTGTAATTCATGCTCTGGATTTAAAGTATAGATCTGTTGAATTCTCAACGTTCTGAAGTAGACATTTATTTTATTTATAATTTTCTGTATAAATCTGAAAGTGTTAGAAAGTGTTATGGTAACATCTCTATCGACATGCGTTCCTCCAAAGCATTTTCTCCTGTTTTGTATGCAGTTGCTTCTACTTTGCCGCAACCTTTCCTTTATATAAACGCGTTTTGACGCATTTGCCAACGGAGTAGACCCAGATCAGATGACTCCAATCGGAGCCGTCTGATCAGGGTCTATTCTACTTTTCAATGGAATTTGATAGTTTTGTTTCTTTACTTTCTGAAATGGCTACAATATTTCACCTTCCACATTTTATTATAACTATTATGGCCATGACTATATTGGAATTTAAAATAAACAATGAACAGTGAAAGCGTTAAACAATATTAACCGTTAGTACAACTAGTATCGAAACTCATCTCAGCTTTGCCACATTCACTTTCAGTAGTTATAATACTCTTAACATTTCAATAAATCATTCAAGTAGAGTAGGACTTTTCTAAAGGGGTCAGTAGATGAATAAACGTGTGTATTTTAACCCTTCGCTTGCTGAATTTTAAAATACATTTCTCCTTCTTTACCCATGCCCTGTTGTATATTTACATATATATTCACTGTGTACAAGTATTTCGCTGTGCAATCACTGCTGTGGGGTGCACTGGTTGCACAATCAACTGGTAAATAGTGCAGACCCTGATGAGACAGCTCCTGCAGGAGCTGTCTCATCTGGGTCTTCACTATTTACAGGTAGGTATATTGACGCGATTAGCAAGCGAAGGGTTAAGAATATATCAATATACTACGACCGATAGAACTGATATCCGGCATAGTGTTATATTAGAGGGACGAGTGCTGTTTATATAAACAGAAAACAATGCAGAAAATTCTGATTAAGATGTCTGTGACCTAATGGAGCTTTCTGTGGAACGTTTGATCCATAGTAACATGCATACTGTCTACACTGTTTGCAAAGGATATTAGTGACTCGTTTAGACATTATAATGGTTAATCTGCGACAAAGCAAATGGGATAAGAACAAGATGATATTATACAGCTCAAAATAACACGTGTCCCATGAAACATTACGATAATATAAAGACAAATGTTGCTAAATTGCACAAACGGTAGCATGTACTGACACAGTCTTCAGTATACCCGCTATAAAGTTGCAATGTCGAGTTGATCACAAGTTGGTTCGAAAAAGTATTATTCTGGAGAAAATAGAATTGTACAATAAACCTAATTATTCGAGTTAACATTCGTTTCAGATGACGGTGAATGAGAACAATGCGAAGATTAGTCCAGACCAGATCATTAGTGACCTTGGAGGTTGTGGTCCATACCAGATGCGCATTAACATCGTTATGCATCTCATGAAAAGTCTGATTTGTTGGAGTACCAATAGCATGGTACTTTTCGCACTGACGCCACCATGGTGGTGTGTTGAAACACATCCTATGAATGGGACGATAGACAACCGTTATAACGCATCGTCAATAACTCTGGAACACATTGCTTCCACTATGAAAACTTCGACTGGTGATAACTATAATGAAAATGCAACAGATACACTTTTCAAGTCTTGTTCGACTCGTAATGGGGAGAAGTGCACCATGTATAGATTCGATGGAAGTGCGACACTTGTCAGCGAGGTATACGTTTGATTTAAAGCATTTAGCATTAATTATAATTATACTGAAAATGTATCACACCAAAGATTTATCGCCAAATATTTGTCATACCAAATGAGATGAGAAGTCACTTTGTTAACTGCTAGGGTGACTTTGAGAGAAGTGTGAGGTTAGGACGTCCGTAAACCGGTTTAAACCCCCAGTGGTGTTTTTGCTACTGACCGTGCCAAGGCGGTACTCTCTTTGTCACCCTTGTTTGCTTTGCGTCTTTGTGCTTGTGATTTGTTCATGTGTGGAACGTTTGTCCCTGGTTCTTGTGTGTCTTTTGGTGTTTTCTGTGTTCATTTCGTGTGTGTGTGTGTGTGTGTGCGTTTGGGTGTGTGGTTGTGTGTGTGTGTGTGTGTCATGCTGTCTATCGGTGTTTTGGAGGTGGTTGCGTCTTGCATGTGGCTTTGCCTGCTTGACTTTACTACTTTTCCATTAAATGACAGTAGAAGTACCATGTCTACGTCTTATCCTGACAAACAGATCAAAGTAATACAACGTCTTAAAATGTTTGACTGTACTGTGTATTGATTATTCAATCTAGCCTATAAGAGAAATTAACTTCATCGTCATTATACTGAAATTAATAAATAAATAATTATGGTGCTTTTTAGGTTGACGATACACCTAGGCACAACTTCTAGTATACACACTAACATAATAATAATTTAAGATTTGTAAAATCGTTATTGTTGTTTCAGTTTGATTTGGTCTGTGACGCTGCTTTTGCACCAAGTATGATGATGTCCATTCAGAGTGCTGGGTCTTTTGTAGGTAACATTATAGCTAGACAAATATCTGACCTCTTTGGAAGGAAGCGACCATTCTTTGGAGCAGTTGCTCTTGCTACTACAGCCAACTTTGTAGGCTTCTTTTCGAATAGCTGGGTGTTATTTGCTATTTCAAGATTTTTAGGGGGTGTAGCGGCGACTGCTTTCATAACAACCATGTACAGTTTGTTGAGCGAGTTCTCCCTGGCACAACACCGAGCATGGATCATCGGGATTCCTTCATGGCCTATTGAAGCTTGCGTATTTGCCGGAATGGCATATTTAGTGAAGGAATGGCGATATATACAACTGGCAAATGCTTTGATAGGCATTCCCTGTCTGATGGCTTGGTGGTATGTCTACTAGAGATATAATTCCAAATTTATGAAGAAGATTCTGTACAGGTTTAAGGAAAAGAATACCAACATTGCATGTTAGATATCAATGCATAATATCTGTCCAGTTAGACACAAGTGGCGATAGTACGAGTATGGCTATTGATCAAAAATGAGAAATGAACAGACACAGATTTATAGGGCTATTGTTGAATGCCATATCGTTAGTTCAAAAACGACCTAAAATCCTATAAAAACAAACTAAATCTTCTCGGATCAAGTTAAAGATGGCAGACTGACGGCCATATGTAATTTTGTTAATGGTTCAGTTCAGTTTTTGCAACATTTGTATGAAACAACACAGAAATGGCCAATATCATTAACACATTCCTTCATGTTGACGCACTTTAATGCCTCTGTAAAAGGTTTGAAACATTGTAATAAATAGAATATTTACTTTTTAGGAGCAAATGCTCTATTCATCACAATGACTTCAATGTCACACAATTCTATATAAGTTTTTATTTTCTCTGGTAATTGCTCATTTTCGGTAGATTTAACGAGGTTCGGTCTAAAGGTAGCATATGAGGGAATGTGTTAAGACGAACAGATACTATAATACCACGCAATATGTTAAATTTCACCTGAAATTGCGAGCTGATTTGTCACTTTTTATAGTAGTTGTTTCTGAAAGTAGTAAATACTAATATTCATGATGTATACTGATCAGGATTATACCAGAGAGCTTTCGGTGGTACTTGGCTCATGATAGAAAAACAGATGCTGAAAGAGTGTTGAGAAAAGTGGCAACTGTAAACAAAAAGGCGCCAGTGTCCCTAAAGCAGCTCGAGAGCATTAAATTTACAGAGGACGAGGAGGAACAAGGGCGGAAATATACAATTGTTGATGTTTTCAAATCCAGATACCTCGTAAAGGTGACACTGCTCATGGCTATTAACTGGTAATTATTCTGCTGTTCAGTAAGTCATTAATATTTTAAATGCATTAATCCTTTCACCGCCAATGTCGCATAAATGCACCATGACAAATAGTGAAAAGGCGACCTCTGATCAGGGACTTCATTTTTTGTCTCAATCTCTATTTTCATATATTTGCTCTATTTCTTTGAAATTTGCATTAGTTTATCTCATTTCCTTGTTGTACCGAATGATTTAACAAAAATTCCATTGCAGGCGACAATTATAATTTTGGCGCCAAAAGGGTTTTAATCCCTCTAAAGCTTTCACTGTATGAAAAAAAAGACATTTCTTTAACCCTATCCCGGTTCTATGTTTATTCCAAACGTCGATACCTTCTGAATATTGAAGGGTTAAATAGTTATAACGAAACACGGAAGGCAGACAATTGTAGCCATTTTAGAAAGTAAGGAAACAAACATTTCAAATTCCATTTGCAAACAAAGCCGACCCTGATCAGACAGAGCCGTCTGGTGTGGGTATACATTATTTGCAAATCGGCATGAAGGAAATGATTAAAACATGAGGTTGCTTAATGAAGGGCGAAAGTAATAACAATCGCCCTGCATTAAGCCACAGCCTGCTTGTACAACAGAGTATTAGACCTATTCCAGGCTGCCGCTTTTGAGGTTTTTCACTGTAACAAATAACCGACTTACGGTATGAGGTTTTAAAGGTGCTCATATTGCGTTGCTGAAGAAATGTGCAGCGTTGATGGTGGAATCGTGTTTACATTAATGACAATCATAGTGCAGTAGAACCTTAGCGGCAAGTCATTTATTGAACACACGAATCTTAAAAAACGGGTGGTTTCTTAATGTAGGGTAAATGCAATGCAGAGATATTTTATAGGAGCTTTTGCATTACTTTTGACCTGCATAAAGCTATCACCTGCCTTGCATATCCTTAATTAAACCTCGTTTAGATGATCACGTAAGGCAGGTTCTACGGTATAAAACAGGTCCGATCCTGATGAGACGCGGAATGACTTGGTCTCTCATATGAAAATAATCGTTTTGCAATTTTACATATTGATATTAGAATTGCTCAATGTATGCAAGTAAGTTATTATGTTTGTTATTTGAGAACTCCAATGGCCGTTACTTTATACGGTGGGCAATCTCATTGGATGGGACCATTTAAAACGCATTTTGTTTGATAAATTATATATGATAATGTCAGGAAGAATAACATCAGTTATTTACCGATTTAGCATGTTTTGCTGTGGAACATATTTAAATGTAGCGTTCTATTACAGTGTTTTCGTCTCTTTTCATGCTTGCCGAACTAATAAAATCAGATTGGTCACAATTTTAACTTAAAACAACCTTACCAAACACATTTATTACTTTCATCCGATTCCTTCAGGCCTTTTTTAAAGAAATTATTGACCGATTGGTAAACTGCTTGAATCCTGATTAGACGCCGACTTACTCGGCATGCCATCTGTTTGCTACACCTAGTCAAGTCTCGATTAAGATGAGAAGGGCTAATATTCTGAAAGTGGGTGATCCTTCGAAAACAAAAGTTTCGGTTTTATTGCCCTTAACCTGTTTACCTCATTGGCCAAATTTTGATCCATCATCTCATAGGCTATTTGTAGACCCGACCACTTTGACTAAATCTACGGAAAAGGAACATTGAACAGAAAAAGAAACTTTGAACATTGTGTAGTTTTGAACCCATTGTGATAAGTAGAGCATTTGTTTCTACAGCGCAAATGTTCTTTTTATCGCAATGGTTTCAATATGTTACCTTTTTAGAGGCGTCAAAATATGTCAGTATGAGGAAATAAGTTAAAAGCGAACACAATAATATCAAGCGTCAGTACATTCGTATGCAGTGTATTGTAATCTTTTATATTTCTATGCATTCTACAGGATAGGAATGGGCTTTATAAGCTATGGAGTGTTCTTTGGCATACAAGCGTTATCTGGAGACATATACATGAACCTATTTCTATTCTCGGTGTCTGGCGTACCATCTAAGGCTATTGCTATTGGACTGGAAAACAAGTACGCATTATGTTACGCAGTACACAAGTAGTTGCCCCCAATCACTGCCATCAAACACTGTGAATTCTGATGCAACGCCTAGTTACTCGACGTATCATATGGATCCAAACTGTCTGCACATTCAATTACAGATTTGTTCATTGCAGCAACCCCTGTGAGAAACTGTCCCACGACTATGTTGCCTGAAGAGTCAATGTTATTCGAAGACGTTATAAATAAGAAAATGAGATGGTAAATTGGAGGATAACAGACGAAGTTGTCACTCGAGGAATAACGTATTATGTACATATTGAATGGTGCATTTTGTAAATATTCTTAACCATGTATCATTCTTGTATAGTACAGTATGACCTCGATAATCCGAACTTCTAGTATAGCAGATTTTAGACACGTTTATGCAGGTGGCTGCCTATTGCAGGGTGGAGTATATTGTATTTCTATAGATTCTGCCTGAGTCAAAATGCCCTGTATCTATATGCCATTATAGAAAATGATCTTAGTAATGTTCATGATGTAATAATTTCTTACATGAATATTTATAGAGTAAATGATGAATCCGATCTTAAAATTTACTAATGATACGTACTTGTGTGTTGAAATAATCGAGGTTTTACTGTATTTGAATCGGCTGGACAGATGACCGTTGGTCGCATTACTTGACAATCCTCAATATATCATCAGCTGGTTGTTATTCCGTGATTTTAACAAATATGCCTTTTCTTTAGAATAGGTAGAAGGCAGACAGCAATTCTGTGTTTCTTTATAAGTGCAGTCGGGTGTCTTGCAGCAGGAATTGTCAATTATATCGGTAAGGCTCTAGAGATAACGTTTCATATTTTCTGGAATGAACCCTATGTTATTTTGGGTGTCTAATTCGCTGCCAATGTCGCATATGTGATTACCTATGCAAACAGTTTGGATCCAGATGAGACGCCGAGTAACTCGGCATCTCATCAGAATCCAAACTGCTTGATATTGTTTCTATGATTTTAAAAACACAAATGAAGATAAATAAACTAAATATCGTACCAAACGACAAAAATAGGCAACGAAGGAGTCAACATTCATTCCTCTACCCGCGACCTGCAAATAGCTTTAACCCGGATGAGACGCCGAGTAACAGTAGATTGGAAAAGCGATTTGATCTTATGTTCTGATTGTCTCTTTTCAATGAAACATGTTAAAGTGCATTATATAGTGTACAGGGTTTCTGCTGACTTCGAAAAAAAATATGTAGAGAACTTTTAAACTAAAAGTGAAACTAATTTATATATTTTTCTAGATACACCTTTACGAGGTCCACTGATCAATGGGTTTTCTTTTTTCGCCAATGTTGGGATAGCGACTATGTGGGGCCCTATTCAAACTATGACGGTAGAGCTATACCCGACCGTCATCAGGTAAAGTTGATGTAAAATGAAGACTTCCAAGTGTTATGGTTACCGAAGACAATATTATAATTGCAAACAATAGAGACACTGTTAGACAGTCATGTTAAACCTGTAGCGAGCTGCTGGTGAAGTTCTGATAAGATTTGCAAACAGTCCAGTGTAAATAATACTCTTAGCTCACAGTGTGTAAATTATACCTTCAGCCCACATTGTGTATTTTATATTCTCGGCTCTCATTGTGTCAATGATACTCTCAGCCAACAGTGTGTACATGATACTCTCAGTTTGAAAGATGAATCTTTTAAATGCTGAATATTCTTTTTTCCATCGGTGTTTAGCTATACAGTACGGTGGCAGTGAGGTGACATGTGCAAGATTTTTATTTCAATTTTGTTTTTCCGAGATACCCTTTTTATCATCTCGATAACCTGAAACAAAATTGGATCCGAATGAGGCGCTGATATGATTATGATACAGTAATGAACATACGTAAATTGAAATAAAATGACCATTAGCGGACCATTTTTTAGCACGTTGCAATCATCGTATTCAGAATATTCCTGACCATAATTTCTGCATGTCTTAACTAAACCCTACTGCAATCGAATCTTCTTGTCTAGGGAATCTTAATGAATTGTTACATTGTGATGAATATTCAGAATACATTGAGCCCTCGTTACAGGGGCAGTGCTTGTTTCAAGACACTGTGTCGGTATAATGAGGAGTCTGGTGATATGGCGAAATGATCAGCATTTCACCAAGCTCCAAACTATGTGCAAGGTGCTAAAATAACTGAAAATATTTAAAACGTGCGTATGGTATGACCAGCTTTTCATATGCAATCCATACATTCCTCTCATACGCTATAGTGTGTGTGAGTCATAAAGGGGATGTCACAATAGAGCGTATGGCACAAATGTATGCGACCGTATGAGAAAATATGCTCATACACTCGCATATGCAGATTACGCTAGGAGTAGTTTAGACATACGTTGTATACGTTTCAGTCACGATGCCATACGTCGGTCTAGATACACGATGATTACGCTAGAGTGTCGGTAAAGATACGTTGCTTATATGTCAAATACGCTTCATATACGATGGTATGAAGGCGGCCAGTAAAGCTATCATATGGTTACCGTATCAGTAACTCAATTGTAACGTAAGTCTGATGAATGACTAACGTATTTAACGTATTTCTGGCTATTCATACGCTACTCATGCGCTCACATGCGCTCACATGTGCTAAAGATAGATTACTCATATGCTCGCATACACTCCTTACGCGCTGGTATACGCTACACTGACGCCAATACACACTCGTATACGTTTCTCATGAGCTGTATATACGCCAGATACACGGTACGCATCCGCTATTCATGCGCGGCTAATACGTTCATCGAAGATAGTGGGTTCATACGCTCAAAATATGTGCATATGACCAGTTTTTTAATACACAATCCATACGTTCCTCTCATACACTATAGTGACAGGGTGTCACACTAGAGCATACGGCACGAACGTATGCGACCGTATGAGAAAAAATGCTCATACACTCGCATACGCAGATATATGCTAGGAGTAGGTTAAACATACGTCATATCGATGTACGTTATAGTTACGATGCCATACATCGGTGTACGCTCTCATATGCAGAGGCTGAAAATAATTTTTAACATGCTCAAAAAAGTTCACCATGTACGAGCGTATGAATTATACGTTAAGCATACACTCATCATACGATAGTTACACGTTGATTATGCTAGAGTGTCGATAAATATACGTTACTTATAGGTTAAATACACTTCACATACGGTTGTGCATGAAGGCGTCCAGTAATGCTATCATATGGAAAGCGCATCAGTAACGTAATGGTAACATAACTGACGAATGACTAACGTATTAAACGTATTTCTGGCTATTTATACGCTATTCATGCGCTCACATGCGCTAAGCATAGTTTACTTATATCCTCGCATACGCTCCTTATACGCTGATATACGCTACACTGACGCCGATACACGCTGGTATACATGTGTCGTGAGTTGCATATACGCCAGATACATGGTACGCTTACGCTATTCATGCGCGGCTTTAACGTTTATCAAAGACAGTGGTGGAAAATTCGGATTCATACGCTCAAAAGTTGTGCGTATGACCAGTCGTTCATACGCAGTCCGTACGTTCCTCTCATACGGTATAGTGTGACAGGGCCATAAGCAAGACACTCTCTGAGAATAAGGGGGTCTTAATGCAGTGCAAACAGAGAAGCCCCACACCAAGTTCCAAATTAATGAAGAACTTAAGATATATAGAGTTGAGCTACCGTAAAACCATTCTAAGCCTAAAGTTAAATTTAGTATAAATATCGGTCTTGGAAACAGGTGGCCATCTTCCTAAAATCATCTAAATGAATTCTACTCAACTAGACTTCTGGTTTTGAGGGTTTTACTGTACAGAGAACACGTTACAGGACACGTTACAGATAAGCGTCGAGTGCCAAACAGTGTAGACTCTGACCAGCCGTCTATTATCATCCGACTAATGATGATATACACGGTTTGCAATGTACTGAGACGTCTTTCTCTAGAGAGTGTCTTATATTAAATAACGTATTTCCTTTTTTATTTTTTTCTATGTCTAGGACCATCGGATTTGGAGTTCAAAGCACGATGGCGAGGGTTGGGGGAATCCTCGCACCGCAATTTGTTTTCCTTGTAAGCATTTTGTATTTCCAGCATGGTTGTGAAAGTTGGTTAACCCTTTCCTCAATAAATACGCCTTTTTACCCCTCTGTAATAATCACTTCTTGAAACCATTGTGATTTATAGAGCATTTGCTCCTATAGGAGCAAATGCTTTATTTATCACAATGGTTTCAAACTACAAAATTCTAAAGTTTTCCTTTCCTCTAGTAAATTCTCCTTTTGGGTAGATTCATTCAAAGAGGTTGATTTTAAAAATAGCCTATGGAGGAAAGGTTTAGGACATGATAACTATTAGTCTGAGTGTTCTGACTAGAACGGTTTTTCCATTGTCGTCAATACAATGCTAGTATGATTTGATGTACTACTTGACACACTAGTATTTGTTTGTGTTTGAAAATTAGTAATATAAATAGTACCATTTAACGTAATATTATATCTTAATCTCGAATCGAATACTTTGAATTGCGTAGAAGTGTTTCCTCAAACTCTCCTTATGCCTTGATTGAATAACAAATGCGTAGATGACAGAAATATTTATTTGATCGTCAGAAAAACTATATTTGTGTCATAGTATCAATGGTTTACTTGCAGAGTACACAAATACCCGGACTGATGTATCTGACCTGTGGTGGGCTATCGGTCGTGTGTATGATAGCGTTATTGGGTCTTGCTGAAACTAAGAATGCAAACCTTAATGACAAGATAGCAGAAACAAAGAAAAGAATCGGGACTTTAACCACACAAGCCTAAGGAACGAACGCTTAGTTATTACTTGCAATCGGTACATATCTGAACGGCTGTTTGTGTATATTGACCCTTTCAAGGCTGCATGTTCAGAGTGAAATAGTACAATTCCTTATTATTCAAATAACACACACATCTCTCTTTTTATATTTAATGACTGTGGACAGCATTTCTAATCGCCTTATTTTTATATTGTCCAATATGGATGCAGATAAATCTCCCTTTATCAGTCAAACGCTTTAGCTAAACCCTTTACTCCATGAACATGAATTAAACTGACATCATGAATATTAATTAGACAATTTGTTGTAAAATCACACAAAAACTTGAAGTTTTGACTATGGCAGAAACTGTAAAATTATATTTGTATTATATCATAAGCCAAACAGACCAGACCCTGTAGGAGCCCTCTGATATTGTTCTACTATGTTTGCAGCAAGGCGTAAAAAGGGGTACTTATGGAGTAAAGGGTTAAAGGAGCGCCACAAGTTAGTCTCGTATCAGATGAATATTCATATAAACATTAATGACATTATAAACAATCACAGCGGTGTGGGAAATGTTAAACATGGCAGAAACTGTGAACTCTGATAGTTATTATTATTTGAGACAAAAGAGCATACCCTAATCGGACGACTCCTACATTTTAATTGTGTTAGTAGAACGTTCTTTCGTTCTGCACGTTGTAGGCATTGGAATTTGAAGACAGTAATTTGTATTATTAGCCCTTTCCTCCGGTAATATCGATATAATAAACAATGATACTATGAGTACTAGTTAGATTCATTCTTCTAATGGCATATGAACACAGACATGGCAGATTCGGTAATATCATAGCTATACATTAGGTTAAATAGTCGCTGTAGAGTGTTCTGCTTGCTATACATATTTATTGCTATACAGAGTTACTCGGCGTCTCATCAGGATCCAAACCGTTTTGCATGATATTACAAACCAGTCTTCATGGCACTGAAGGGGTTAATGTCTGCAAATACTGTCGTCTGCTGCATTTGTTTCCTTCCATATCTATTCAAAATTAAATGTAAGAGTGAAAAACAGTTTGAACCGTGATGAGGTGCCAAGTTACTCGACGTCTCATCTGGATCCAGACTGTTTGCAAATGTTGTTATAAATGCTAAAAACCAAAAAAAGAGGAACAGTTGCTTACATTTCAGAAGTCAGTTGATTGTTTTTGGTCAGAATTTTGTATGTCCTTGCAGAATCAAATTACTAAGTAATAATGTTGCTCTCTGTTCTTTCTTCTACCCTGCTTAATCCATTACCTCATAGGCTATTTTTAGATACAACCTCTTTGAATAAATCAGCCGAAAAGAAGCATTAACTAGATAAAGGAAATTTTTAAATTTTGCAGTTTGAAACCATTGTGATAAATAGAGCATTTGCTCCTATAGGATCAAATGCTCTATATATCACAATGGTTTCACAAATTGGCTTTTACAGAGTCGTCAAAAGTCGTCAATATGAGGCAGTGGGTTAAACATGTTTTACGCAGCCATTTTACGCTCGCGTTAAACCTCGCATGTGTACACTGCAGAAAATGTAGAATATTTGTACAGAACGTAAAGCCTTACCCAGGTGTACAAACAAATATCTTCCCAAATTTGTATATGGTGATGTTTTACTACTTCTGATTCGATCAAGAAAATGTTGACAAGTGTTATGACACAAGCGTTTGAGAAAATGTTGACATGTGTTATGACACAAGCGTTTGAGAAAATGTTGGCAAGTGTTATGACACAAGCGTTTGAGAAAATTTTGACCAAGTGTTATGATACAAGCGTTTGAGAAAATGTTGACATATGTTATGACACAAGCGTTTGAGAAAATGTTGACCAAGTGTTATGACACAAGCTTTTGGGAAAATGTTGACAAGTGTTATGACACAAGCGTTTGAGAAAATGTTGACCAAGTGTCATGACACAAGCGTTTGAAAAAATGTTGACATGTGTTATGACGCAAGCGTTTGAGAAAATGTTGGCAAGTGTTATGACACAAGCGTTTGAGAAAATTTTGACCAAGTGTTATGATACAAGCGTTTGAGAAAATGTTGACAAGTGTTATGACACAAGCGTTTGAGAAAAATTTGACCAAGTGTTATGATACAAGCGTTTGAGAAAATGTTGACAAGTGTTATGACACAAGTGTTTGAGAAAATGTTGACAAGTGTTATGACACAAGCGTTTGAGAAAATGTTGACAAGTGTTATGACACAAGCGTTTGAGAAAAAGTTGACCAAGTGTTATGACACAAGCGTTTGAGAAAATGTTGACCAAGTATTATGACACAAGCGTTTTAGAAAATGTTGACCAAGTGTTAAGCCGCAAACCTTTGAGAAAATATTGACCAAGTAGCAAACAGCTGGGATCCTAATGAGACGCCGGGTTACCCGGCATCTCATCAGGTGAACAAAGAAAAATGCAAGAGCGACAAAGAGAGTATCGCCTTGGAACGGTCAGTGGCAAAACCATAACTGGTGTTTTAAACTGGTTCACGGACGTCATAACTTCAGACTTATGTTGATACTCTGACCGTGAAATCAATGCAAAGAAATGCAAGAAAATTCAACTGTGACTACTTCAGTCAAAGGCTTGTATATATATATTGAAGACACAAACATCATAAAAGACAATGGAGAAAATGATCATATTAATGGCAGTTATAAATATGATAAAATATCTTTATCAGACAGTTTCGAATTTTTACTCCACAGATGATTTATTATAATTCATTCTTGTCTCGTGAATCATTCGATTGCGAAAAGAACTGAAATTGATAATGCAGGTTGTAAATAGGGAATTTCTAAGACAGTTTTAACCCTTTCCTTCATACAACCACATTTTCTAGCATCTGCAAACAGTCTTCTATAGGAGCCGTCTGATCAGGTTTGCTCTGTTTGCTAATGACATTTGATGGATTTGTTTCTTAACTTTCTAAAATGACTACAACAATCCTCTTTCCATATTTGATTATAACTATTTTGTCCATGGCAATTCAGTAGGTATTTTATTAATAATTAAATACATATCGACAAATTCCTCAACCGGTTTCACTTATAGATCGTCAGGAGGATTGTTCTCAATATATATGTATTGAATTATATATACTTCCATAAGCAACCAGAGTATACCGTGATCAGACGGACTCTTTAGAAACCGTCTTATTTGGATCTACATTGTTTGAGCGTTGGACACGTTTATTTGAAGGAAAAGGTTAACAATTATGCCTCTATTCGCCAAAGTGACCACCTTTGCAATCAGTTTGGATACAGATAAACGCTGAGAAACTTAACTTTATAATATGACACTTTCTATTTTTTCACTTCCACCTGTTTATTTACCCCTGTTAAAGGCTGTATGTTACATGCTAGGTGGGCACACCTATAGTTATAGTTTGAGTTAAGTGCTGGTATGGTGGCCGTAAAAAGTCACCCCGTACTACATTTTCAGTGTTGTTCTATTTTCTGATCCTTCGGGGTGATTAATTTCGATGTTCTTAGTTATGAAAATTTACCACTTAAGCCAGTCTCCTTTTGCATTTCTGAATTTGCTTTTGAAGGATCTTCTTACATCATTTATATATCACGTACTCGGATGTATAAACTTGACAACGATTTGACTCTTATTTGCAAACAGCTTGGATCCATATAACATGCCAAGTAACTAGGCGTCTCGTCAGGATCCAATATGTTTGACACACTGTCAATAGATTCTCAAAATCTTAGTTATCGAGCCGGAAGCAGTCAAAATTGCATCTGATCAGAATTTGAGCAGACATATTTTTGCAGCATTATAAAGAGTAACGTTCAACAGTGTGCTCTTGCGAAAGTCAGTGATAAAAGACACATTCGGACCAATTTCGGAACGCTTTGTAGGCAGTATAATGTAATTTAAAGAACGCAGTAGTAAAGTCAAGCAGGAAGACACACACAAAACGCAACCACCACCGACAAAAAGCAAACAGCACACAAACACAACCACACAAATAAGCGCGCGTGCGCACACAAATACACGAGACGAAACATCAAACACGAACCAAAGCACAAATGCACAAAGACACCCAACATACAAAAAAGCAAGGGTGACAAAGAGAGTACCGCCTTGGAACGGTCACTGGCAAAACCACCACTGGAGGTTTAAACCGGTTCACGGACGTCCTAACCTCACACTTATCTCTTTCCCTGTTCTATGTGTAGACCAAATTGTGGACAAAATAGATAGATTGAAATATGGAAGTTGGAACATTGTGGTCATTTTGAAAGAAAATAAATCTAGCAAATTTCTTTAGCAAACAGAGAAGATCATGCCTGATCAGACGACTCCTGTAGGAGCTACTTTAGGTGTAATTTGGTTGCAACGGGTCTACTTTGGTTGCAGATGCGTGAATGTCGTTTATATGAAGGAAATGGTTAATATATTCTGATTTATTCTCGTAGTATTTGACGAAACGATTTTTGAAAGTACCGTGTAAACTGAAGAGCTAGCAAAACTACAGTCTGGCCTACAAAATATTACGTTCATTGAGATATGGTTGTTGTATTTGTATGTACGTGATGGGAATACGCCTGGTCATTATTCCTTTAAGTCCGTTATAAAGACACTATATATGTAGATTTTTGTCATTTTATGCGCAGACATAGCCTTTGAAATATATGAAATTTACCTGAATCAGCGAGGAGTTAACGAGGTAAAGTAAGTTTTTATTGCAGAAAAGTTTTTCATTTACTTTATATTTTATACTCTAGATTAAAACTATAGATTTGTTGAATTCTCAATGTTCTAAAGTAGACATTTATTTTATTTGTAATTTTCTGTATATATCTGAAAATGCAGTGTTATGGTAATATCTCTATCGACATGCGTTCCTTCAAAACATTTTCTCTTTTTTGTATGCAGTTGCGTCTTATTTCCTTAACATTCCCCTTTTTATACAACGCGTTTCACCGCATTTGCAAACAGAGTAGACCCAGATCAGACGACTCCTACAGGGTTTGCTCTGTTTTCAAATGGCATTTAGTAGATATGTTTCTTTACTTTCTAAACTGGCTACAATATTCCACCTATAACATTTCATTATTATTATTGTTATGTCCATGAATATTATGTAGTTATTGACATTTGAAATAATCAAAGAACGGGGAAAATGTATTAACCGTTAGTACAATTATTATTGAAATTCATCTCAGCAGTGCCACATCCATTTTCAGTAGTTATAATGCTTTTAACATTCCAATAAATAATTCAAGTACAGTAGAGAATTTCTAAAGTGGTCAGTAGATGAATAAACGTGTGTATTTTAAAAGACAGGTAGTTGCCTTTTAGCAGATTCAAACAGTTTGCAGAAGCTATTAGGAATATATCTATATACTCCGAACTGATATCCTGCAAAGTGTTATATTAGAGGGAAGATCGCTGCTTGATGTAGACAGAAAACAATGCAGACAGTTCAAATGAACATGCCTTTATGACCTAATGGAGCTTTCTTAGGATCGTTTGATCTGTAATTACATACTTACTACCTTCACCCTTTCAGTGCGGCAAACGCACTTATGTCCTTTGCAAAGAGTGTAGACCCAAATGAAAGGACTCCGGACTTAGAGGAACCGTCTTATTAGCATCATAAATACACATTCTCGTTTTACAAAATCCCTGTACATTCACGGTAAGTTTATGAATGTTCCATTTGAAGGTTCATCGTTGAAAGAGTTAAATATTCAATAGTGGAAATCTTTAGACTTGGCGCTGAACCGATGCAATATAGAAGCGGTGTCTATGTACAATGCGTTATCGTGGAAATTATCTTGTTAATTCCTTTTAAACGTGGCAATCATTATGCCTTAGATCTTTACTCTTTAGATACGCTTTTCTACGCATTTCAAACAGCTTAGACCCAGATCAGACGGATCCTATAGAGTTTGATTTTATTTGGAGATCATTTGAGCGATTCAGAAACAGAGCAAATATTTTTTGTCAACATGTGTTAACCCTAACAATGCTGAATTTTCAAATGGACTATACCAAATCTCAAACAGATTAAGCTTACGGTGATTATTTAGGATATTTTCTAAAGAAAGCTGTAAAATAACAAACTAGAAGTCCTCTCAACTGGATCTACACTATTTGCAAAGGACATTAGTGGCTCATTTCCCGCATTGTAGTGGTTAATATACGACAATTTGACATGAAAACAAATGAAATAAGAACAGATGATATTATAGAGCTCAAAATAATACTTGCCCCATGGAACATTAAGATAATTTAACGACAAGTGTTGCTAACTTGGACGAAAGGTAGGTAGCACGCACTGACACAAGCATCAGTATACACACGTGAAAATACCTGCTATAAAGTTGCAATGTCATAAGTAGGTTCGAAAAAGTACTATTCTGGTGAAAATATAAGTGTACATTGAAACTAATTACTCGAATTAACATTCGTTTTAGATGCCGTTGAATGAGAACAATGCGAAGATTAGTCCAGACCAGATCATTAGTGACCTTGGAGGTTGTGGTCCATACCAGATGCGCATTAATATCGCTACTCATCTCATGAAAAGTCTGATTTGTTGGAGTACCACCAGCATGGTACTTTTTTCACTGACGCCACCGTGGTGGTGTGTTGAAACACATCCTATGAATGAGACTATAGACAACCGTTATACCGCATCGCCAATAACACTGGAACACGTTGCTTCCACTATGAAAACTACGACTGCTGACAACCATAAAGAAAATGCAACTTCAATGACTGATGCACTTTTCAAGTCTTGTTCGACTCGTAATGGGGAGAAGTGTACTATGTATAGGTTCGTTGGGAGTGCCACACTTGTCAGCGAGGTATACATTTGATTTAAACCATTTAGCATTTAGTATCACTATACTGACGGTTTATCAAACAGAATTATCGCCGAATGTTTGTTATACCATAGGGCATCAGAAGTCACTTTATTTACTTAAATAAGATGGTAGAAGTACCATGTCTTTGTGAACCAGTATCCGGCTTATCCTGACTAAACAGATCAATTTCATACAATACCTTAAAAAGTGCGATATTCAATCTGGTTGCTGAGAGAAACTAAGTTATGTACACATGCCATTGAAACCATCGTCATTATACTGAAGTTAATAAATAAATAATTATTGTGGGACGATCAACCTAGGAACTACTTCAGTACATGTATATATTCCAATATTATAATAATTTAAAGTCTGTAAAACCGTTGTTGTTGTTTCAGTTTGATTTGGTCTGTGACGCTGCTTTTGCACCCAGTATGATGATGTCCATTCAGAGTGCTGGGTCGTTTGTAGGTAACATTATAGCTGG
The DNA here is from genome assembly GCA_963576725.1 of Azorinus chamasolen. Lineage (NCBI taxonomy): Eukaryota > Metazoa > Mollusca > Bivalvia > Cardiida > Solecurtidae > Azorinus > Azorinus chamasolen. Next base: position 50,928,686 of record OY755236.1, read on the forward strand.
GCAAATATCTGACCTCTTTGGAAGGAAGCGACCATTCTTTGGAGCAGTTGCTCTTGCTACTACAGCCAACTTTGTAGGCTTCTTTTCGAATAGCTGGGCGTTATATGCTACCTCAAGATTTTTCGGTGGTGTAGCAGCGACGGCTTTCATAACAACTATGTACAGTTTGTTGAGCGAGTTTTCCCTGGCACAACACCGAGCATGGATCATCGGGATTCCTTCATGGCCCATTGAAGCGTGTGTGTTTGCCGGACTCGCATATTTGGTGAAGGAATGGCGATATTTACAACTTGCAAATGCTTTGATAGGCATTCCCTGTTTGATGACTTGGTGGTATGTCTAACTTGCGGTATAAATACAAATTTATTAACAAGATTCTGTAGAGAAAAGAATGAATGTCCATATTGCATATTAAATACACTTGCATAATCTCTGTCCAGTTAGACACAGGTGATGCTAGTGTGGCTATTGATAAAAAATGAGACATTAATTGGTGCAGTTTTGTAAGAATAGTATGTAATGTCCTTTCGTATATATTTACATTATACAAATATATATACCATGTTCAATTATAGCAATTATAGTGTACTTTTAGGATACTTTCTTATGAATGTTCTCATTTGGCCTTGTATGAAAACTAGAACATTTAGTTTGCTATGCAAAATGGCTTGATTTTTCTAATGGTATTGAACATGCATTCTATTCTGCACAAAGTGCTAATTCTGTAGTAGTAAAATGGTCCGTGCAGATATTACAGTGAAGTATCTCTGGACCTTAATTGGCATTTTAAAGAAGGCCGCAGACATGATTGACGTGTTATTCTGACCAGCTGTTAACGATTGGTGGCTTTTTTCGTAAGGTCCTTGTAGAGCGAAAGTTTCTATGACTTTCAATAACTATCATTGAACGTCAAAACCATTTATCACGTGTTTGACACACTTTTTTGTGAAGCTAAAATGGGATTAAAATTGACGACTGTCAGACGCGTTGACCATTGCCATTTCTTCCTGTTTTACATGTTTTGTAGCTCTTTCTTGACAAAAAAACCCAACAAGTTCGACACATCTATTAAGGGCGGGTAGTTCGTGCGGCAACTTCTTTTTGGGTCAAGTTAAAGACGTCGACTGACGGCCTTACTTATATTTTGTTAATGGTTCAAATTTCGCAACACTTGCATAAAACACAAAACTGTTCAACATCATTAAGATTAAGTGAAGTTGTGAGCTTTTTTCTGACAGTAAATATTTATATTACTTTGTATACTAATTAGGATTATACCAGAGAGTTTTCGGTGGTACCTGGCTCATGATAGAAAAGCAGATGCTGAAAGAGTGTTGAGAAAAGTTGCAACTGTAAACAAAAAGGCGCCAGTATCCCTACAGCAACTAGAGAACATTAAATTTACGGAGGACGAGGAGGAGCAGGGACGGAAATATACATTTGTTGATGTTTTCAAATCCAGATACCTCATAAAGGTGACGATGCTCATGGCTATTAACTGGTAATTAATTTGCAGTTTGTATGTCATAAATATTTCAAATACAGTAAAATCCATCTAAATCAATCGCTGTATGAATAAAAAGACCTTTCTTTAATGATTTCCCTGATCTATGTTTATTCCAAATTTCGATACCTACTGAATAATCGTGGGCAAACTAGTTATAACGAAACATGGATGGTGGGAAATTGTATCCATTTTAGAATGTAAAGAAACACATATTTCAAATTCCATAGCAAACCGAGCGACCCTGATCAGATGGTTCATAAAGGAGCAGTCTGATCTGGGTCTACTCTGTTTAAGAATCCGTGAAAACACGTTTATATGAAGGAAAGGGTTAAAACGAAATTAATAACACTCGTCTTGCATTAAGCCACCACCTGCCTCTAAAACACAGTAGTAGAGCTTTTTGATGTTGTTGCTTTATAGACGTTTCACTGTATGAAATAACGTATTTACGGTATGAGGGTTTAAAGGCCTGCTATCAGGGTTTAAAGGTGCGGTTCAAGGGTTTAAAGGTGCAGTATGAGGGTTTAAAGGTGCAGTAAGAGAGTTTAAAGGTGCGGTATGAGAGTTTAAAAATGCAGTAGGAGGGTTTTTCCCCTATAGCCCATAAATACGCCTTTCTATGCCTTTGCAAACAGAGTAGACTCAGATCAGACGCTCATATAAAAGCCTTCTGCTCAGGGCCTGATCTGTTTGCTTATGATATAATATACTAGATTATAGACATGTCGTAGCCAAAACGTCTTGTGTTCATGTGCCATTATAACAATTATTCCGATTAATATTCATGACATCGTTATTTCTTACATGAATTTTCATGGAGTAAAGAGTTAAATGAATCTTATCAGGGATTAAAGGAGTGGTACGAGTGTTTAAAGGTGCGGTATGGGGTTTAAGGTGCTGGTATCAGGGCTTAAAGGTGCGATATGAGGACTTATAGGTGCTCATTTTTGTTGCTGTAGAAATACGTCACGTTGATGGTGGAAACGTGTTTATATTTATGACAATCGTAGTACAGAAGAATCTGTCCTAAGCGGTCAGTAATTTATTGAACGCAGGCGTCGTAAAGAAACAGATGGTTTCTTAACCCTTCTCTTGCTGAATTTTAAAATACATTTCTCCTTCTTTACCCATGTCTTGTTGTATAATTACATATATCTTCACTGAGTACAAGTATTTTGCTGTGCAATGACTGCTGCGGAGTGCACTGGTTGCACAATCAATTTGTAAAAAGTGAAGACCCAGATGAGACAGCTCCGGCAGGAGCTGTCTCATCTGGGTCTTCACTATTTACAGGTAGGTATATTGACGTGTATAGCAAGCGAAGGGTTAATGCATGGCAAAAGTAATACAGAAAGCTTATATAGGACCGTTCTGCGTTACATTTGACCTGCATAAAGCTACCGCCTGTCTTATATATCCATATTTACTCTTCTTTTTCGTGGCCGCTTACAGGTTCTATTGTATAATGTTAGGAAGAATACCATTAGTTATATACACAAGATAAGCGTATTTTACTTCAGGTCTGCACTTATGTGGACCATAATTATATGTTTTTATATATCATATTATATAACAATGTATATAATTCTCTTTTCATGCTTGCTGAAACTATAAAATCTAATTAGTAACAATCTCACCCTTAAATACCTAATTGGTCAAAAAATTACCCTAAAAACCCCGATTTGTCACATTTTTAATACAAAAACCTTAACTACAAATGTACATCCAACGAGTTCAAGTCTTTTTAATGAAATGATTGAGCGAGTGATAAACTGCTTGTATCCTGATGAGACGCCGACTTACTCGGCGTTTCATCCGTTTGCTACTCCAAGTCAAGTCTCGATTAGGATGATTGACGTTCTTAACCCATTCCCTCATAGGCTGATTGTTAACCCAACTGCTTTAAATAAATCTACTGAAAAAAAGCATTTACTGAAAAAACACTTTCAGAAGTGTATTGTGTTTAACACATTTTGTTAAATAGAGAATTTACTCCTAAGGAGCAGATGCTCCATTTATCACAATGGTTTCAAAGTGTTAATTTATTAGAGACGTCAAAACGTGTCAATATTACAAAATAGCTTAAAAGCAAAAGCATGTATGTGTCATGCAAGAAACATCACATACAAAACACACAGCCGCCCGAACAGCACCACGACAAAAAAAGCAAATGCACATGAAAATGTACATGCATATCAAACAACACAAAGAGACGCACACAGACATAACAAAAAAAACAATAGAGGGAAGATGGAAGTACCGCCTTGGAACAGTCAGTGATAATAGTCACTGGGTGTTTAACCCTTTCACCACCGAAGTCGCATAAATGCACCACGACAAATTTTGAAGACGGCGTTTGATCAGGAACTTCACGTTTTGTCTCAATCTCTATTTCTATACCTGTGCTTTATTCCTTTGAAATTTGCATTTACTTATCTCATTTCCTAATTGTACCGAATGATTTAAAACACATGGATTGCAGACGACAATTAGAAATTTGGCATCGAAAGGGTTAAACCGATTTATGGTTTAAGGCTATTAGTTTAACCCATTACCTCATATGCTATTTCAGATGAAACCTCTTTGAATAAATCTACCAAAAAAGGGCATTAACTAGAGAAAAGGAAAATGCTCTATTTATCACAATGGTTTCACAAAGTGACTTTTACAACGTCGTCAAAAGTCGTCAGTATGAGGGAAGGGGTTAAAAGCGAACACAATAATATCAAGTTTAAATACATTTAGCATGCAGTGTATCGTAATCTTCTATATTGCTATGCATTTTACAGGATAGGAATGGGCTTTATAAGCTATGGAGTGTTCTTTGGCATACAAGCGTTATCTGGAGACATATACATGAACCTATTTCTATTCTCGGTGTCTGGCGTACCAGGAAAGGCTATCGCTATTGGACTGGAAAACAAGTAGATATATCCTACGTTTCGCAGAAAGTGCTCTATGATTTTCTACACGCTAAGTGATTGTCCTCTCCAAACAATGTCGTCTGTGGCTTTTTGTTTCATTTTATGTTCAACCAGTGTGTCAAATAGTTTGGATCCAGATGAGAACACGAGTTATTTGGCATCTCACCTGGATCGAGATTATTTTGCAATGGTTATCACAAGTTTACCGATTGTATACAAAATGTGTAACACAAATTTACCGATTGTATACACAAAGTTTACCACTACTAAGACCATAATAAAGACATTATACCAGTCATAAGATTTCTGTAAAATGATTCAGTCTGCATCTCTGTGAGACACATTCAGCTCCAATTGTGCTAAATAAATCACCAGCAAACGTTAATATTTGCTTTAAGCTTTAGACAATCAACGTCCAATCAAACACATAAATGATGTTTCAAACACTTTGGATTCTGATGCAACGCCTAATTACTCGACGTCTCATACAGATACAAATTGTATGCACAGTTAATTACAGATGTATTCATTGCAATAAGCCCTTTGAGAAACTGTTCCATGACTGTGGTGCTGGAAGAATGAGGGTTAATTAGGTGAAAAATGGAAGGATTAAAGAAAATTTGTGTCTCAGTGAATAATGTCTTATGTACATGTTTAATGACACTTTTTTGTAAATATTCTTACCCATATATCATTCTTGCCTAGTACAATATAACCTCGATATTCCGAAAGTTTAGTATAGAAGACATCATTCACTTGTATGCAGGTGGCTGTTTAATGCAGGTAGGAAGTCATGCAGAGGGCTCACGGAGGAGTTTTCTGTGTGACTTTTACTCAGCAGCAACCCTTTACTCCATCAATACGCCTGTTTACGCCTTGCATACAGAGTAGACCCAGATCAGACGGCTTCTACAGGAGCCGTTTGATTAGGGTTTGCGCTGTTTCCTTATGGTACAATGTTGCCTTATGGTATAATATAGACATATATCTATAGCTTCTGCCTGAGCCAAATGTCCTGTATTGATATGTTGTCTTAAAAGTTTATACTGATACGTATTTGAGTGTTCGAATAATCGAGGCTTTAATGTATTTGAATCGACTGGACAGATAACCGCTGGGTGCATTGCATGACAATCCATAATATATCATCAGCTGGTTGTTATTCTGTGATTTTAACAGTCATGCCTTTTCTTTAGAATAGGTAGAAGGCAGACAGCAATTCTGTGTTTCTTTATAAGTGCAGTCGGGTGTCTTGCAGCAGGAATTGTCAATTATATTGGTAAGGCTCTAGATATTACACTCATATTTTCTGGATTAACCCTATTTAAGCCTAGACATGTAATTCACAGGTATCAACTCTTTCGCTGCCGATGTCGCATCTGAGGTTACCTATGCAAACAGTTTGGATCCAGATGAGACGCCAAATAACTCGGCGTCTCATCAAGATCCAATCTTTTTGTTACTGTGACCATTATGTTTAAAACAAAAATGAAGAAAAATGATAATTGTACCAGAGGACATAGTTTGCAGACGACAACATTTAGCAGCGAAAGAGTTAACATTCACTCCTCTACCCGCGAGCTGCAAACAGATTGGACACGGATGAGACGCTGAGTAACGGTAGATTGGTAATTGAAAAAGTAGTTAAGTCAAGCAGGAAAAGACTCATACAAAACGCAACTAACACCAAAACACCAACTGAAAGCAAGAAACACATCCACACAACCAAACGCACACACGCACACATACAAACACACGAGACAAAAAAATCAAACACGAACAAAAGCACAAACACAAAGACACAAAACAAATACAAAAGCAAGGGTGACAAAGCGAGTATCGCCTTGGAAGGCAATTGTATTGCCCAGTTGCTAAATAAAACTGTAAAAATGTAAAGTCATTGGAACATATGTTCTTATTGTTTTTATGTAGTTAAAAAAGTCTGAAATCAATCATTTTAATATGGGGTGTAAAATTATATTATAACGTATAAATGGTTTTCTGCTCACTTCACAAACATCTGTAGAGGACTTCTAAACTAAAACTGAAGATATTTTGTTTATTCTATAGATACCCCTTTACGAGGTCCACTGATCAACGGGTTTGCTATTTTCGCCAATGTTGGGATAGCGACTATGTGGGGCCCTATTCAAACTATGACGGTAGAGCTATACCCGACCGTTATCAGGTAAAGTTGATGTAAATTGATGACTTCCAAGTGTTATGGTTACCGAAGACAATATTATAATTGCAAACAATAGAGACACTGTTGGACAGTCATATTAAACCTGTAGCGAGCTGCTGGTGAAGTTCTGATAAGATTTGCAAACAGTCCAGTGTAAATATTACTCTTAGCCCACATTGTGGTAATGATACTATTGGTCTACGTTGTGTAAATAAAACTCTCAGCTCACATTGTGTAAATTATACTCTCGTGTCTATAGTGTGTAAATGATACCCTCAACCCATATTGTGTAAGCGATACTATAAAAATACTATAAATATACTATAAATAATACTATAAGCCTGCATTGTGTAAATGGTAAATGAAAACCTCAGTCCTAATGTTGTAAATGATACTCTCAGCCCCAATATGTGTAAATGATACTCCCAGCACACATTGTGTAAATGATACTCTCAGTTCACATTGTGTAAATGATACTCTCAGTTCACATTGTGTAAATGATACTCTAAGCTCACATTGATGTGCATGATACTCTCAGCTCGCATTGATGTACATGATATTCACAGCTTATATTGTGCAAATGATACTCTCAGTTCACATTGTGTAAATGATACTCTAAGCTCTCATTGATGTGCATGATACTCAAAGCTCACATTGTTTAAATGATACTCTAAGCTCGCATTGATGTGCATGATACTCACAGCATACATTGTGTAAATGATAGCTCACCTCTCAGCTCATATTTTTGTAACGATACGCTCAGTCAAAAGGTTTTACAGTATTTCACAGTTTAAAATTACACAGACAAGTGGCATTGTATGTTATATGAACGTAAATGAATATGCCGTTATTTCGAAGACTGGTAACATTATCGGTCTTTAACACATATGGCAGCTTAATGGAGGGTGAAAGTCTTGCTGAACAACCCTCTTAGGAGCTTTCTGCATTTATTCCATCATGCATTATGCAGCCACCAGCTTAACCCTTTCCCTCATATTGACGACCTTTGACAACTCTGTACTAGTTACTTTGTGAAACCATTGTGATAAATAGAGCATTTGCTCCTATAGGAGCAAATGCTCTATTTATCACAATGGTTTCAAACTACAGAATACTAAAGCTTTCCTTTTCTCAAGTTAATGCTCCTTTTCGGTAGATTTATTCAAATACGTTTTATCTAAAAGTAGCCTATGAGGGAAAGGGTTAAAAGGACATCCATTCTTCATTCCTATAATTTCGAAGAATTGAAGTTTTACTGTCTTTATATGCAGGATAAAAAGCCATGCAGAAAGCTCCTAGATAAATGTTCTGCATGACTTTCTTCCTGTAGTAAGTACCCATCTTCCGAAAACTATTTAAAATTCTTCTCTACTAGAATTCCGGTTTGAAGGAGGTTTACTGTACAGAGAACATGTTACAGGTGGGTGATAAATGACACACAGTGTAGACTTTGACTAGCCGTCAAAAATCCTTTTAATGATGACATACACCGTTTGTAAAGCACTGAGACTTTTTTTCAAAATAGTGTCCTATATATTAAATAACAATTTTCCATTTTTATTTTTCTATGTATAGGACAATCGGATTTGGAGTTCAAAGCACGATGGCAAGGGTTGGAGCAATCCTGGCGCCACAGTTTGTTTTCCTTGTAAGCATTTTGTATTTCCAGCATGGTTGTGAAAGTTGGTTAACCCTTTCCCTGTTTTATGTTTATAACAAATTTCAATACCTACTGAATATTCGTGGACAAAATGTTTATAATGAAATGTTGAAGGTGGAACATTGTAGCCATTTTAGAAAGTATAGATACGGATCTATCAAATTCCATTAGCAAACAGAGTAGACCCTGATCAGATGGCTCCTCTAAGAACCGTCTGATCTGGGTCTACTTTTTTGTAAATGCGTGAAAACACGTCCATATGAGGGAAAGGGCTACGACATGAGTGTTCTGACTAGAACGGTATTTCCATTATCATTGTCGCCAGTACAATGCCAGTATGGTTTGACATACTATTTGACATTCGTACTAGTGTTGGTTTTGTATTTGAAAAGTGTAGCATTAAAATTAAATTAAAAGTACATGTATGCCTTAATCTAGACTCGAATCGTCTAACATACTTTTAGCTGTGTAGTAGTGTTTCCTTAAGCTCTCATTATGTCTCAGTTGAATAATAAATGCGTATATGATGGAAATATCCACTTGATTGTCAGAATTGTCATAGTAACCATGCTTTTCTTACAGAGTACACGGATACCCGGGCTGATGTATCTGACCTGTGGCGGGTTGTCGATCGTGTGTATGATAGCGTTATTGGGGCTGGCTGAAACTAAGAATGCAAACCTTAATGACAAGATAGCAGAAACAAAGAAAAAAATCGGGACTTTAACCACACAAGCCTAACAAACGAATGCTAATTTATTACTTGCAGTCGGTACTTGTATATTGACCCTTTCAACGCTATCTTTTCAGAGTGGAATAGTACGATTCTTTACTGTTCAAACATTTAATCTGAATAAAGATAAGACATTCCCTGATTATGTATGCCTGTGGAGGTATGGAAATGCCTAAAGCAAAGGCCATAACTAGACTTAGTGTGATATTAAATGAGTATTGTCCATTAAGGGCAAATGTTTCAAAATAACTAACCATTTAAATGTTACATGGATCAATACCATAAAAGGTTGGAGTTACGCACAACATACACATCTATCGGGTTTTATATTTAAAGAGGAAGTACCTATAATGAGCGTTTATTTCAATAATATCATACAAGTTGGCATTTGTTATGCTCAATCATTTTTATGAGGATTGGCAATTTGAACTTATAGCGAAAAATGCATATGTGATACAAAAAACCGATTTCATCAATACTGATAATTTTTGTTCTACAACAAAGTATTATCGAACTTTTTCATTAAAATTTTCCGCGTTTTGCCGATGAAACCCCGATCCCTGTTTGCATAACAGCTTTTCCCGGAAGTGGTCGGAGAGACACGAACAGTGCAAACAGATACGAAACTAAAACCCAACGCGAATAAAACTGAAACATCGGGGAATAAAATCGGGATCGTCGATATCAAACACATGGATTTTGTGTCATTTTCGACGTTTATTGGACAGGTTTTCTTGTGGTATACTACTTTTCGGGCATATAAACAAATAAGTTTTGTATATTTTAGGTATTTTTTAAACATATTGAATATAGGGAACAGCATTTCTAATCGTCATCTTTGTTATTGTCCATAGTGGATGCAGTTAAATGTCCCTACATCAGTCAAACGCTTTTGCTTAACCCTCTACTCCATGTACATTCATGTAATTAAAACTGACATCATGATTATTAATTATATTATTTTTGTAATAGCACATGGACACCAGAAGTTTTTACTATGGCAGAAACTATAGAAATATATTGATATAATATTATAAGCAAACAGAGCCAGTAGGAGCCGTCTGATATGGTTATACCTTGTTTGCACAAGGCGTAAAAAGGCGTACTCATGGAGCAATGTGTTAATGGAGGGTCACAAACTAGTCTCTTATCCGCATTATTAATACAAATGTGTTAGTGTCATGATTTTTTCACAATGACATGGGAAATGTTATACATGGCAGAAACTGTGAAATCGGATAGTTATTATTCTTTGCGAAAAAGAGCATACCCTAATCGGACCACACCTACATTGTAATGGCGTTAGTACAATGTTCTTTCGTTCTACAAGACGTAGGCATTGGATTTGAAGACAGTAATTTGGATCATGGCAGAATTGGTAAAATTATATCTATATCATGTCATTAGGAAAGAGAGCAGACCAGATCATACGGCTCCTATAGTAGTTGTCTTATCTGGGCCTACTCTGTTTGCAAACGTGTATTTGTGGGATAAATGATTAAATAGTCGCTGCAGAGTGTTCTGCTTGCTTGTACGACGTCCAAATGTTTCAAGATAAGATGTTGCCTTAATAAGTGTCGCCAGTTTGTTTACAATTTAATATGGTTGGTTACTCTTTAACTCCGCACAGAATGTGTCATGAAACTTATTTTGCAATTACACAGATTCCCTTTCCAACTAGCCCTCCACATGATACTTATCACATGATATCGATTGACCAATGTAATGGTCCATTGCATTTTCATTTCCATTCCGAAGTTGCCGTGTACATATCCTAATATGAATATACTAGCATAGCATCTGGATTAGTTTTGTATTTCGTTACTTTCTGTTATTAACGTTGTATTGCATTGTTTCCAAAGTACTATTTGTAATATTTTAAATTTGGCAATGCTTTATGGAATTTGTCATTCGGGATTTTTGTCATACTACAGATCGGATTTGAATTAATATTATACTGGATACTCTGTATCTTGCATTGTTGTCTTTACATCCCGCTTGTAGACCACTCTTTGACACTCAAAGTATTGCTGTAACGTACAACGAGGGCAACACGTCTCAACTACCGGTGACAAATCGTGGCAAGTTCGTCGTGACAAATACATACTCGTACTGTTTATTCATAAAAAAACAAGTAAAGAAAACTGGAAACAGGCACAACATAGGACCAGACAGGTATGGCCGTGCAAATTAAACTATAAAATCTACAGTTAATGGTAGAACATTTAATGTCAAGATAAACTCAGACGTTGATTGTACTACTACTAACGTTATTTATGTTTTAACTTGAAACGCGCCTAGTTGCGGTATACGGTACGTAGGACAAATAGGACGTGCTTTGAAGACTCGATTTCGTGAGCATGCATATCAGTGTCGAAATCGTAAACTAAACAATTTTTATACCAACACTTTCGGAAATCTGGCCATTCTTTTAAAGATGTTTTAGTACAAATTGTTGAGCATATAACATACGATAAGGAGGCTACTAGTAGCTTTAAATCGAAAGCTACATTTATATCTAAATTAAATTGGATCGAAAAATTGCAAACACCTTTTCCTTTAGGACTGAATGATAACATTTACCAGACTGGAAATATTTCAAAAGAACCAGATATAGATATTTTTTCTATTTTTTCTATAAGAAAAACGCAAATCTCGATCACATGGCATTCGCAAAAATGGTAATATTAAACCAAAATCTCGTTTGAAAATGACTCTTCTTGATCTACATACTTTACGTCTAACTTCTGGTAAACATGCCATGCTTTCTAGACTTTCCTCCTTATCTATATGTTCATTAAAAGAAATTGACGAGCAAGCCGATAAAATTATTTTTAGATCAGATCCTCTCAAAGGAACGGCTAGTTTGATACAAAAAGTACAAAAATGAGTCATGCAGGAAACACCACATACAGAACAAACACTCGCCCGAACAGCAACACAAGGAAACAGCAAATGTACATAGGTAGAAAAAACAACAAAAGACGCACAAAGACAAAACAAACATACAATAGGAGGAAGATGGAAGTACCGCCTTGGAACGGTCAGTGACAAAAGTCACCGGGGGTTTAAACCGGTTTATGGGCGCCCAACCTCACCCTTATTCCATCCCCATCCTAAAAGACAAACAGTGTAAATAAACGTATCCCCTCTCCGACTAATCTACAACAACCGCGACAGCAAATACAGTGGTAAAGTGCATGTATAACAAAAATACATTTTATTGAAAATACTGTATCCACCTATCGCTATTGTACTCAATGATTGAGCTGCAAACAGAGTAACTGTAGAAAAGTAATAAAGGGTACGACAAAAATGAAATAGTACAGATATCCGACGTTCTCCTTCCATTTCTGGATTTAAGAGGTCGCCTTCATAGAGTACTAAACCTTTCTTGTCGGCGTACATGCAAAGAGGCCAGCGTGATTGCCAACTGTAAAAGGGTTCACAACCAAACATGCAGTATGTTGTAGTAATACAGGATCATATCCCTTTTTAATGAATTATTTTATATATTTGATGAACAAAGTGAGAAAATGGGTATGTCCAATAATTTTACGAAGTTTGTAAATCACATCACCATAAAATTCCGGATGTGAAATACCGTGTCGCAAAAGTACCTTGAGATTACATTTGTACTTGCCAATAAGCGAGAGATTTCGATAGTAAAATTTAGAGAAAGTTTTTCTTAGTTTATGGTATCTATATCCTTGTTTAAGCAGTTTATCAGTTAAAATGAGATTTCGACTGTTAAAATCGTCAATAGATGAACAAGCTCTAGCAAAACGCATAAGTTGAGATATATAAACCCCGTAAGATGGAGCACGGGGAACATCCCCGTCAAGATGAGGAAAATTTACAATATTAAAATCAAAATCATCTCTTTTGTCATATATTTTAGAAGAAATCATTCCATTATTAATTTTAAGGTCTAGGTCAAGAAACGCTGCATAATTGTCGGACGGGTTAGCTTTATTCAATTTGAGTTCTTTAGGATAAATTGTAGGAATCAGAGCATCAAAGAAAGGTTGATAATGGAATGATTTCTTCTAAAATATATGACAAAAGAGATGATTTTGATTTTAATATTGTTAATTTTCCTCATCTTGACGGGGATGTTCCCCGTGCTCCATCTTACGGGGTTTATATATCTCAACTTATTCGTTGTGCTAGAGCTTGTTCATCTATTGACGATTTTAACAGTCGAAATCTCGTTTTAACTGAAAAACTGCTTAAGCAAGGATATAGATACCATAAACTTAGAAAGCCTTCTCTAAATTTTACTATCGAAATCTCTCGCTTATTGGCAAGTACCAATGTAATCTCAAGGCGCTTCTGCGACACGGTGTTTCACATCCTGAATTTTATGGTGATGTGATTTACAAACTTCGTAAAATTATTGGACATACCCATTTTCTCACTTCATCAAATATGTTAAAAAATTCATTAAAAAGGGGTATGATCCTGTATTACTACAACATACTGCATGTTTGGTTGTGAACCCTTTTACAGTTGGCAATCACGCTGGGCCTCTTTGCATGTACGCCGACAATAAAGGTTTAGTACTCTATGAAGGCGACCTCTTAAATCCAGAAATGGAAGGAGAACGTCGGATGTCTGTACTATTTCGTTTTTGTCGTACCCTTTATTTCTTTTCCACAGTTACTCGGTTTGCAGCTCAATCATTGAGTACACTAGCGATAGGTGGATACAGTTTGTTCACTTAAATGTTTTCGTTATGCATGCACTTTACCACTGTATTTGCCGTTGCGGTTGTTGTAGATTAGTCGGAGAGGGGATACGTTTATTTACACTGTTTGTCTTTTAGGATGGGGATGGAATAAGTGTGACGTTGGGCGCCCATAAACCGGTTTAACCCCCCCCCCCCCCCCCAGTGACTTTTGTCACTGACCGTTCCAAGGCGGTACTTCCATCTTCCCCTATTGTATGTTTGTTTTGTCTTTGTGCGTCTCTTGTTGTTTTTATAGTTATGTACATTTGCAGTTTCCTTGTGTTGCTGTTCGGGCGACTGTTTGTTCTGTATGTGGTGTTTCCTGCATGACTCATATTTGTACTCTTATGCTATACTTTAGTGGATAAGTATATGATTTTTATTAATACGTTCACTGTACGACATAAATACCTTATGTACAATTTACATATCAATACATACATAGACATGCCTAATACTGCACAGAATACCCTTTTCTGTTTCAATATAGCGCTGGTTCAATTGTGTTTCACATCTTAACCCATAATAAGGCATTTCTATGTCCCTGCGAACAGAGTAGACCTAGACCAGACGGCTCCTATAGGAGCCGTCTAAACAATGTCCGCTATGTTTGCTTATGATATAACATAGATATGATTCCATAGTTTCTGCTATGGCCAAACATTCATGTGCGCATAAATCTGCTATTATAACAATTAATCTACTTAATATTCATGATGCCATTATGTCTTCTATTAATATTCAGGGAGTAAATGGTTATATGAGGCACGTTTTACATGTTACTGCTAACGCTCATCAGCGATTGTATAACAGTAAAATATATTAAATGTATGTTATATATAAGTGTCATGGCGTAGATTATGTTATGAATATATGTTTCAACGCCCAACGCTGTAATATTTTCTACAACCACTTTGCTATTTGAGGACAATTCACCGTTTTGTGGTTAATCCTTTCCCTTTTGAATGTTCGTGTAAGAATATATGGCATCATGAATATCTATTAGTTGAAAATTCAAACTGGCATATGCACACAGGGTATGTTTTTGTGTTAGTAGACGCTACATGGTGCAATAAATTTCAATTTCATAACCAATAGAGCCGACCCTGGTCAGACGACTCTTCCACGAGCATCTCGATATCTGCCTACTTAGTTTGCGAATGCGTGAAAAGGATGTTTATATCAAATAAATGGTTAACAAAACATAAGCACGTAATTCCAATTGTGTCTATACTAGAATTTGCTGGTAAAAGTAATTTAACTCATTAATGTTAGTACTTAATACAAAAAGAAACTCACTATTTGTGCCAACGTCTGGAAAGAGGCTATATGGGGTCCTATACCCAACTGTCATGTTAAAACATTAAAAGCATAATTATACAACGCATCATGGTGTCCGTCCTTATTGAGGCTCTAGTTTGTTAACCCTTCATACAACACTGAATTTTCAAATGGACTCCAAAATTTAAACAGGTAAAACTTATGGGATTGAATAAGATTGAGGTTATGCACCCCTAAACGGATTTAACCCCCTTGACTATTTTCACTGAGAATCTCGACAATGCGGTAGTTGCATCTTCAACCTTTTGTTTGTTTGTTATGTCTTTCTGTGTCTCTTTGTGTCTTTTGATATGCATGTACATTTACCGTTTGTTGTCGTGGTGCTAAATGGGCGTCTCTGTGGTTTTGTATGTGGTGTTTCCTGCATGACTCATAATTATTTATCTTTATGGTAAATATTTAAGCATAAAGTGTAACATGACGAACAGTGTATACCCTGATGAGAGGCTCCTCAAGCAGCCCTCTCATCTGGGTATACACTGTTTGCAAAGGACATTAGCGACTAGTTTCCCGAACTGTAACGGTTAAATAAACGTATCTTAATCATGAGTTTTTATTGTAATATACATGTATAGTGTTTGATTACCATAAACTGGTCATTACCTGTAGCACGTTAAGCAGTCATTCTTATCCTATCCACACCAATGACTGCCACATATCGCTCAATCATTTTACATCCGTGTAACTTTATTGGCCGTCGGTTGCTCCTTTAAAAGCAAGAACAAGTGTACAGCCAGACAACATGCATCTAAGCAGGGTCTGCAGACTTTGTCAGGTAAAATTATCTAGCGAACCCAAGCTTTAGATGATGATAGCTCTAATATTACAGACTAGTGGGTCATTACACTTAGCATATTAAGCATTCAGCTATCACTGACTGTTTTTGCTTGGCCCTTTATGTTATATATATTCTCGTATCTGCTTTCAGCAGAATTAATATTGGTTAACAGTCGATACCGTTATAGATAAAATAATGCAAAAACATTGCGAGAAAAGTCCGCCCATCGTTTTGTAGTCATCATTATTTGTTGATACACAGAAGGTAACATATACACAGCTTTTATATTTTATTTCTATGACCATCGGCTTTGGAGTTCAAAGCGCTATGGGCAGGATTGAAGCAGACCTTACACAACAATTTGTTAAAACATGATGGCCGGGACCGGAACAATCTTTGCACAATCATTAATTTTGTTCAGGCACGATGGCCAAGAATAGAGTAATCCTCGTACATGTACTACAATTTGTAAAGCACAATGCCCGGGGTTTAAGCAATCCTCGCTCCACAGTATTTTAAGACACGATTGTCAGACTTAGAGCTCTCCCCGCACCACAATTTATTAAAGCGCGATGGCCAGGATTGAAGCAATCCTCGGGCCACAATGTGTTGTTATTTCCAGCATGGATGTAAAGAGTTGCTAACATATTATTAAATCCATATTGACTTGACCGGGCATACTTCGCATCTGTACTTATGTAAACTAGTAGAATGCTTGTATGAAGAAAATATCACACAAGTGTCTAGTTTGTAGTTAACATATTGCAATTGATAAATTCCAAACATGTTTGAATCAAACTTTGTTAAATAATATTGGGAGGTATATCTTGGTTTAATTAACCATTTTCCTCTTATGTTTATTCCAAATTTCGATACCCACTGAGTATTAAAAGTAAAACCTTGTTGCAACGAAATATGGAAGGTATAACATAGTACATGTAGTCATTATAGAAAGTAAAGACACAGGTCTTTTAATTTCTATTATCAAATAGAGCAGATCCTGATCAGACGGCTCCTGTAGGAGCCTTCTGTTCTGGGTCTACTCTGTTCGTTTATATGAAGGAAGTTTTTAAGGATAAACGTGCTCATTTGTTTATTTGTAAAGTAATGTGTGCACCATAGTAAGAAGAAAAGCAGCAGAATGTCAACAACACCAGTCTGAGTAGCGTTGACGCAGAATTTAAGCCAAATCGTATTCATTTATCACACAATTTTGTGCTTATGTCTTTGTTTTAAAACATTTCCTGCAGCAAACAGAGACATAGGTCTTAACAATTCCAGCCTATGGAGTGAATGCTTAGTTTGTTTTGTGCTGCCATTATGTTCGTGCACAAAAAGTACATGTTGAAACAAAAAACACCGTTTCACATTTTGTAATAGTTAAAATGCGACAAAGTGAAACATTAAGATAATTTAAAACAGTGTTGCTACATTGGACGAACGGTATCACAAGCATCAGTATAGAGACGTGAACATACCTGATATAACGTTGAAATGTTAAATGTACCTCCAGGAAATTTCAGCGACGCTTTTCCGTGTCTCCCACCCGCACATCCTCTCCACCCAGGGGTTTAAAATGGGTACCTGTGAGGGTCACTAGCTGGTACTGCAGCTGCATGATTGCGCCATATGTTAGCAGTGCCCAATACTGTAGGCTAATGACTCAATGACCAGGGGAGTTAATGTACAGTCGTCTGAGCGGTCATTCGGACTGAAAGTAGACTATCCTTCGAGATCATGAATTTCAGTACCTCTTGTTCTGAAAATTGAATACCGCTTAAGCCGGTGCTAGGGGGCGTGAGCATTGTTACACATTCAATTACTGCTCATGAACAGACTCAATAAAACCGAGTCTGCAATTTTCTCTTTTTGTGTTGCAATTATTGCTTTCGGGGGATCACCACCCTTCAGAATTTATTAGTAGGTACTTTTATGTCGAGTTGAACACAAGCAAGCTGGTTCGACATAGTTTTATTCTGGTGAAAATATAAGTATATGTATACGTTGAAACTAATTAATTATCTATATGCAACGTAATAAAAAATAGGGACCTCCAAAAGGAATCATTTGCTATTAAATACCAAACTTATTCGACAAGTATTCGTTTACTATAAAGATATTCAAATTTTAGCTTGAGATGAATTTCCATGTACTGACAATGGAAGGTATATTCAGCGCGCTAGTGCATGAAATAGCTGTTTTAGCAATTGTTAAAGTAATGCTATAAACATCGCACTTATTATTTACATGTGTAAAGTGTATTGCTTCCCGTATACTGTATATAATGATATGGTGTACATTGAAGAATTTGCAGAACAGTTTAACAGAACGTAAATCCTTAACCAGGTGTATAAACAATTATCTTCTCAGATATGTATATGTTGTAATTTTGTTAATTCCGATTCGATCAAGCGTTTGAGAAAATATTGACCAAGTGATATGACACAAGCTTTTGAGAAAATATTGACTAAATGTTATAACACAAGCTTTTGAGAAACTATCAGTCAAGTGTCAAACAGCTGGGATCCTAACGTCACTAAGTTAACCGGCGTCTTGTCGGGATCAACATTATTTGATACCCTGACTGTATCGTCAATGCAAAGCAATACAAAATAATTCAACGACATTTTCTACCAACAAAAGCTTACATAAGAGGCCGAATATGCTCTTATGATAGTGGAAATAACTACAAACGTTTAACAAATTTGGACCAAACATTAGAAGAAGAAGCCCCTGCAAGATGTTGTCTACAGGTGGTCAGACAGTCGGACATAGAAGGGTATGGACAAACGGACGGACGGCAACCTAATTCCAATATGAAAGAATGACTCGAATTTACTTTCGGCAACTGGAAGACACAAACAAAATGGATGACAATGGAGAAAATGATCATATCAATGGCAGTTACAAATATGCTAACATATCTTTATCAGACAGATTTGAATTTTTTCTCCATAGTTGCGTAATCGCTAACATTTATCACAAATCCTTCTTGTCGCGTCATACAGTCGATTGCGAAAGGAATTGAAATTGATAATTCAAGTTGTAAATAGGCAATTTCTAAGAATGTGTTTAACCCTTTCATTCATATGAACACATTTGCAGGCATATCCGAACAGAGTAGACCCCGATAAGAAGTCTCCTATAAGAGCTATATGACCAGGGTCTGCTCTGATACCTAATTTGTTTCTTTACATACTTAAATGACTACAATATTCCATTTCCATGTGTCATTATAACTGTTTTGTCCACAACTAATCAGTAGAACACGACTAATGATTGAAATTTAGAATAAATACAGAACAGAGAAAGGGTTAAAATTTAAATAAAAGTGATAAATATCCTAAGCGGGTGTCGAACATATCATATTACCAAATTCTGAGAAAATGGGAATAAAATCAACAAACAAGCCAAATAGATTAATAATATATATCTGAAAACATTCTGTGTATGTCAATTGTATTTTAACGTGTGTCACGTTACCTTCACTCAAATGCCGTTATCTTAACATTGTCCCTGTTTAATATTCATGAAAGAAATACTACTGCCATGGATATTTATAAGCCAAACTATTCTAAAGCATTATTAACATAGGAATGTTTGACTGTGGTAGAGAGGGTAAAATCAGATCTATATAATTACACAAGCAAACAGGGTAGACTGTTTGCAAATGCATGAAAACACGTTTATATGAAGAAAATGGTTAATATGTATGCCGCTATTCGCCAACTGTCTCACGTCAGCAAACGGGTTGGATCGAGACGAACGCTGGGTAACTTTTAAGTTAGCTACTTTTATAATATGACACTTTCTATAATTTCGCATTCATCGGTTGAATGAAAGTGTTAAATATATTTTCGTAGCATTTTGACGAAACGGTTTTACAAAGTAGTATGTACACTGAAGAGCTGGTCAAACTATAGTCTGACCTAAACAATATTACGTTTAATTACGTTCATTTAGATCTGGTTATTGTATCTGCATGTACGTGATGCGAATACATATGCTCTTTATTCCGTTAAGTCCATTATAAACACATTATATATGTAGATGTTTATCATCTCTATGCGCAGACATGACCTTTGAAATCTTTGTAATTGACTTCATTCATTGAGGGGTTAACGAGACAAGCAGACATTATAAAGTAAGTTTAATTACCTTATACTTCATGCTCTAGATTAAACCTACATATTTGTGACACAAAGAGGTTTTCTCTGCTCTGGATCTGGCATGAATATTTTAATTCCAAGGTAAAGGAAAAAACCTAATTGCTCTGAGTAAAAGAATCAAAATGCTCATACATATTTGTGGAAACCTAAACGTACTGAAGTAGGCCTTTCGTATACTTGTAGTTGTCTCTATAAATCTGAAACTGCAGTTTTATAATATCATCTCTGTCGATCTGTGTTTCTCCAGACCACTTTCTCTCTTTTTGTGTGCCGTTGCTCCTAATTTCATAAATGGTTGCTAACAAATAGTACACCTATTATTGCAAATCATCTAAGCATTGCCACATTTACTTTCAGTTGTTATAATACTCTTAACATTTCAATAAACCATTCAAGTACAGTTGACCTTTTCCAAAGGATTCAGTAGGTGAGTAAACGTGTGCATTTTAAAATACTGGGTTAAAGGTTATAAAACCTCTGTGTCTGAGATCATTCTCGAATATCTGAGAAGCTGACCAATCAGATGCTTGAGAATGATCTCAGATCAAGCAAAGTTTTATAACCTTGGGTCCAGGTAGTTGCCTTGGGCAGAACAATAACAATTTGCAAAATAATTTATCTATTTTCTCCGACCGATAGAAATGTTATCATGCATAATTTTACATTAGAGGGAATATAACTGCATACATAGGCAGAAAAGAATACAGAAAGCTTTAATGCAGATGTCTATGTGTGACCTAATGGAGCTTTCTGTGGAGTGTTTGCTCTAATGCAGATGTATGTGTGACCTAATGGATCTTTCAGTGGAGCGTTTGCTCTAATGCAGATGTATGTGTGACCTAATGGATCTTTCTGTGGAGTGTTTGCTCTAATGTAGATGTATGTGTGACCTAATGGATCTTTCAGTGGAGCGTTTGCTCTAATGCAGATGTAGGTGTGACCTAATGGATCTTTCTGTGGAGCGGTTGCTCTGATGCAGATGTCTATGTGACCTAATGGATCTTTCTGTGGAGTGTTTGCTCTAATGCAGATGTATGTGTGACCTAATGGAGCGTTCTGTGGAGCGGTTGCTCTAATGCAGATGTATGTGTGACCTAATGGATCTTTCTGTGGAGTGTTTGCTCTAATGTAGATGTATGTGTGACCTAATGGAGCTTTCTGTGGAGCGGTTGCTCTAATGCAGATGTCTGCGTGACCTAATGGATCTTTCTGTGGAGTGTTTGCTCTAATGTAGATGTATGTGTGACCTAATGGAGCTTTCTGCGGAGCGGTTGCTCTAATGCATATGTCTGTGTGACCTAATGGATCTTTCTGTGGAGCGTTTGATCTGTAGTTACATACAAACTGTCTTTACCCTTCAGTGCTGAAAACGAGTAACTGATATTCATTGCAAACAATATAGATCCAGATCAATGGACTCTTAGAGGAACCGTCTTATCAGTGTCTGCACTGTTTGTCATATTGCATTTCTTCTTTTAAAAATGATCCCTGTATATTAAAGGTAAGTTTGGACTGTTTCAATTTTGTGATGATTCATTTGAAATTTCAGCGTTGAAAGAGTTAAATATATAATAGTGGAAATCTTTAGAGTTGTCGCTTAACCAATGCAATCTAGAAGCAGTGTCAATGTACAGCGCATAGACCTGGAAATTATCTGTTGCATCCCTTTGAGCAGGTATTATTTTGTCAACAAAGGTTAACCCTTATACTGCTGAATTATAGAGACGTGAACGTACCTGCTATAAAGTTGAAATGTCAAGTTGATCACAAGCAAGCTGGTTCGAAATAGCTTTATTCTGGTGAAAATATAAGTATATATTGAAACTAATCACTCGAGTTAACATTCATTTTAGATGACTACGAATGAGAACAATGCGAATATTAGTCCAGACCAGATCATTAGTGACCTCGGTGGTTGTGGGTCATACCAGATGCGCATTAACATCGTTATTCATCTCATGAAAACTCTAATTTGTTGGAGTACCACCAGCATTGTGATTTTCTCTCTGACGCCACCATGGTGGTGTGTAGAAACACATCCTATGAATGGGACGACAGACAACCATTATAACGCATCGCCAATAACTCTGGAACACATTGCTTCCACTATGAAAACTACGACTGGTGATAACCATAATGAAAATGCAACAGATGTACTTTTCAAGTCTTGTTCGACTAGTAATGGGGAGAAGTGCACCATGTACAGGTTCGCTGGAAGTGCGACACTTGTCAGCGAGGTATGCATTTGATTTTAAGCATTTAGCATTAAACATAATTATACATATTTATCACATCAAATATTTATCGCCAAATGTTTGTAAAAGTAAAGTACCTAGTTATAATCTGCTTTCAGTCCTTAGGACCGCTCAGCCGACTGTACATTAAATGTACATTGTCATACCAAAGGACCTCATTAAAAATACTAAATTAGAAGTACCGTGTTTTTGTGAACCAGTATCCATCTTTTCCTGCATAAACAGATCAAATTAATACATCTAATTAATACAATGTCTTATACAAGTTTGACAGTGTATTGAATATTCAATCACGTTCTGAGAGAACAATAATTTGATTTAAAGCTGTCATTGACACCGTCGTTTGAATTAATAATTATGGTGTGTTTTAGTTTGGCGTTCAACTTAGACACAACTTCAGTTTATATACTTACATGATAATAATTCAAAAATCTATAATGATTTAAACCGGTGTTGTTATTTCAGTTTGATTTGATCTGTGACGCTGCTTATGTTCCCAGTATGATGATGTCCATTCAGAGTGCTGGGTCGTTTGTAGGTAACATTATAGCTGGGCAAATATCTGACCTCTTTGGAAGGAAGCGACCCCTCTTTGGAGCAGTTGCTCTTGCTACTACAGCCAACTTTGTAGGCTTCCTTTCGAATAGCTGGGCGTTATATGCTACTTCAAGATTTTTCGGGGGTATAGCGGCGTCGGCTTTCATAACAACCATGTACAGTTTATTGAGCGAGTTTTCCCTGGCACAACACCGAGCATGGATCATCGGGATTCCTTCATGGCCTATTGAAGCTTGTGTATTTGCCGGAATGGCATATTTAGTGAAGGAATGGCGATATATACAGCTGGCAAATACTTTGATAGGCATTCCGTGTCTGATAGCTTGGTGGTATGTTTACTAGTTGTATAATTCCAAATTTATTAACAAGATTCTGTACAAGTTTAGGGAAAAAAGTTACCCACATTGCTTGTTAAATATATTTGCATAATCTCTGTCCAGTAATACACAAGTGATGGTTATATGGCTATTGATCAACATTCAGAAAATTAACGGACGCAGATTGGTAAGGATAATGTTGAATGCCATATCGTATATTATAATAAAATATTACCGTATTTAGTTGATAACATTGTAGCTTTAGGATACTTTCTTATACATTTACATATGCGATTATTCTCATTTTGATATGCAACATAATTTTATTCTTCGAATTGCATTGACCATATATTTTATTCTGCACAATGTAACAGGTTTTGTAATAGCTGTCGGACTCCAGTAAACAATGGTTGAATAGTACTTATAGCAATTAGTCGGCTTTTTGTTCGGCCGGCGTCGTAGGTACGTGTAGATTTATATCTAAACCTTAATTTGCATTTAAGGACATACTTAACGTGTTTTACCAACGACAAAGACTTCAGCTACGTTGATCTTTGCTTTCCTTCCGTTTTACATGTTTGAGGCACTTTTTTGACAATGTTTTTAAAAGAAAGGTCGACACATATAAGGTCGAGATGTTCGTGTGATAACTTCTTTTTCGACCAGGTTTAAATGGCCGACTGACGGTCATATGTAATTTTGTTTATGGCTCAGTTTTCACAGCATTTGTATGATACACAGAAATAGCATCAACCCTTTCCTTCATTTAAACGTGTTTTCACTATTTTGCAAACAGAGTAGACTCAGATCAGACGGCTCCTATAGAGGCTGTCTGATCAGGGTCTGTTCTGTTTGCTAATGGAATTGGATATATCTGTTTTCTACTTTCTAAAATGGCTACAGTTAGTATAATACCAGAGAGTTTTCGGTGGTACCTGGCTCATGATAGAAAAACAGATGCTGAGAAAGTGTTAAGAAAAGTGGCAACTGTAAACAAAAAGGCGCCAGTGTCCCTACAGCAGCTAGAGAACATTCAATTTACAGAGGACGAGGAGGAACAGGGACGGAAATATACATTTGTTGATGTTTTCAAATCCAGATACCTCGTAAAGGTGACGCTGCTCATGGCTATTAACTGGTAATTACTTTTTTTGTTCATGAAGTCATTAATATATCAAATACAGTAAAATTCCTCTAAAGCCATCACTGTATGAAAGAACAACAACAGAGCTTCCTTTGAAAGTATTGTTTGCTTAATGCGGGGACGAAAATAATAATACTCGCCCTGCACTAAGCTACCACATGCCTCTACAACACATTATTAAAGTTATATCAGGTTGCCGCTTTAGAGACGTTTTACTGTATTAAATAACCTACTTACAGTATGAGGATTTAAAGGACTGGTATCAGGGTTTAAAAGTGCGTAACGAGGATTTTAATGGGCTCATATTGTGTTGCTGTAGAAATACGCCGCGTTGATGGTGGATTCGTGTTTACATTAATTCTATTACAATTATAATAGAGTAAATCCTGCACTTAGCTGCCAGTCATTTATTGAACACAGCAGTCCTAAAACAGATGGTTTCTTAATACAGGGCAAAAATTGCTGAAAGCTTCTATAGGCGCTGTCTGCATTAATTTTTACCTGCATAAAGCTACCGCATGCATTACATATCCACAATAAGACGTTTTTTTGATGACCGCTTAAGCATATTCTACAGTATAAAACAGTGACCGCTTAAGCAAGTTCTGCTGTTTCGCTCCTCTGAGACGTCGAATAACTCGATCTGTCATCTGAAAATAATCGTTTTGCGATTTTACATACTGATGTTAGAATCTCACAATGTATGGAATTCGCCGATGTTCGTTACTTTATATGGCTCATCGAATGGGACCATATGAAACGCACATTGTTTAACAAACCATATATGATAATGTTCAGGAGAAAGTCATTAGTTGTACACCATATTATCGTAAGTTACTTCAAGTTGCCATGCATGTGGAACATATTTATATGCAAATGCCTATTACAATGTATTCGTCTCCATTCATGTTTCCTCAAAACATAAAATCTAATTGGTAACAAGCTCACCCTAAAATACCTGATTGGTCACAATTTACCTTAAAACCCGATGGGTCACATGTTTACCATAAAAACCTTGACTACATCCAATTCGTTTAAGCCTTTTTAAAGAAATGATTGGCAGAGTGATAAACTGCTTGCATCCTGGTGAGACGCCGACTTACTGGGGGTTTGATCTGTTTGCAACTCCTAGTCAAGTCTCAATTAGGATGAGAGCAATTGACACGTTTATAACCCGTTATCTCATCGGCCATTTGAGACCAATTCCCCCATAAGCTATTGGTAGACACTTTGAATAAATCCACTGAAAAGGAACGTTTAATAGAAAAAGGAAACATTTAGAATTGTGCAGTATCGAACCCATTGTGATTTATCGCAATGGTTTCAAAAGGCAAATTTTAATAAGCGTCAAAAATGTCAATATGGGAAAATTGGTTAATAGTAAATTCAAGTTTCAGTACAATTCGGATGCAGTGTATTGTAAACTTTTATGATATTTCTATGCATTCTACAGGCTAGGAATGGGCTTTGTAAGCTATGGAGTGTTCTTTGGCATACAAGCGTTATCTGGAGACATATACATGAATCTATTCCTATTCTTTGTGCCTAGCGTACCATCTAAGGTTATTGCTAATGGACTGGAAAACAAGTACGTATTATGTCCTACGTTACGCAGACTTTCTACACGCTAAGTGATTGTCGTCCTAAAACACAGACGTCTGTGGCAAATTCCAAATTTGTTTTCTTCAATTTATGTTCAACCAGAGTGTCAAACAGTGTAGATCCAGTTGAGAAGTTGGATAACTTGGCATCTCACTTAAATCCAGACTATTTTGCAGTGGCTATCACACATTCACATATTGTGTGCAAAAGGGTAACACTACTAAGGACAAGATAAAGACGTAATATCAGTCATAATAACATTTCTGAATAACGAATCAGCTTGTACCTCTATTAGATCACATTTAGATCATATTCTGCTAAATAAATTTCATCAGCAAACGATAATATTTGCTTCCAGCTTTAGACATTCCTTCAACATCCTTTCAAACACATAAATGGATTTCCAATCAGTTTGGATTCTGATGAAACGCCGAGTTACTCGACATCTGATATGGATCCAATCTGTTTACAAAGGCAATCACGGATGTGCTCATTGCATCAAGGCCTGTGAGAAACTGTCTCACGACTGTGGTGCCGGAAGGTCAAGGATATTCGAAGAAGTTCTAAATAAGAAAATGAGATGATAGATGGGACGATAAAAGACAAATTGGCACTCGATGAATAATGTCTTGTGTACATGTTTTAACCCATTCCCGGATACTGACAACTTTTGACGACTCTGTAAAAGTCACAGTGTGAAACCATTGTGATAAGTACAACATTTGCTCCTGTAGGAGCAAATGCTCTCTTTATCACAATGGTTTCAAACTACACAATTCTAAAATAAATTCGTTTTCTCTAGTTAATGATCCTTTTCGGTAGATTCATTCAAAGAGGTTGTATCTAAAAATAGCCTATGAGGTAATGTGTTAATGATAAATTTTGTAAATATTCTTAACCATTTATCAGTCTTGCCTGGTGCAGTGTAACCCCGGTATTCCGAAAATTTTGTATAGAAGATTGTATACATACACTTTATGTAGGTGGCAGCTTAATGCAGGGTTGAAATCATGCAGAAATCTCTAAGAAGAGTCTGTGACTTTCAATGTGCATTAAACCTTTACTCCATAAACACGCCTGTTTTCGCATTTGCAAACAGAATAGACCTATATCAGTCAGCTTCTATATGAGCCGTCTGATCAGGACCTACCCTGTTTGTTTATGGCATAATGTCTATAGCTTCTGCTTGAGCCAGACTGTCATGTATTAATGTGCCATTGTAGAAAATACATGTACTCTACGTAATATTCATAATGTCACAATGTCTTACATTGTCATTAATAGAGTAAAGGGTTAAGCTGTCACCTGTCTTAAAATCGATAATGATCCATATTTCAGTGTTAGAATAATCGGTGATTTACTGTATTTGAATCGACTAGACAGATTACCGTTGGATGCATATGCTTGACAATCCTCAAACTATCATCAGCTGGTTGTTATTCGGTGCTTTTTAAAGCATACTTTTTCTTTAGAATAGGTAGAAGACAGACAGCGATTCTGTGTTTCTTTGTAAGCGCAGTCGGGTGTCTTACGGCAGGAATCGTCAATTATATCGGTAAGGCTTCATTGGGCTGCAAAAGCAGCCCAATCTCATACGGCTTTGAGTCTTGACCATGCGTTTCTGCGGTCCTGTGTTTCTATAAAAGCCAACCTTTTTAATAACTATGGTTTACTGTGAAACAAGTATTTATTTATATATATTCATTTATTTTAGTATTTTGATTCATATATTTTCTCAGCATATTTTTGTCGGGGTTATTATTCTTTTCTGCCGTAAGTATGGGAGTTTGTATGCCTTGTGAACATCACTTAATGTGATTATGGTTTCTACGTCAGTGATTTTCAGCAAATGAATAACATTGATCTGTGACGTAATGTTTATTATTGGTGTCATACACAGGTGTTATGCATCATGGCTCATTAAAACATTCCCACGTATCTGCTATTAATTTATTCATTACAGTCATGTTTTCCCAATGTATCTATTAATTAAAAGTACTAAACAATAATGCTCCCTCTTTTTCTTCTATCCTGCTTAAATGCATGTTACGCAGCCATTTAACGCTTGCGTAAAACCTTGCTTGTATTTTCTGGATTAACTCTTATTTTGTTGAGACATGTTATTTACGTGTATTAATGTTCCTTCCTCATCTGCAAACTGCAAATAGCTTTGATCCAGATGAGATGCTTAGTAATAGTAGATTGGTAAAGTAATTGGAACTTATGTTCGTATTGTCTCTTTTCATTGAAACAATGCTATAGCTAAACAACAAGTCTGATATCAATTATTTCAATATAGGATGTAAACGTGCATTACATAGTGTACATGCTTTCTGCTCACTACACACAGATCTGTAGAGGACTTCTAAACCCAAACTGAAACTAATTTGTATGTTTTCTAGATACACCTTTACGAGGTCCACTGATCAACGGTTTTGCTATTTTCGCCAATGTTGGGTTAGAGACTATGTGGGGTCCTATTCAAACTATGACGGTAGAGCTATACCCGACCGTCATCAGGTAATGCTGATGTAAAGTTGTGACGTCCTAGTGTTATGGTTATAGAAAACAGTATGATAATTGCAAACAATAGAGACCCAGTTAACAGTCATGTTAAACCTGTAGCGAGCTACTGATGAAACATTGCAAACAGTGCAGTGTAAATAATACTCTCAGCTCACATTGTGTAAATGATACACTCATCCCACATTGAGTACACGATACTCTCGGTCCACATTATGTGAATGGTACCATCATCCCACATTGTGTAAATGATACTCTCAGCATACATTGTGTAAATGATACTCTCAGTCCACATTGTGTAAACGATAGTGTCGGTCCACATTGTGTAAATGATACTACATTGTGTAAATGATAATCTCAGTTCACATCGGTGTAAATGATACTCTCAGTCTTAATTGTGGAAACGATACTCTCAACCCACATTGTGTAAATGATATCCTCAGCCCACTTTCTGCAAACGATACTCTCAGCCACAATTGGTGTAAATAATACTCTCAGTACACAATGTGTAAATGATACTTTCAGCTCACATTTTTGTAACGATACGCTCAGTCAAAAGGTTTTACAGTAGATCACTGTCTTAAAATTACACAAACGAGGGTCATTGCAAGTTACATAGACGTACATTAAAACGCCGATATTTCGAAAGTTAAAATCGGTATCATTATCGGTATTTAAGGCAGGTAGCAGCTTTATGCGGGGTAAATGTTTTGTTGAACCATCCTCTAGGAGCTTTCTGCACGTATTTTACCCTGCATTAAGCAGACACCAGCTTGAAAGGGCATCCATTCTCCATTGCTAAAATTTCAAAGTGTCGAGTTTTTATCTTTACAGTATTTTATATTTACGAGGGTTCATCTGGAAGTTCGTAGACTGTTGCTAGGAAACGAAACGTTAATCTGTGATCGTGCATTTCGTGTATACATAGTTGCTATGTTTTCTCTACGACGCATAATTTTTTATGTAAAAATATTCAAAAATAAAAACAAAGTTACAGCACCTTACAATAAGGCTTTAACACGTACCCGGAGCACGCCATCGTACAACTAGCGATGTCGTGACAACGTTAAACATTTAATCACACTTTTCAATGTATTCTCACTGGATTCGAATACATTTTCTGTGTTTTTGTAATCATTTATCATATGTATCGTTGTACCAGCTACGGTCGTATGACGAAATGTTCAACGGTTTGTGTACACAAGCGGAGTTCACTAGCGTCCTCAAATCACACACCTTTTAGCGCTGCCTTTCTCTGCTATCGACCACTTCACCTAAATTGTCGGACGTTCAGCTCAATAGTCGTTCCCTACAAAACACTTCTATGCCAGTTAAAAACAAGCCGTCCTGCTGAACTTTTGTTATCGTTCTCGAACTTTGCAACAACTTTAAAGTATCAATAGGTGTTTTGTCTAAATTTTGATTGATGGTAACGCCTTGAAAATTGATTATATCGTAAAAACCGGAAGTTCAAAAATAGTTTAAAGTTCAGGAAATGACGTCAGAAACGTCATCAGAGAGCAGACGACTTCGCGTAGTCACATGCAAAAGGAAAAGGCATGCACGTGCAGTAGTGATCTGTGTAGGGGTTGTTCAGAAGTCTTTATATTTTTACGTGCTTCGGGTATACCGATGCGCGTTGCTATGGACACTGGTAATTCAGTTTCTGTTGTTTTTCGACGTCACCCTTGTGATAAAGGTTTGATCTTAGGCTACTGTAAGTTACTCTAAACCGAAAGTTAAATTAAGTATAAATATCGGTCTTGGAAAGAGGTGGCAGCTTAATGCAGGAATGTGGCCATGCAGAACTGTATGAGCTTTCTGCACGACTTACACTCTGCAGTAAGCAGCCATCTTCCTGAAAGTATCTAAATTCTCCTCTACTAGAATTCCGGTTTTAAGGGGTTTTACTGTATGTAGAGAACACGTTACAGATTAGTGACGAATGACAAATGGTGTAGATTCTGATCAGCCGTCTATTATCCGACTAATGATGATATACACGGTTTGCAATGCATTGAGATTTCTTTCTCCAAAGAGTGTCTCATATTCACTTATAGTTCCCCTTTTTTGTTTCTATATATAGGTCCATCGGATTTGGAGTTCAAAGCACGATGGCGAGGATTGGGGCAATCCTCGCACCACAATTCGTTTTCCTTGTAAGCATTTTGTATTTCCAGCATGGTTGGGCAAGTTGGTTAAGACATGATAACTATTAGTCTGAGTGTTCTTACTAGAACGGGTTTTCCATTGTCGCCAGTACAATGCTAGTATGATTTGACGTACTATTTGACATACTAGTGTTTGTTTTATGTTTGAAAATGCGTAATATATAGCATAACATTTAACTTAAAGTTATGTCTTATTCTCGAACCGAATCGTCTAAAATACTCTGAATTGCGTAGTAGTGTTCCATCAAGCTCTCTTTATGCCTCAATTGAATAATAAATGTGTAGATAATGGAAATATTTATTTGGTTGACAGAAAACCTATAGTTTTTGTCATAGCAACCATGCTTTTCTTACAGAGTACACGGATACCCGGGCTGATGTATCTGACCTGTGGCGGGATGTCAATCGTGTGTATGATATCGTTATTGGGACTAGCTGAAACTAAGAATGCAAACCTTAATGACAAAATAGCAGAAACAAAGAAAAGAATCGGGGCAATTTAACCACACCAACCTAGTGAACGAATGCTTATGTGTTACTTGCAGTCGGTATATCTAGCGCAGAACACCTTAACCCTTCTCTTGCTGAATTTAAATCTCAGTTCTCCTTCGTTACCAATGCCCTGTTGTATAATTACATATATATTCACTGTGTACAAGTATGTCGCTGTGCAATCACTGCTGTGGAGTGCACTGGTTGCACAATCAACTTGTAAATAGTGCAGACCCTGATGAGACAGCTCCTTACAGGTAGGTATATTCATGTGAATAGCAAGCGAAGGGTTAAAATGGCGTCCAGATCACTTTTGAATAGCAAACTGTGCAAAAGTAAATTTCATATAGAAACTGATAGATAATGTACATAATCAACTTATTTCTGTTCAACCCCTTGCCTAATATAAACGTGTTTTACACATCTGCGAACAGAGTTGACCCAAATCAGACGGCTCCTATAGGAGCCGTCCGATCAAGGTCTGTTCTACTTTCTTATTGGAATATGATAAATCTGTTTCTATCCTTTCTAGAATGGCTACAATGTTCCACCTTCCATAATTCATTATTGGAGAGACCCCTCAGGGTCTTCTCAGTGTTGGAATTGAATGTCGGCGTATCCTGGAATGGTTTACAATTTATCTCAAGGAGTTTTGAATTGGGATAGTAAAAAGAATATCGCCGTCTACCGGACGGGACGAGTTGTGGCTATTCGCATGCGCGGGTTTCGGTTATATAGAAAATACACAGTCAAACTATCACTAACCAATAAAGAGTTTGAATATTAAAGTATTTATAGAAAACGTGATTGAATTTGAATAATAGGATCAGTTGAATCCAGATTGTCGATATTTTAATTCAAATAGACATGATTATTGTATCCCAGAACAAAGTGCAGTCATTTTTGCATTCCGTATAATATTCGAGTAACGGTCGAATCAGTTTCTATTTTTAGATTGACCTCGATGGAGCTGAACATATTATTTAGGTCTATGCCAATTTACAGAAAATTGAAATACATGTACTTACATTGTTAAGGATCATTATAGAAGCGGCTAGTATTATCACTAACCTAATAAACCTTCTAGATACTACCGGAAGAAAACTAATAGGAGGATCTAGCTCACTTGGAAGTGCTTGCTAGATGCATAAACCAATGTTTTGACTGGTGTGTCCATGTGCCTTAGAACTTCACGGAAGCAACATGAATAAACTGTATTGTTGTTTATATGTGATTTACCAATATGTGCCTAAGATATGATACACGTGCTTTAGTTTCGTGTCAATTGTGTAAATCATAAATGTTTTAGTATGCATTCATTTGTTACCCGAGAGGGTCCGTGGTTGGTAAATAAAACTTGTTCTAATATATATTCTATTCTATTCTAAGAATTCTAAGTTTATCCGCACCCCTTTATTACGTCACTAGAGAAGCTTGCTGACTGGATAAATTCCAATTCAAAGAAACTTTTTTTCAAAGAACTACATGTGTACTTGCAACGATTAATGCATTATATATCTCCTAAGCAGTGGCGCTTGATATTCACTGTCTTCGTTCTAATTATAACGCACGTACTACTTGATATGCACAATAGTTATTTATAGAAACCTATTTACGATCCGGTGCCAAAACATTGTCAAACGCGTCCTGTATATAGCAAATGTTCGATAAAAAAAACTGCTGCAGGTCTCTCCTTGGCTTCCTTTTAGAAGGAAGCCAACTTGTAACTATTGTGTCCACTAATATTCAGTTGGTATTGAAATTTGTAATAAACCTATATCAGGGACGTAGTTAAGCGCGACCTGACTCGCATTTCCAACCATATTAGATCCACATAGGACGCCGAGTAGCCCGACGTCTCGTAAGGATCCACGCTGTATGACACTCGTTTAACGTCAGATTCTGAGCTTGCTCAAAATCTCACCAATCAGATACTTGAAAATGGTCTCAGACTCAGATTCAGAAGTTTATAACATTGAACACTGGTTGTTATCCTGCTAAAACGGGAATTTAACTGGACAGCAAAAGCCACAAGTCTAAAATCAGCCAAAACATACATACATATGACAAATTCCATTTGATGCACAGACGATTCAATAATGAGTGAAAAACGTTGAGAGAAATAAATAAGCAGTAAAACCTCTCTATAACGGCCACTAAATTGTGTTAATTAAGTGGTATTTATTGCAGGTGGCTGCTTAAAGCAAGGTGAAAGTAAAACAGAACGCTCCTATAGGAGCGTTCTGTTTTACTTTCACCTTGCTATAAGCAGCCACCTGTCTTTAACACAAAATACTTGATGTAATTTAGTGGCCGTTATAGAGAGGGTTTACTGTACATTGCATTGTTACAACCGCGCAAGAACATACTACATACTAACATTGTATACCAAATATGAAAGAAATCTCCTCATTTTCATGATGCATATATATCTGACAAATGTTTATTTACTTGTATAGGAAGTTAACTTTTTGAGAACGTCATTCTTGAAACAGAAACCTTTATACAGGCAAAATAAAGAATTAGTGAGCCTAAAGAAAGTTCATCGATATCCCAAACTCTCTAAGATAGTGAAGGAGTGACGTTAAACCACCAACCAAACTCTACAGCTGTTACTGTTCTAGAGCGGTGTCATTTTGATTAAATACAACGTTCAGAATACTCCTACCAAGTTGAAGGTTTTCGGATGTGAATGTTTCAATAAGTCAAAGATAATTGACTATGGGTCAAGATAATGCATCCAGTTATCATATGTTTTAATATTATCTCTCAGACAATGTACATATTTTCAGATTGGATTCGTATTGTACGCCTAGTCATTCCACGTCGACTGAATGCGTGTAGAGCTTCACTCATGCTGATATGTGTCGTATCGTACGCCTAGTCATTCCGCATTGACTGAACGCTCGTAGAGCTTCCCTCATGCTGATATGTGTCATATCGTATGCCTTGTCATTCAGTGTTGAGAAAAGGCTTGTAGAGCTTCACTCATGCTGATATGTGTCAAACATCGATATGATAAATTAGGAAAGGTTTCCATTATCAAACAGTGATTTGCACCGGATTGTATGGGCGCCTTTGCAAAACAGAACAAACCCAGATCAGACGGCTCTTGTAGAAGCCGTCTGATTAGTGTCTGCTTTGTGTGCTTATGAAGTGATATAGATATTACTCCACAGGTTTTGCCATGGCCGATATTTCCTGTTTTCATATGAAATTAATATTCACGACGTCGTTATTTTACATGAATATTAATGGAGTAACGGGTTAAGTTGCCACACTAGGTATGTTCTACTGTACATTGGTCCACAATTGTGCTTTTCGCAGAGACGTTGCTGTTAGGTGTGAATAATGTCGAATTCTCATGTATCTCCACACATTCTCATAAATATGTTTGGTTTATTTTTCTTTGGGTTTACACAAAGGACAGCTATCCGAGTCATGCAACTGTATGGCGTATCAGCCGTTACAATATTCAACAAAGTGTAGGCCTGTATTACTTGTAAAAATGCATATATTTGTTTGTTCTGTAATGATATATTTATATTGTAAAACTATTTTTACTCTATAATTTTATATGTATATGTTATATATGTGTTGTATAATGTCCGTATATATACGGTAAAACATATATGCATATATAGGTTGTACATTTTCATATTTACGTTGCAAAAAGTCAAAAAATCACATGTTTCATAATTCAATATATACATTCTATAATTTCACATTATATGTTGTATAATTTCAATATACCTATGGTATAACGCGCGTTTATATGTATTGACCAATGGAATTGGGTTACATTTGTAACGATGAATCTGACTGGAATTTGAAATGACTGAGAGTAACTGATATATTGACTGACACAGATGACAGCTATGCAGCACTTACCTACTGGAACGTAATTTTGTAATGTTAATACAGTAAAACCTTTCTATAACGGTCACTAAATTGTATTAAT
Organism: Azorinus chamasolen; assembly: GCA_963576725.1. Taxonomy (NCBI): domain Eukaryota; kingdom Metazoa; phylum Mollusca; class Bivalvia; order Cardiida; family Solecurtidae; genus Azorinus; species Azorinus chamasolen. Next base: position 50,963,738 of record OY755236.1, read on the forward strand.
TCGTTGGTATTTAGGGATAGGAGCGTTCTGATATATTGACTGACACAGATGACAGCTATGCAGCACTTACCTACTGGAACGTAATTTTGTAATGTTAATACAGTAAAACCTTTCTATAACGGTCACTAAATTGTATTAATTCGTTGGTATTTAGGGATAGGAGCGTTCTGTTTTACTTTCACCTTATTTTAAGCAGCCACCTACCTTTACACAAAATACTTGATGTAATTAAACGGCTATCATAGAGAGGTTTTACTGTATACCATTATAAAACATACACAATGTGTTTGCATTTGTACAACATGTATACGTTTTTAACACTGTAACTCCTGACACGCCATACAACTGACTCGATATCACATTCCATTTTAAATGAAGTCAATGGATTTTACCACTAAACGTCAGACAGTAACATAACTCTTCCTCAACCACCTGTGAGTGTGTGATTTCCCCGTATGTTCACAGTAAGTTTGAATTAACATGAGACGTCCAATAACCCAGTTTCTCCTCAAGATCCAAACTGTTTTATAATCAAAGTTTATCAGAAGAAACTAGAACTACCACTAAAGGTGATGAATATCCAACTAGCACATTTGACACCGAGATGGGGGTTATAGAAATAAATCACTACAATATCTGCTACAGTTTAGAAAAAACTCTGGAAAACCTGAAAGTTCCTAAAAAGATCTAAGTCAATATGCTGTAATTCCGTTAAAAATCAATGTAGTGTAACAAAATTCAAACTTGATCTGTAACTCATTATTATAAAGCTACACACAAAAATCACTTCAATATCTGTAAAGGTTTAGAAAATAACTCTGGAAAACCTGAATTTCCGGAACATTTCTAAGTAAAATCACTGTATTTCCGTGAAAAACCAATGAATCGTAACGAAATTCAAACTTGATCTGCAACTCATTATAATAAAGCCACATACCTAATATCACTTCAATATCTGTAAAGATTTCGAAAAAAACTCCGGAAAACGTGAATTTCCGGAAAATGTCTAAGTAAATTCGCTGTATTTCCGTAGAAAATCAATGAAGCGTAACAAAATTCAAACTTGATCTGTAACTCATTATAATAAAGCCACACATCACATATCACTTCAATATATGTAAAGGTTTAAAAAAGCCTCCGGAAAACTGAAAAATAACAAAGGGCAACAACTCCAAAAATACTGAAGACAGAGTTACAAACCTTGTGCACTGCACTTGCGGTCAATGTGATCTATCTATATATGAAGTTTGAAGTCAAAAGCTTTTATACTTTGGAAGTTATGAAGACGGACGGACGACCGGACATGGTGACTCCAGTATAACCCCCCACACACACACACACACACACACACAAAACTTCGTTTGTGGGGATATAATAAGAATATCATAAGAGGAAAATCAGAGCAGGTTTGCAGGTGACAACAAAAAGCATTAAATGCTATATGCTTCAGACGGTTATGAGTTAGTTTTCCTTATATTTCGAATAAAAGAACAAATATGAGTCATGCAGGAAAAATATGCTTTTAAAACAGAAAGTAGTTTAATGGATGTTTCGTCACCAGTTATCAATATATATCTTCGACTTAACAAAATATCTCACTTATTGGCAAGTACAAATGTAATCTTAAGGTGCTCTTGTGACACGGTATTTCACATCCTGAATTGTATTGCTATGTGATTCACAAACTTCGTAAAATTATTTTCTCACTTTGTTTACTAAATACATTAACACAATCATTAAAAAGGGACATGACCCTATGGTACTACAACATTATGCATGTCTTGTTGTCAACCCATTTACAGTTGGCAATTACGCTGCCCCCTTTGCATGCACGCCGACAAGAAAGGTTTAGTACTCTATTAAGGCGACCTCTTCTTAAATCCGGAAACGTATGGAGGAGGTCAGATATCTCGTTTTTGTCGTACACTTTATTACTTTTCTACAGTTACTCTGTTTGCAGCTCAATCATTGAGTACACTAACGATAGGTGGATACAGTTGTTTCACTTAAATATGTTTTCGTTTTAAATGCACTTTACCACTGCATTTGCCATCGCGGTTGTTTCAGATTAGCCGGTGAGGGGATACGTTTATTTACACTGTTTGTCTGTAAGGGTGAGGGTGGAATAAGTGTGAGGTTGGGCTACCCTAAACCGGTTAAAACACCAATGACATTTGTCACTGACCGTTTCAAGGCGGTATTTCCATCTCCCCATTTGTTTGTTTGTTATGTCTTTGTGCGTCTCTTTGTGTCTTTTATATACATGTACATTTACTGTTTTTCGTAGTGATACTGTTTAGGCGGTTGTATGTCTTGTATGTGGTGTTTCCTACACGACTCATACATGTACTTTTAAGAAATAAGAATGTTTAGTATTCATAGCATATATATGCATTTAGAAATAGTGTAACGATTCAGCAATATTAACATTTAAAACAACTGTATATGTATGTACAATGTATACCTTTAATTTGAACTAAACCCGAGCCGGTGATAGTATAGTTGCAGTTATTTCTTAGCCTAGTTCTTCTGTCAGTATTTGCCTTGCTCTGTGCACATTTAATTAGGAACACGTCTTAATATGGTGAAATAACATTCCGAACTGTTTTAATGGGATTTTGAAAACTGCAAATGTATTTGCAAATCCATTTCGTGTCGAACATATCATACATTTGTCTTTGTTTCAATTATGAATAAGCGCATGTCGATTACATAAACTTGTAAATCTTGTATAGTCTAGAAGAATAAATTATAGCGCGTTTTATGCACGTACACGTGGATATAAAAGCAGAAACTGTTTATGTATTACATGTAATTTATTGCCACAGGTCTTCCTTGCAGTAATACAAATACAACGTTTACTGACGTGTTATCTTCAATCTATATATCAATGTTCTGCACTGGCAACATGCCTTTTGACACCCACATAATCGCTCTTTGACGTTTATCTACATCATGGTTGTCTTTGTTTGCGAAAGCTTGTCCTTAAGTTTTGCGTTCTTTGTTTCACTTAACCCAAGCATCGTTAACATACACAGAGTAGACACCACTCCACTGGACAGGAACATAAGACCTGGAACCTTTGTACTCTGAAAGACGTACATATTAACAGAGGATCAGATACGACACGGAACTCTAAACATTTTCAAGAATAACTTCTTTATTCTCTATCAAACCCTATTTGTGAACCGTTTTTAGAATCGTCTATGGTCACGAAATAGGGTTTGGTGGAGAAATGACGATTTTAGTACTTGGTTTCTAACGTTAACTGTTGCTCAATATTAATATAAGTTATTAAGCTGAAAATGTATACTTGTCACTGTGTGTATATTTTCACATACACGTTTCCATACACAAAAACCGTTTCATAGACCCATTTAAAACCGTTTAAACATAATATTGTTTCCCGTGTGAACAAGATATGTTGTCTATGCGTTGCCCTTAAAATTGGTGACACTACTTTTTACACACCATTTGAGAAAACAATAACTTACGAAATCTTGAACTTGACCTACACTCGTGAATTTCAAATTAAGTTTATACGTCGATTAGATGAGAATAGGCCAGTAATCACAAATTAAATTGGAAGTGTAGAATAATGTTTCTGCCTAGCGACAATACTGAGTGGCTTGACAAATGAGTTATATCTTATTTTGAATGCATTAATGTTTGCCCAAAGTTCTATTCAAAATATCCAAACCATTGTTTGAGAAATATTGCTGATATGAAATTAATTACCAAATCCAATGAGACTGAATTATGACACTGAGCTCAAAGACGGATCATTGTAGTATAGATTCTTCACTTTTGTGAAGAAAAACACTCGACACAAGTTTTAGAAACATGCTTCAAACCTTTGCGACGTAAACTAGACATACATTTGATTTTGATATTAACATTGCCCCGGTATTTTGAAACATGGTTTGATACATTATCTATGAGAAATTACAATAAGACTTTGGCACTGTGAGTAAAATCAACTAAATATCGATTACTCTTAATCCTTTTGCTGTTCACATTAAAGACGATTTCGGTAGTAAGTTCTGCGCAGCTGTTTTGCGCAGAATACTCTCTACAAAGGAAACAAGCGTACCGGTTTTCTGGATAACGCAAATTTCGGACTACTGATTTCGGCCAGCATTTATAAACATGTAATCATGTATCAATGTGATCGGCTGATGTTCGTCGGCGTGCGTCGTCCGTCGTCGGTCGTCAACAATTCGAATCTTTAAAAATCTTCTCTTCTGAATCTACAGGGTTCTCAGCTTTCATTTTTGATACATATCATCATCTGTAGGTACTCTACAAAGATTATATACATAATACCACTGGAGTCAAAATTAGCCCCGCCCCAGGGTTTCGGCCATGTACCAGTTTCTATAGAAACATATAGTAAAAAATATTCTCCTCTGAAACTGGAAGGTTCTCAGCTTTCATATTTGGCATATACCATCATGTTTCGGTCCTCTACCATCGGATCAAAATTGGCCCCGCCCCAGGGTTGACATGTTTCTACAGAAACATATAGAGGATATTTTGAAAATCTCCTCCTCTAATTGTCCGGTGAGCGATATCAGGGCCATCATGGCCCTCTTGTTTTAGATACTGTCACTGTTTCAGCTGTTTTGGTAGGGGTTACCTAATGCTTATTCCCACCAAATTATTCTGAAATCAGACCATTGGTATTGGAGAAGAGGAGATTTGAAGATTTTGCTATGTTTTCTCTATCTATAAGGAATATAGGTCTGCCCCTACCAGCCATATTTTGTAGATATTTTCCTGGTTTTAAGTATTTTGGTAGATAGTCACCTAATGATTACTCCAATCAAATTTATTTGGAAGCTGACTATCGGTTTTAATTTGGAGAAGAGATGTAGAGATTTGTTTTTGGTGGCCATGACATCCAGAGTTCTACATGGACCCAATCCGCTTTAGCTATCTTGGTAGGACGTTACCTAGTGATTACTCCCACTATATTATTCTGAAATCAGACCATTAGTTTTAGTGAAGAGGAGGTTTGAATAGTTTGCTATGTTATCTATGTATAAATATGAGGAAAACAAGCCCCGTCCCCTAGCGGCCATGTTGTTTTAGATATTGTCATGTTTTAGGGTTATTTTTAAATCTGACCATTGGTTTTAGAAAAGAAGAGATGTTTCTACATGGATCCAGACCAGTTTAGCTATTTTGACAGAGGATCACCTACTGACCATCCTTGGCAAATTTCATTACATTTGACATTATAATTTTAGAGGAAATGTCGTTTGAATTGAAATGTTAACGACACACGATGCCGGACGACGGACACAGTGTGATCCAAAAACCTCAACTTGGCACTTTGTGTGCCAGGTGAGCTAAAAACGAAGCATGTTACCCACATGTTTCTTTTTGATTTTATGTTAAGGATACTATAAAGCACAAAATGTGATTTTTTAAAAGAAATCTTGGATAAGTTTCTTATAAATTTACGAAAATATCACTGATGTCATAATTTTTGTACTGTCGCATAATATTATGTAAAAGACAGGAAACACCCTTATGTTTATTTCATACTAATGACTCAAACATAAAGTCTGTAACCCCCTCTTTTCGATTTTTATTTGAATCCAGCATACTTTAAACAAAAAAACTCTTGGAAGGAAACAAACTGTAGAAATCGTCTTTAATATACTTACCTATAAATAGTGAAAACCCTGATGAGACAGCTCCTGTAAACGCTGTCTAATCAGGGTCTGCACTATTTACAAATATTCTGAAAATGGGTGATCCTTCGAAAGTAAAAGAAGAAATGCAAATAGAGAAAATTGCAGACACGGTTTTATTGAATCTGTTCATGAGTAGTAATTAAAAAGTGCAACACTGCTCACGCCCCCTAGCACCGGCTTAAGCAGTATTCAATTTTCAAAACTAATAACATCAAAACTAATGATCCCGAAGGACCCGAAAATATAACAACACTGAGAATGAAGTACGGGGAGACCTTTTACAGCCGCCACGCAAGCACTTAGCACCTGCTGTTGTGAAGTACATATATTCTGAAAATGGGTGATCCTTCAAAAGCAAAAGAAGAAATGCAAATAGAGAAAATTACAGACTCGTTTTTTTTTTTAATCTGTTCATGAGTAGTAATTAAAAAGTGCAACACTACTCACGCCCCCTAACACCGGCTTAAGCAGTATTCAATTTTCAAAACTAATAACATCAAAACTAATGATCCCGAAGTTTCTGCAACAAGTGCACTCCACAACAGTGATTGGCTTACAGCATTGACCCTATACCAGATAGAAGACCATTGGAAATAGAGTAGACCCAGATGAGAAAGGTCCTGTGGGATGCGTCCGAACAGGATCCACTCTGTTTGCTTATGTTATATTTTAAACCTTTCCCTACTGAACATTTACTCAAGATTTAAACATCTTATTCATGTTCATAGAGAGAATTAGTAAAATGGAAAGGGAAGTTGTTCACCATGGTGGAACTGTAAAATTACATCTATAAATTCTATAAGCAAACAGTGTAGACCCTGATCAGACGGCTCCTGTAGCAGCCGTGTGATCTTGGTATACTCTATTTACAAACGCGTGAAAAAGCGTTTATATAAAGGAAAGTGTTGAATCTTATTCTACAACTTCTGGTATGGCAGAATGATCACGTATTAGTATACTTTTATAAAAATTTAGCTACTAGATAGTCATGGTATAACTCTTTGAACAAATCTACCGAAAAGGTGTATTAACTAGAGAAAAGGAACATTTTAGAATTTTGTGGTTTGAAACTATTGTGATAAATAGAGCATTTGCTCCTATAGGAGCAAATGCTCTATTTATCACAATGGTTTCAAAAAGTGCCTTTTACAGAGTCGTCAAAGGTCATCAATATCAGGAAATGGGTTAAGACCGACAACTCACATTTATAAATACAACTATTGACTTTACATAGTCGTTTATATAGTTTACCGTATGACAGTTGGATACAGTTCAATTGTCATTGTCTGAATAGGCCCCCACGATGTAGTTATACCAATAGTTGCAAGCAGTGCAAACCCGTTTATCAATGATCCCTGGTACGGCGTGTCTGTTAATAGACATAGACATGTCTTTAGGAATGCATACATTAACATAATTACATGAAATTAAAATTGTCACTGAAGTCACGTGTACTTACAATGCTCTCAAATGAAGTTTCTTAAAAGAATACTAGGTTTTCTACAACATGTATGTAATATTTGGAATAAACGGGTAGATACTATAGTGAATACTTGTCGCCCCGGGTTTATTGTTTTTAAAAGTAACCATCCAGTTTTGAAGACTTACTTTGTGTAATATGGTAAAAATACGGTGTTTTTGTCTATTTCTGATATAAATGTAGAAACCTAGTATTAAATCTAAAACAGCGTTTATATGGTTTTAACGTTTTATTGCCAAATATGTACTCAGTACTAAGTATTTACTTTATTTCACATATACCATAACTAGTGAAACCGAACCAAATCGAAGCACAGTTTCCTAAGATGTAATGATCACGTGTGGAAATTGTACAAATGGTCTTCACAATGGTGGAGCTTAATATAGTTATTGTGTTGTTCACACTCATTTCCTTTGATGAATGTTATTACATATTTATTAGTATTGATAGGTCCGTCTGTCTATCTAAATACTCATACAGTGTTTCTGTTTACATATTTCAATTCAGAGGTTCAGATAAGAGCATATATCACAATTATTTCTAGCGGAGAGATTTTTTTTATTTATTTTTTAAAAAAATGAACAATCGAAGTTTAAGCTTCCTTAGAATATAGGGTCACTATGCTTTTTTTGTAGCTTTGTGCTTAAGAACAAAACCACTGTTGGAAGAATTGGAAAATCCATAAAGTTGTGTAGAACAAAAATAATGAAACTTCAATGTGAAATTTTTATGTATTTTCATTTGAAATATATCAAGTAATTTTCAAAAAACCAAATAGCTGTCATATGTGTAGAATATCAGATTTCAGAATATACATATTTAAAAAGGGAGATAATTTTTTAAAGAAAAGCAAAAGAGTGATAAGAAATTGTTTTCCACGGACAGAGTATTTGCCTATTCCATGCAAATGATAATCTTCAAAACATGTAGTCAGGGAGCCAGTAGTGCCTACCGTGCACCCCCCCCCCCCTAGACTTTGTTCATGGGTACCAAAATGTTCAGAAAAGTGTCCTGAATCAGAATCGCGAATGTACTCATACTTAAATTATTTTAGGCTATGTGTATTTTAACCGTTTCCATGGCAACCCCCCAGTTTTCGTAATGATGACCCATACCTACAAATTCGCCCATATCACAGCCAGTTTTTGTCCTAAAACTATAAAACTGGTACCAAATGGAAGATAAGACATTGTGCGTTTATTTCTAACATGTTTTTTTTTAAATTACCTTATTTGCATACTCATGAATATTAATGAGAACATTAAAAATAATTTAAAAAAGTATAGAAATAACCTAAACCTTTCATTTTTTTATCCTACAAATATCAGAAAATAACTTCAAATGCAGTTTAACATGATGATGAAACCCCCAGGAAACAAAATATCCAATTTGAGGACCATAGCATTAATTTTAAGCACCATTTGTACCGTTTCCATGGCATTACCCTAGTTTTCGTAATGATGGTCCGTACCTGCAAAATCGTCCATATCACAGCCAGTTTTTGTCCAAAACCCCAAAAACTGGTACCAAATTGGAGATAGTACATTGTGCTTTTATTCCCAGTTGTTTTTTTAAATTACCTTATTTGCATACTCATGAATATTAATGAGAACATTACAAATAGTAAAAACAATATAGAAATAACGTAAATAATGTAAACTATTCACTTTGTATCCTACAAATATCAGAAAACAATTTCAAATGCAGTTTAACCTGATGACAAAATCCTCAGAAAACAAAATATCAAATTTGAGGACCAAAAATTTAATTCTAAGTAACTTTTTAACTGTTTCCATAGTAACCATTCATTTCACTCTGTTCACACAGTTTTGTTAGTCGACACCTACCTGCAAAAATCTTCCATATCACAGGAAGTATTTGTGCTAACTGCATAAAACTGGTACCAAATTAAAGCTAAGACAGTGTGCTTTGGTTTAAAAGCTATAATTAGGAATTACCTTATTTGCATACACATGAATATTAATGAGAATAATTAAAAAATAGCAAAACAATACAGAAATAACGTAAACCTCTCAATTTTTATCCTACCAATATCAGAAAACAACTTCAAATGTAGTTTAAAATGATGACAAAATACTCAGAAAGCTAATCATCTTAACTGATACCCAAACAATGAACTGTAAGTAAGATTGTAACGGTTTCCATGGTAACGGATCCTTTCACAAAATTTGGAAATTTGACATCCAACTGTAATACTCCGCTAGATCTCAGTTATTTTTTATGAATCATGAAATCAATTGTTACAAACATAGATATGAGGCATTGCTTTAATAGTAAATATTACTTTTCTGATATAAACTAATTTGCAAATGCATGAATATTTATGAGAACAGTAATAGATGTTGAAATTTTCGACAGCCACCAGTATTTCTCTTATAAAGCAAACAAATATGGAAAATGGTTAGCTAAAGTTTACTATGATCACTGAATATCACCAAGATTATTAGATAAATAAATTTGAGACACATTATATAGCACTGATGGTGATATATCTGTTTCCTAGGCAACCATTCTAACCTCATTGTTCATATTACAGAGTGTTTACATACCTGCAACATACAAAGATATTGCTGCCTTCTTGGGCGATAATTATAAATGATATAAACATATACCCGGTAGTTGATGTATGAATCTTAATGTTAGGTTCACTTTATGCAAATTACCTTATTTGCATCCTCGTGAATATTAATTAGTGATAAGAAAACAAAGAGAAACAATATTGAAAATAACATGTTTCGCAGTATGCCGAGCACAACATTACACCATTCTCCAAATATAGCTTGCAATGATAGATGTACCTTTTGATGATGAATAAATAAATCTTATGTCTAAAACTGTTACCAAAATGACCATGTACTGCTTCCATGGTAACTGTTGAAAGCCAAGTACTTATGATACCCCAAACAATCTTCTGTTATATATTTCTATATTGTTTTTACTATTTGTAATGTTCTCATTAATATTCATGAGTATGCAAATAAGGTAATTTAAAAAAAACAAGTTAGAAATAAACGCACAATGTCTTATCTTCCATTTGGTACCAGTTTTATAGTTTTAGGACAAAAACTGGCTGTGATATGGGCGAATTTGTAGGTATGGGTCATCATTACGAAAACTGGGGGGTTGCCATGGAAACGGTTAAAATACACATAGCCTAAAAGAATTTAAGTTTGAGTACATTCGCGATTCTGATTCAGGACACTTTTCTGAACATTTTGAACCCCATGAAAAAAGTCTAGGGGGGGGGGGGGGTGCACGGTAGGCACTACTGGCTCCCCGAGTAGTGTATACACAATACAGTCCACGATGTGTAACGGGTCTAATCCCGTGTGCTAAGAGATTATCCAAGTAGATTAAACGTTTATTAATAACGAAATATGACGGTTTATATGGGACTTGTTTTCGTCGAAAGGTACAGAATATATAAGGTTGGATATGTAGGATATATAAAACCCAATCAAACTGTAGGACGTATTGATAATATTTGCAAATGATTGGATCAAGATAAATCAGCGAATAGCTGTATCTGATGAGAATGCAATTCTTTTAATGTGTCTAAATGTAGATCACGGTTTGTATTTGTCCACTGAAACAAGCGGTTTTTTTTTATAAAGTATAGCTCTGAAATCTTGCCAGAATTGCTGTGACATCTTACCAGTTTTCCAGACCTATGGCGATGAGTTTTGATGGTAGTCCAACCACGGAAAACAGGAAAAGGTTCAAGTACACACTTCCAGATAATGCTTGGATGCCAAACATGACCCCGTAACTAACGAAACCGACTCCTAACCTGTTGCCAAACATCAGAGATGATTTAGTGATTGTGTATATTTTCAGGTTATCTATATTTCCTAGTTCAGTACTCTTCAGTATTTGGAACATCGTTCACTTCAATATACATGTACAGTAAAACCTCTCAAAACCGAAATTCTAGTAGAGAATAATTTAGATATTTCTATGCAGGTGGCTGCTTAATGCAGAGTGAAGTACCTTTTGTCCTTCAAATGCTGCATTTGTTATCATTTTTAATCCTTGCGTGTTTTCACGCATTTACAAACAGAGTAGACCCAGATGAGACGGCCGTCTGATCAAGGCCTGCTCTGTTTGCTAGTCGAATATGAAAGATGTTTCTTTACTGTCGAAAATGGCTACAATGTTCAACATTCCATATTTCATTATAACTAAAGTTTCCATGAATATTCAGTAGGTATTGAAATTTGGAATAAACATAGAACAGGGAAAGGGTTAATACAACATCAAACAGTTTGGACCATGACGAACCACTCACCTAATTAGTGTCTATCTTGATCTAAACTGTAAATAGCATAGACCCAGACTAGAGGGCTCCATTTGTTGTGTGAAATAGGTAATAAATGTAGTTATAAACAGTTTTCAACTAGAGGAGACATCGTCAACATATTCTGTTTCATCAAGGTTGGCCCTTACAAAGTTCATTTTTCAAAGTGGACCGGTCTTACATGTATAATGTTTAATGGTATAGTTCATATTGTATGGAAGGCATAACTATATGAAACGAAACGGCAAACAGTTCAGACCTAATTCCACTAGAGTCCATCTGATCTGATTCAACACTGTTGGCAAAAGGTAGCTAGCTCGTTTTTCGCATACAAACTGGTCAGAAAAATTGCGCGAGTCGGCATATAAGGGGATTAATATACATCACACCCAAATCGCGAGCGTCTCGTATTCAAAAATGATTTAGACTATTTAATATCTGAGTCCCGCATTCAAAACGCCTAAGATTGGTACTCTAATTGCATGAGTCCCGTATTCCATAGGGTTAAGATAGTTAATACCAGGTCCAAGGTTATAAAACTTCTGAATATGAGCCTGAGATCATTCTCAAGTATCTGATTGGTCAGATTCTGAGCAAGAATGTATCAATCAGATGCTTGAGAATGATCTCAGACTCAAGCAAAACTTTTGATAACCTCGGGACCAGGATCGTTTGTTTGAAACAAAATGTCCCAAACCTACTTTGAATTATATCTTAGAAGACATATTTTGAATACAGCAACCTTCTCAGCGTGATGAATAAATCCACTGACACTAGTGTTATTCGAACAATGTCTGTGTCAGAATGCGTCTCAAACTGCAATTTAATTCGTTAGAAAATTTAATCGACTAACATTTAATAAACCAATGTTTGTATTCTCACTGACTTCGTATCATATAGAAACCTTATTTTTAATAACATTACATGTTTTCCGGTGCTTAGATACACATATCTCAGTTTCAAAGCTGAAGGTTTATGTCAACATTATACTTCTTGATATACATCTTCTACCAGTAATGTAGAAGTTACAAAATATATATTAAGCCAGAATGTTCGAGACTTCTCTTGCGTCATAGGCATGCAATTCCCTTGGTGAATCATGTATTAAACTGGTATGTCATAAGTTTAGTCTATTTACCAATTAATTGCCATAAGCAGTGTTAGTTTGATTAAGTATCTGGATCTAAAGATGTCTATGATAGTGTATTTTCTGTCGTCTTCCTCCTTGTTATCTGACAGGTTGATATTTTTCAATTCTTCCATCGGTATGACCTGCTTTTTGTTCACCTGTGCGACCATCCTTAGAACTTTCTCTGCCTTCTCCTGTTTATCGTGAGCCAAATACCACCTGAAACTCTCCGGTAAAAACCTGAAATTGTATCTCAAACAATAAGAGGACCTGCTTGAAGTTAGAAATTGGTTAATTTACATATCGCTGCCTAAAACGGTGGCTGACATGCAGAGCCAGATTTAAAAAGTGTCTTCTTTTAAATTCAAGACCGGTAGTAGATCGACTTAGAATATTCTTGTCTGCAGACCGTAAAACCCCTCTTAACCGGAATTTGAATAAAGAAATGTTTAGGGTTTTAGGCAAGTAGGTGCTTAATGTAGGGTTCAAGTTATGAAGAAAGTTTCTTTGGTGGTTTTCTGCATTGTTTTCAACCTGCATTAAGCTGCCACCTGTCTGAAAGTCCGACACTGATGCTGTAGATGGATTTTACTGTATATCTATTAATCCATTCCCTCATATTGACCCCTTTTGACGCCTCTGTAAAGTAACATTTTTTAAACAATTGTGATAAATAGATCATCTGCTCCATAGTAGCAAGCGTTCTATTTATCACTACGCAATTCTAAAACTTTTCCCTGTCTCTTGTAAATGCTCTTTTCGGTATATTCATTCAAAGAGGCTAGGTCTAAAATTAGCTTACGAGGGAACGGGTTAAGCATCATAATTGTATTAAATGTGTGTTAGAATATTAATTCAAATCAATCGTACCCTGTACCAAGGAGCACATAAATGTAACATAGGTGACATTGTGACCATTCCCTGATATTGTATTATATAATTATATTTTACTAACATACATTAGGCGGACGTTAACTTAACTGATACCGATATTGATATTACTTTAAAGCATTTTATGTAAAACAGTTCTCTGTTTCTTGTGCTAAAACATTAACCCTTTCCCTCATATTGACGAAATTTGACGACTCTGTAAAAGTCACATGTTGAAACCATTGTGATAAAAAGAGCATTTGCTCCTATAGGAGCAAATGCTCTATTTATCACAATGGTTTCAAACTACACAATTCTGAAATTTCCTTTTCTCTTGTTAATGCTCCTTTTCGGTAGATTTATTCAAAGAAGTTGTATCTAAAAATAGCATATGAGGTAATGGGTTAATCCTTATCCCACTATGAAAAACATATTGTCTGATCAAATTTCGGCCTGGTTCCATTTGGAGTACTTTCGATACTACTAAGTTGTTTGAGAAGATACTGACCGAGTGTTAAACAGCTCTGATCCTTATGATACACCGACGTACTCATCTGTATCAAAGCAGATTGAAAATATAGGTTAAAAATGTACCACCAAGTCAATAGAAATGGAAGGCCAGTCAGTGTATTAACCAATTGGATATATTTCCATTTCTGCAATAACCATGCTACACAGGCAAACAACGAAGCTTCTATTGGCCAAGAAGGGAAACCAATGATCCAGGCACGGTGCTGGGCTAACGAAAATTCACTGAGCAAGCTGTATTTAGTCGTCATGAAAGAGCTGGCTCCGAACCCTACGAAGAATGGTATGGCTGCGAACATAGCCCAGTGCGTAAACAAGTAACCAGCAAAGTTGAAGATTATTATCAAAATCACTGAGCCAAAGAATGGTATTTTCCGCCCAATAAGGTCGGAAATTTGTCCAGTAAGCAGGTTGCCAACGAGAGATCCCGTATTTTGGATGGACATGACCAAACTAGGTACGTAAGCATAATCACAAACGAGATCGAACTGAAAGAAGATAATAATAAATGTGACAACAGTACGTTTATATATGCATTGATTCTTGAATGGTTCTTCTTTATCTAATATTTGTATATCGTTCATTGGTTGATTTACTGTATACTGGATCACCGTGTATAGTAACTGGTGTATCATTCAGTATAATGCGCAATTGTTTGAACTGATGTAGAAGTTTATTTGTTTCGTTATTAAACAATGAGTGGCGATTGAAATAGAAACTATATCAAAACAGAACACTGTTCTTTCTGACATATTGTTCTTTCAACATTTCGTAAAGTGAATTGATGTCGAAACAAACATGAATGACAGATGTGCGATGAACGTCCAAAGTGAAGAAAGCATTGTAATATGATGGAATTGAATGCCTACCTCGGTGACGATAGAACTTCCTTCGTATCGATATATATTGCATGAACTCCCGTCTGAAGCCAAGCAGGACTTAAACATATCATTCCCTGCAGATGCATTTATCATCAGAGAAGCATTGTCTTTCTCAAATGAATAAATGTCCGAAACATTTGTTTTTGAAGACCATCGTTGGTAGATCGATGATGTGTTAGTGCTTCTTGCGTCATCACACCACCATGGGGGCGCCATTGATAAAAGTATCATGCTCATTACGCTCCAACAGATTAAGGTTTTCATGACATGGGCAATGATGTTGAGTTTCATTTGGAACCGACCACATCCACCCAGGTCGCGTATGATTTGATCTGGATTTTTTCTGGTCTCCATGTTTGAGTGTTAGCTGCAAGCAACGAACGAGTATATGCATATAAAATATGATACAGTCGCGTTGGTTTAAAGACTCCCATTGTCAATCAAAATTAACTTTTTTTTCGTAGTCCGATTATTGTCTGCTAAAAACATTATTCTGATTGTGTCTTTATTTTTATTCCAACAAAATGTCACAGTAGCAAACAGTGCGGATCCTGTTGTGACATCGAGCTTTGATATTAATAGGATTGTGATACCTTGATGATAGCAAATGAGTCATTGGATAGTGTTTTTAAAATGTAAGTATGATATGATATATTCAATGAATAATAGGCTAGAGGTAGGATCTAAATGGAAAGCACATCGGCTCTTGCTATAAATGAAATCTATTTATGAGTATTTAAATCTGGTCTATATAGCTTCTTTCTTTCGTTACAATAAATGTCTAATGTAAGACCTGAACATATGTTCAATAATAAAGTCCAATAATCTATCTGCACGCCAGCTGCGATGATAATTTGTGCAGATGACAAATATCTAGTTTGCAAAGATGTAATGTATTGAAGCATGTGCATGCGAGCATAATGATAAACTGGGTATACAATCTGCACCTAGATGTGGCGCCGATTATTCGATGGCTCATTAATAATTTAAGATCATCCAAACTGGTTGCAACTTTGATCGTGCTTGCCTTGTCGTCAAAATTCAAAGATATACAGTCATTACTAAACGAGCAAGGAGACAGTCAATTCTTTGCGCATGGTGTCATTTCATAGGAATACATAGTGTTGAACTGGAGAACGTCGGATATCTGCACTGTTTACATGTTATTTTTCGTGAAAACTACATAACTAATGAGACGCTCAAAAGTCTTATTTCGAGAACTCGACTGTTACAGGAGTCAAAATAACACTTATGTAGTGTTTAGTCAGAAAATGTAGATCTAAATTTAATGTTACTAATATTATAGTAAATAAAGAAAGTTTAATGCTGGCGTTTTGTTTTTCTTGATATCAATTTACAATTTCAGGCGATATAATTTTTGAAAGTAACTACAGTATTTGAAACGTAACAATGCCTAATAATTTCTATTACAAATATATTACAAACAGCATATACAGTAGAACCTGTGGTCAAAGGGAGATCTAATGTTCGGTCTGTAAGGCAGGTGGTAGCTTAATGCAGGTCAACAGTATAGGAGCTTTCTTCATTACGTTTGTCCTGCATTTACCAAACACCTGCTTTTAAGACACCTTTGTTGAATAAATTATTGACTGCTTTAAAACAGGTTCTACTTTATATCAATATCAATTTCGATTAAAGAAATGGTTGAAATGTGTGGTAAACGATAATTAAACTTTTGCACTCCGAGCAATTGTCGTCTGCGTACATTGTCGTTTGCCTCAACTCTGAAAGGACATATTTCTTCATTTTTCTATTGAAAAACAGTGTCAGATTGACACACAGCTTGTATCCTGATGAGACACTGAGTTATTTGGCGTTTCAAATGGATTCAAATTGTTTGCAATGGTTATCACATAGTCACTTTAACCCATTCCCTGATATTGACGACTTTTGACGACTCTGTAAAAGTCATTTTGTGAAACCATTGTGATAAATAGAGCATTTGCTCCTATAGGAGCAAATGCTCTATTTATCACAATGGTTTCAAACTACAAAATTCTAAAATTTTCCTTTTTCTAGTTAATGCTCCTTTAATCAAAAAGGTTGTATGTAAAAATAGCCTATGAGGTAATGGAAATAAAAGAAACATTTATATTGCTTTTTTGACTTATCAAAACTCCGTTAATGAGCGCCGTAAATACACACAATAATACCTTCACTTGTAAGATACATACATTCATCAAGTGTTTTATCCTGGTCCGAGTTTCCAAGTGACATCGGTTGTGCACATTCGGGATTATTGCCAGTTACATAGAGACACAAATGTAGCTTTGTCGTGACTATGCATGTTGCTTTTCAGTAATGATACCGAAATTGTGCGGATACATGTTTTACATTTAGCACGCTACGAGCGAATACTTAATAACCTTTACACATGATCTTGATCACGAGTTTCAGATTTCAAACTGTTTAATACTCCGATGCATATAGAAACAGATAAATAATTGCACGAGTAATATTGAAAACGAAAGAAACGTAATATACTATTCTGTCCGATCTCGGTTTTCAAATAGTCGATGAGTTCCTACATTGGTCATTACATGATATAAACGGCAAATTATTTTTGATAAAACTGTGATAATTCATTATATTGTGAAATTTGCCAATAAACAATGTAGCTGACTTGGCGTTATTTGCTCAATATAGGCAATAATGTATATAAAGCCTATAGCAAGTTATTTACGTATTGCTTAAGATGGTAAGGCTAAAACATACACGAATTTCTTTTTTCCATTTAATTCCAGGACACTATATAAGAATTACTATGCTAGTAGCTTTGAAGTTGAGCTGTATTTTGGCGAGTTAGAAAAGTTGTTAAATGCGAGCCTTGGCGAGCATTTAACTACTTTTCTGACTCGCCAAAAATACAGCTTAACTTCAAAACTACTAGCGTAGTAATTCTTTTAGCATGCAACACCAATAAAGAATGGAGAAAATGAAGAAAAAGAAAGTTTGCTCAAGCGGTTCTGTCCCCTGAATAAAAATACACGCCAGTACAATATACGTGACGTCATATCGGCGTGCAGTGACGTCGTCGATTTTTACAACATAAACAAACTTGATTTAATCCTTTGATATGGACAAAAAGTTGAGACAAAGGCGAGCAAATGTGTTAAATTTGATGTTTATGTTAAATTATGCCTTTTCTTCCTTCTGTTTTCCTCCTATTGGCTAAATTAAACGTGCATCCCAGTGGGGTCAGTACACATGCACTGTACCTCACAAAATACAGCGTCGACGTGGAAAATATTATGCTAGTAGGAAGCGACTGTATTTCGTGACGTTGCATGATAAAGAGAAGATCTTGCATGAGTGTGTATTACAAAGTGTTTGCATGAAACTAGTTTACTATAATATCACACGGGCTTTAGCGAGTGTGTCATATTTATTAAAGAGGAAGTCCCTACAATGATCGCATATTTCCAATAATATCATAAAACTTGGTATTTGTTATGCTCTATTATTATTATGAAGGTTCCCAATTTGAACTTATATCGAAAAATGCCCCTGTGATACAAATAAACCGATTTCATCAATACTGATAATTGTTGTTCTACAACACAATATTATCGGCCTTTTCCGTTAAATTCTTCCGCGTTTTGCCGATGATCACCCGATTCCTCAATTGTTTACGTAATACCTTTCTCGGAAGTGATCGGAGAATCGCGAATATGACGAACAGTTACGAAACTAAAACCCAACCCGAATAAAACTGAAACATCGGGGAGTAAAACCGGGATCGGCGATATCAAACACATTGATGTTTTGTCATTATAAACGGTATTTGGATGCGTCTTTTTGCGATATACTACTTTTCAGCATATAAACAAATGAGTTTTGTATATTTTAAGTGTTTATGAAACGCGTCAAATGTAGGGACATCCCCTTTAAATTAAACGCGTTTCATAAAAACACGTTGTACTGAATACGAATGTAAGATTCTTTTCATTACACAACCCTTAAAATGTGTCATTGGAAGTGAAGCAGGTTATAGCTGACGGTTGTTTCGGTCATTGTTTACAGATAGCGTAGTAATACACCAGACGACGAACATGGACATGCAGCGTTACGATTGGCTAACGATTAAATACGTCATTGGTTCTGCGTATTCTCTTTAAGATTCATTATCGGCCGGATTCAAACTGCTAATTTGACTAAAACATGAACTGGTTAATTCGGCGCTTTACGATCCTCTGTTTCAACACTCCCACACCGCAGGTTATGTGATAAAAGCACAATGCGGATATAAGTCCATTCGATGCAATGGATCATTTATGTTACTGTATGTCCATGACCTAGTTAACTCATTACCTCATAGGCTATTTTTAGATTGAACCTCTTTGAATAAATTATACCGAAAAGGAGCAATAACTAGAGAAAAGAATTTTTTTATAATTTAGTAGTTTGAAACCATTGTGATAAATAAATAGAGCATTTGCTCCTATACACAATGGTTTCACAAAGTAACTTTAACAGAGTCGTCAGAAGTCGTCAATATGAGCGAAAGGGTTAATGCAAAACCGACTCCATTTAGCGACGTTTCCTTAATTTCGAAATTAACCATTTTGTCCCATGGAATTGGAAATAATGAGAGTGGCATATTATATACATATACAAATAGAAAGGCATAAACTTAAGTGCCTTAATGATATTATATGTGTAGAGCAGCGCCTTATTGGTTTTATGATTTTGTTGTGCAATGGTTTGTTAGTTGTAGTAATTTAAATATGGAAAAATAGTCAAACAGGGAGAGCCACACACGAAATGACACCGCACCAAACACCATCAAACAAGAAACAGGACGCATATCAAGACGAAAAATATTAAACATTAAGCATATTAAACAACAAAGTTGACCAAAGGCTGAAAGCAGGAGTACCGCCTTGGAACGGTCAGTAACCAAAATCAGCTACTGGGGGACTTAAACCTGGTTTACGGGTACCCAACCTCGTCCTTATCCCACTTTCACCAAACTTTCATTTAAACTTTCGCCATGGCACGATGTAAGATGTCCAAAACGGAATAGAGATGACTCTTAACCCTTTCGCTGCCAATGTCGGATCTGTGATTACCTATGCAGACAGTTTGGATCAAGATGAGACGCCGAGTAACTCGGCGTCTCATCAGGATCCAAACTGTTTGTTACTGTTAGTATGTTTTTGAAAAAAATATTAAAAAAAAAAATTGTAGCAGACGACAAAGTTAGCAGACGACATAGTTTGGCAGCGAAATGGTTAAGGATAACGTTTTGACTACAATTTGACAACACGCAATCCGTAACAATTGTCTTCAGACTGCAATAATTTTGTAACATATACTACATTGAAACAAAAAACATCGTTGGCTACAGCTAAGGCATCGTATATGATGCAGTCTAAATAAATTACCTGAACGTGATGTCAAGTGTAACTAGTGTTTATTTCTCATGTTTCTCAAAACGTCACCTATTTTATGTCAGGTTTAGCTTTTACATTTGACAAAAAGAAGACGTTTTCGAGTTGAAGAAATACTGAAGGAATAGTCTGAAATAGATCTGCGTTAGAGGGGATATTTATGCAGTAAACGGTTAAAATCATATTTAAAATGGAAACACGGCCAACACTGATGAGTTACTCGGTGTCTAATCTTGATCCAAACTGTTTGCATAGTTAATCACTCATCTGCCCGCAGCAGGCTAAAGGTTAAATGACTGACGCCCATATACAACCATGAATATCTATATATGCCACGGTAATTCAGTGACCACATTTGATATATTAATATACATGTAAATACGCCTGTCAGATCGCCAATAACGTGAGAAGGGGTAACCCAAGCTGGCCAAGAGTTCTCAAAAAAGGGAC
The DNA here is from genome assembly GCA_963576725.1 of Azorinus chamasolen. Classification (NCBI taxonomy): domain Eukaryota; kingdom Metazoa; phylum Mollusca; class Bivalvia; order Cardiida; family Solecurtidae; genus Azorinus; species Azorinus chamasolen. Next base: position 50,984,513 of record OY755236.1, read on the forward strand.
ATAGACAAAACACAGCAGACCCAGACCCTGAGGCAGTCCTCAGATCAAGATATGCACGCTGCGCTTCCCAAATTATTTTCCAGAGGTTGTATTGGGACAATGAATATTGCAGAATATCCCTTAAAATGATAATTGAATTGGTTCGCAATAGTTACATGTATATGCTTGCACAGGTTTACCAGGAAAAGTTAAAATATAATATTATTATGACTGTATTGTAGGGTTTCAATTTATAATGAACAGGGAATTTCAGAGAGTGTACACCAAACTGTTCATTTTTTTTCCAGAAGGAACCCTAAGGGCGATGGTCAAAAAAGTACGGTACATAGTCCGACATAGTGCGGTTCCACCGTGTTCTCCCCTTTATCTGAATATAGCGGTCGGTAATGTTCATGTCCGAGTTCACGGACATGAAATACCAATGTCGCTATATCAAATCAGATATAACTGATATCACACTATTAGATTGTCTCCGCTTCAAGTAGTTAATACACATATCACTCAGGAACAACCCATTTCATTTTTAATCCTTTACCCTTTACTCCATAAACAGGCCTTTCTACGCCTTTGCAAACAGCGTATACCCATATTGGACTTGTCTAATTAGGGTCTGCTCTGTTTGCTTATGAAAGAATATAGATATGATTCTACAGTTTCTTCCAAGGCCAAAACGCACTGTGTCCATGAGCTACTATAACAATTAAGCTAATTTCTATTCATAATGTAATTATTTCTTACATTATATTCATGGAGTAAAATTTTAATGGTTAAGATATTTCAATTGATGGCATGCAGTGCTTTTTCATTTCGTAAGCAAACAAAGCAGAATCTGATCAGCCGTCTGATCTAGGTATGTTAAGGCGCAGGAATGCGTATTTATAGAGTACAGTAAATCCCCTCTAATGCGACCACCAAAAAAGGGGCATAGTTCACAGTGACAAAGGCAGGTGGTAGCTTAATGCAGAAGCTTTCTGCATAACTTTCGCCATGCATTAAGCAACCACCTGCTTATGCAGACAGCCATATTTGTTCATTAAGTGGTCGCTTTAGAGGGGTTGTACTGTAACGAGTCAACCAAGGAGTCTACAGGACAAAGTAATACAGAAAACTCTGATAGTTTTCTGTAAAACTGTTGCCCTGTATTAAACTACAATCTGTTTGAAAAACTCCAGTATTAGATGTAACTAGACTGAAGGAATATTTATATAAGAAGTCATTAATTAAACAAGTTTCGAAACGCATACAAGTGCCATTTACTGTGCGGGATGATGTGAGCATCTTTGTCAGTATAGAGTCAATACACGTTTAGTGAGTAGCTGGAGTACAGCATGGGAAGTAACCTCGGCGTTCAGAACTTAAATATCTACGTTTCGATTGTTCCCCTTGTTATTAGATTGGCATTGCTAGTAGTTAAAACTCCGATTTGTAGCGTCTCATAATGATACAAACAGTCTGACACCATGAGCCGGATGACTTTAGTAAGGAATACGATAACCAAAAAGGTATACACATATCTCACTTGTATATAAAGGGTTGGTTTATTAATATTTATAATGCTCAAGTTCTGACAGTAGGAGATCCATCGAAAGCAAAAGCAGCAATGCGGAAAGAGAAAATTGCAATCAACTCTGTTTGCAAAGGCAAAGAAAGGGGTATTTATTGAGTAAATGGTTAATTATTTTCTGCTTTTTGTTAATACTTTTTTGTTACGTGTTGTTATTTATTTGTTGATAATATTCTTTGACAAGTGGTGGTAATATTGATGTGTAGATTTCCTCGTGTATGTGACGGTTATTCTGAGCGATGACAACGGCTAATGCAAGAAGGATCTATGTTCAGTTGAGTATCGCAGTTGGGTTTATACTAATCGAGTACTTACTTTGATGCATTAAAGTAATAACAAAGAACATCACACTCTATCAGAATACACGTCTTTCGTTTTATACTTGCTTGGTGTCTATGGTAATTAATTGTGCTGGTTAACATATGGACGATACTCAGTGTCAATACTTTAACCGTTTCCCTGTTGAACATTCATGTATGAGATAATGTCATCGTTAACCCTTTCGCTGACAAATTCTGTCGTCTGCTAACTTTGTCGTCTGCTACAAATTTTCATTCTTTTGGGTAATCACATATCTGGCATTTGCAGCGAAAGGGTTAAATATTAAATATATTATATATGCAAATGCATGATTAGGCGTGTATATGAAGGAAATGGTTAGACCTTTGAATGCTCAATGCTCAAAGTGGAATGCTAAATGTTAAATTATATGGGTCGATTGATTTTTAAAAATATTTTTTTAGTAATAGAAGCGAATGGAATATTTTATTTTCGAAAATATATAAATGAAGATATCCGATGCGTGTGACATGCTTGTATGGCCACCTGGTGCGGAGTCCGATTAGATTATGTCATATTTGCATGAAAACAATAATTCAAATGGCGTTGTTGATGAAAGGCTTATCTGGAGTAATATAGTACTGCAAGAGTCGCCCTGCATCAAACGCGCATGTCATTGTAGCCAGTGAATCAGTCCTAATGCATTTTGTGCTACAGAAACGTCGTTTGTTGCAGAAAAAATCTAATTTACTCAGACAAATGAAGAAATAAATTACAACACCTGTAGCTAATGAAATTGGCAACAAACAAGGACTTTTAATCACATTATTCAATTATTGCAGATGTGAACTCACTCTGAAAATTGCCTTACTCCAATGTCGCAATTATTCCGCAAAACCTTTGTTGGCGTACGATTATATTAAAATTTAATTTGATTTATTACAACAGAAGCATGATACCATCTTGTGATAAGAGCGACAACATCATTCAATTTGCCTTAAGTCTATATAGAATAAACTTGCACCCACTCAAAACCTGGCCTACTCCATCTTTAAAGAACTTATATTATATTCTTTATTCCCTATACTCTTTCAATCTGTCAAGCAGCTGAATATAAATGTTTGCAAATATTAACCATTCATTCGTATAAATGCTTTTTCACTCTTTTACAAACAGAGCAGACCCTGATCAGACGGCTCTCTTTGAATATTATGAAATAATATAGACACGATGCTACAGTTTCTGCCATTGTAAAATATCTCTATCATCATAGTTCCATTTTAACTATACAGCTAATAAATAACCATGATGTCAATATTTCTTACAAAATGTTCATGACGGAAAGGGTTAACACAATAAGGAAATATGAGAATTGTACGTGGGTGTCTAGAAAACTGCATCACCAGTAACTTTGTGCGCGTGAGTGTGCGCGTGCGCGTGCGTGTGCGCGTGCGTGTGTGTGTGTCTTTACTAAGATGAATTACGAATATTTAAACAAAGTGTAACACTGGTTCTATTAGCAATACACATGTCATTTACAATGATTCAGAACAATTTAATTTAAAACAAATGAGCACTTTACGCAATGTCATAAAGTTCGGTTTAACAAAAAACATTAAAAGCATTTAACACTTTACACATCGAGATTGTTTCAGTATTAAAGTCAAATGTAATTTGCTAATGGTTTTGAAGATACACCCGCTTAACCCTGTTCGACATTCGTGTAAGAAATTATGACATCATGAGTATTTATTAGCCGAATTTCTATTTTTTATGATGCCATATGTACATATATAGGTCTTTTTGGTATTTTCAGAAACTGTCTATTATAATTTCATAAGCAGACAGAGGAGACCCTGATCAGACGACTCATATGGGAGCAGTCTGGTCTGGGTCTACTCTGTTGACAAATGCGTGAAAAAAGCGTTTGTATGAAGGGGTGGGGGTAAAGTTTAACCATTAGCAATGTAGCCCTTCCCATTCTAACTGTCATGTAACTGGATTTGCAAACATGTTAGATCCAAAACAGATGCCGATTTATTCACCAGGGTACAATATATTTGACAGGCTGTCAGTAGTATCTCATAAGCTTCAACGATCTGATGTCAGTATACATTTCAGTAGTAAGAGAACTAGCAGGCATGGGATCGGTTAACCCATTCGCTAATATTGACACATTTATACGCATGTTGACGCCTCTATAAAATCACGCTGAAACTCATTGTTATAAATAGAGCATTTGCTCAATATAAGCAAATGCCTGATTTATCAGAATGATTTCAGAACTATATAATTCTAAACTCTTCTTTCGTCTATTAAATGTTCCCGTTCATTAGATTTATTCCTAGAAGTTGGTTCTAAAAATAGCCTATGATAGAGCGGGTTAAGAGAAACCTTTGGAAGTAATCTCATAAATATGAATAGCTGAAGGAATGACTCGATATCAGTTTATAGTAGTTGCATTAAATCTTAACCTGCGTGTAGGTATACGTGTAAGCCTTACTGCGTCATCATTTCGGAGTGTGACGTCATCAATATATGTGTAAATATGCTTTTAACGTATTTTGTGAACAAAGTGAGTATATGGGTATGTCCAATAATTTTACGAAGTTTGTAAATCACATCACCATAAAATTCAGGATGTGAAATACCGTGTCACAGGAGCGCCTTAAGATTAAGATTTGCACTTGCCAATAAGTGAGTGATTTAAATAATAAAATTTAGTGAATGTTTTTCTTAGTTTATGATATCTATATCCTTGCTTAAGCAGCTTTTCAGTTAAAATGAGATTTTGACTGTTAAAATCGCCAACAGAAGAACAAGCTCTAGCGAAACGAATAAATTGAGATATATAAACCCCGATCTCCATCAGGATGAGGGAACTTTTCAATATTAAAATCAAAATCGTCTCTTTGTCATAAAGTTTAGAAGAAATCATTCCGTTGTCAATCTTTAAGTCTAGATCGAGAAAGGTCGCATACATTGTACGTGTCGGAAGGGTTAGATTTATTCAATTTGAGTTATTTGGGGTAAATGGTAGGAATCCAAACATCAAAGAAAGGGTTATCTAAGTTGAAGATATCATCCAAATATCGAGAATTACCATTGAAGGCTTTTATAACACCTTCTTGTGATTGTGGGTTCAAACTCAACATGAAATCTCTCTCATAGCAGTACAATAACAAATCGGCGACCAGTGGATCACAATTCGTACCCGTAGGAATATAATCACCTGACGGTATATAGCATCCCCATAACGTACGAATATGTTATTTAGAAGAAACTTTAAGGTTAGTGATATGCAAACTTTTTAGCAAGACCAATTAGTGTAATATTTCATTGGCTTGTCAGTAAAGAAAGCTTTTTCAGCGTTACATACTTAGTTATTGTACAAGAGCTAGAATTTGCAATGAAACGCGCTTTATATGGGGTTTTATGTAGTTTCGGTAACCAATGCTGCCACCTAGCAGGTTTCCGATCATTGACTACCCTTGTATAGAGTACGGACATTTAGCCACGAACATTGAATAATGAAAGAGCCAAGTTTTCTCATTTAGTACAACTTCTCTTTTATAATGAATGATATCCCAACAGTTTGGGAATCGATTGTATAATGCACATATGAATCGTGTAGACCCAAACGTCGTGTATGTTTGCATAGCCTTTGCATTGAATAATTTGGTAAATCAGCGGACGCCGATTAGTATCAGAATAAGTAGTTTCGGTAATGACCGTAGCATGTCGTCAATGATCGGAAATCTGCTAGTCGGCAGCACCACTCGCTGCAGCATAAAAACACTTTGCTGCTCAGTATTTATCGCACATCTGGGCTGAACGTCAAGTTGGCTACATCTCGCTAATAGTACCTACTGGATTTTGGGCATATATAGTTGATGGTAAATTTCATTCTCTGTCAAGGAAGGTTAGAATCAAGCTATCAGTGTGGAGCCCGGGTCGTAGTTATTCTGTTAGAAGATAGATATAAAGCTTCAAAGTAGTTGGCTTCAAAAGTCTCAGAGAGCAGAAGCGCCACTGAAGCAGCATTTAAAGGCTGGCTTCATCGGGGGCATAGGTTGGCCTCAAAGACGCTTTTAAAAATGAAGACTTCAAAGTGACGGGCCTCAGTGAAGCTTCAATGTGACAGGCCTCAGTGAAGCTATAGCAGTTAGGTTTCAAAGTAACAATCGTCCATAACTGTATATACATGGATTCAATTTGTGATTATCATTGTTAGTTATATCCACTCATTTATCTAATCAAAGGACAGGGAGTCCAGAGGAAAAGTTAAATAATGTTCAGCATTGCATTTCGTTACTAATCATCGGACAGATAGTCCTTAGGAAAAGTTCTTATACATTCACATTCATATAATCTCGGCCCCAAGAAGGGGAAAACGTTTCAATATATACATGTCTGATAACCCGGGTGAAAATTCAAAACTGGAACTTGAGACTGAAAAAATGTATTAAATGACACCTATTAAAAATGTTCATTTAATACTTCGAATTATACGGAAATGGACATTGGGACTTTAGAATATATATTTATCATGGCGTAAAAGTATAGATGGCGTTTGAATATATTAATATACATCTTCCGTATATTAAGCATGTTATTTAATATATTTGAAATGTACTTTTGCATATATTTTGCGGATGGCTCGTTCTTAAGAACAGAGAAGGGGTATGCTTTAGATTAAGTGTCACCTGTCCTAGCAGGGAGTCCTCATTTCTCCTTTGTATGACAGTCTGTATGTATATGAGTTAATTTGTCTGCATGGCACACTTTCGACACACTCTCTGCCGGCAGGTGACACATGTATTGCTTAGAAAAATCATGATTAAGAAATAGCGTCGTTTCGTCTAATTGCTTGAAACTCAATCTGGACAGCCCTCATCCAACGTTGAAATCCATTTTGTTTAACGTTTTTATAATCAGAGGAAACGTGAAGAAATGAAATATTTTTTCATAAAATAATTGAAATTCTGGTGTCAGTCAATTTTCCAAATTCGTTCCCACGTCTGCGTTATTAGCTCTATTTCATTTGAAAACTGTCTTTTTGTCGACCAAATTTGTTACACATGCTGGGGGATTATTATTTAACCACCCTATCTGGCTTGAATTCGTTTTAAAGTATCCCTCTGAGACGAAAATATTCTCCCAGTGACGCCTATTTGTGTGCACTGTCTTCAGGTTGGACATTCAAACTGTGGGTCATTATAATACTGTGTCTTTGAAAATACATGTACAATAAGATTCGAAATGTGAACCTTATTTCCTCTTGTTATGTGGCTGGTATATTGGTATGATTTGAAATTAATTAAAAGATCTTAGTTACTTTCTACTTTTGTCTGTATATCCAGAGCAACAGATAACGGTGCGTACTAAAATCGTCATTTCTTCACCAAACCCTATGTTAGGACCACTCTTTAGAATCGTCTCTTCGTGACCATTCTAATGAGTGGCCACAACATCAGTTTTTATGGAGTAATAAAGAAGTTATTCTTGAATATGTTTTAATAAACTCATCTTATCTGGATGTCTGTTGATATTGTGTACACCGTATTTGTAACTTTTGTGACATTGCCCATATAAATGCAGTTTTGATTCGGCTGATATTATCGGTAACTGAGAGTCTCATCAGGCTCCGATACGTTCAACACTATGAATATACTATTGGCGAGTTAGTGTTTGTTGGAATATTATATTTGGAAATTATGGTTTATGATAATATTTGCAGACAACAAATACTACAATGGCATAGAGTTAACTCTTCATAGTTCAAATTGCTGATTACTGATCTGTTAGTTCGTATGGAAATCGATTACCATATTCTTATCACAAATTTGATTGAACAATAATTAGTTACCCAGACAGTTTTATAATTTAAAATCTACATTTTATAGAATCAATCAGAGATCTAAACATATGCTACTTAAATATATTGCTTTCTATTGTGTTAGTACAAGTGTAAGAAGATATGTACAGAATGGGGCGTGTGATGGATGATTGTGACTGGAAAGGAATGGCGGGATGCAGCTTAATATGTACTTATACATTCATTACCTGACTGATGGTAGGTAATGATGTTTGTGCATGCAGATTGGCTATTTGACTTTGTACTGGTGCATGGCATATTTACGCTTGAATTAAAGATTAATTTATTAGTTTAATATTTAGAATATTGTAACCATTTTGGACTACATTTGACTAATTTTGATGAGTATGTACTTCACAACCTTCCTGATAAGATACAATACAGAATGGTATTATATTGCTGTTGATCCAATGTGGTTGCACTGACCTTAACCGAGGACCATTGTCTGTGTTTGAAAGCTGCTTAGTAGTGTTACATTGATACGATTATAAGAACATATTAAATTTTGTAACGAATTACTCTTTACTGATACTTAGATTTTTAAGTTTTGTTAGAAAACGTCTTGGTACGGAATGATAAGAAAATGTAAGTCTATTACTATTTTGAAAAGGTAGAACACACATTGGTGGGATTTCGGTATATATTTAAAACATATATACTTCATAAAAGAATTGAGAGTCCCTTGAACTGTTTTGTGAACGATCAATATGAATTAATAGGTTAAACATAAACAACATATTACAGGACATTGTTACAGTCTATAGACTTCGGACAGACATTCTATGTGTTGAATCTTATCTCGCTGTAAAAAACGTGTTAATGTCTGATCTGGTGCAAATTTTGCCTTCTTGCAATGATTTCAAGGTTTTGAAAAACTATGGACCGCAGTTTGTATCCTGATATAACACCAAGCTATGCGACATGCCATCGATATCCAAGTTGTTTGTAGATGCGATTCGAATTGTGCTTTGTGCGAGAAGAGTTAAGTTATGAAGCTGCTTACAACAGTAACATGTCATTATTATTTGGGATTTTTTAGCCTTATGTTATGATTTTATAATGCATTGGAAATGCTACATGTCTTAGCGCTTTGTTTAACCATTTTCCCCATAGATCCAAGCCCTTTGAATTTACTCGAGAAAAGGAAAATTGTAGACTTGTAGTGTTGAAACCATTGTGATAAATAGAGCATTAGCTCCTATGGAGCCAATGCTCTATTTATCACAATGGTTTTAAAAAGTGACTTTTACAGAAGCGTAGAAATGCGTAATTATGGATGAACATTTTGCACTACCTAAGGTCTGGGGTCGTAGGTATCCAATGTCACATTAATGATTATTTGGTCACTAGCGTTACAAATTATATTTCATATGAACATCATTTGAAAGGAACGTCTGGCTCTATGATGAATCATAATATCTCGGAATGTATCTGCTACCACATTCTCATTCGGTTGTTCTTAATAGGCCACACATCAGAGACATGGCTACCGGCATCTTCAATAGGATAATGGCATTAGGATAGGCGATACTAGTCTTAAAACATAATATGACTGTCAAATGATGCACTTAGAAAGTGCACAAATGTCTAGACAGGACATGAGATGCCCAGCTGTGAACACGCAGCGGCTTATGAATCGGATTTAATTCGGTGTATTTGACCTATGCTATGTTAATGTGAGGATTATGTCTGTTTACATTGTTTTTGTAATGGGAATATACCACAAGAGTACTGGCACAAGGCATCGAAAACATCTGCACCTGTTTATGAGGGCATGCATAAACTTAGACAATACAGCTGTTCTAAAAAACAGTATTTAGCAAGCTGGAGGTAGCTGCCATGGAAACACATTCTTAGCTTATACACGTTTGGTAAATCAAAAGGGTTTCTACAATTACGGCATTTATCCTACCTTGCGTCATAAACAAGAATATCGCAGTAGAGACAATCCTGTCGATTTGAACTTCTATGGCAGTGCACATTCATAATGAAAACGTTGATCAAGGTTCGGACTTATTCCGATTCCTAATCGAAAACTGCGATAGACAATGTGTTCCACCTGTGCTATAATACCAGAGACATAAGTAAGGTGTAAATTAAACCCTTTTAACACATCCCCTCCTAGTGACGCATTGGGCGCCTCTGTAAAATTCATATTTTGAAACCATTGTAATAAGTAGAGCATTTGTTCCTCGTATCACAATGGTTTCAAGCTACACAATTCCAAACTTTTCCTTTTCTATAGTTAATGCTCCTTTAAGTAGATTTTTTCTAGGTTGGGTCTAAACATAGTCTCGGAGGGAAAGAACAACTCCCTAATTTCTCTACCAAACCATATATTGTGACCATTCTCTGCTAGACGAACCTAAGAAGGGTTTCATCATAGGTTTTGGAAGAGAAATGACGAGTTTAGGGTCATAACCCTTTCCTTCATTTAAATGTCTTTTCACGCATTTCTAAACAGAGTAGACCCAGATCAGACGGCTCCTATAGGAGTCATCTGAATTGGCTCTGCTGTGTTTGCTTTTAACATTATATAGATCTGATTCTACTGCTTTTGTCACAGCAAAAACGATTCTTGAAAAGTTTACGCTGTAATTCCTACATAAATATTGAACAGGGAACGGGATAATATGGACCTTTATCTACGGTCCTCTAAATACTGTTTTTAACTTTTTACGGTCCTCTAAAATTTGTTGTTAACTTTATCAACGGTCCTCTAAATACTGTTGTTAACTTTATCTACGGTCCTCTAGATATTGTTATTTAACTTTATCAAGCCCATCGCAGTCTATCATTTACAACACGTTTGATTTAGACACCATTTTGTATATGAAGACAGTTCGAAACATAGAGCAAATGTGTATACAGTTAACCCCCCTCTGAACCGGAATTCTAGTAGAGAAGAATTTAGATACTTTTAGACAAATGACTGCTTAATGCAAGGTGAGAGGCATACAGAAAGTTCCTTTAGGAGCTTTCTGTATGATTTTGACCCTGCATTAAGCAGCCACCTTTCTCCAAGACCGATATTTGTAGTAAATTAAAAGTCCTGTTTAGAGAAATTTACTATAACAATTTTTAATCATAGCCGTATGGAAAAAAATATGACAACAAAAGTTCCTATCTGCTATATTTGTGTGCTTACTACGGATGCACACAAGCGTCTGCAGGACTATTGACCGAGCGTCAAACAAATTTGATCTTGATGAGCTAACGGGTTACTGTCGATCCAGACTGTTTGTAATAGAAAGTTAGATGGCGATCGGTTAGAAAATGATTACTTGACCTTTGGAATGAGAAATGAGTGCATTGGTATTTGAAAACAATGAAGGCTAATATCAGAATATTCTTATATCAGTGTCTGCACTGTTTCTATCCTGAGCCTTCGTCAGCAAAATGTTTATATTAAACAGAGTGGATATACTGTTAACTCTTTCACTGCCAAATTGTGTGTTCTGCAAACTTTGTTCTCTATAACAATGTTCATTCTTGATTATGCTCAAATGGTGGAATATAGTAATCGAACTGTCCGCGCAAACTCATGTGCGTGTACGTGCATCCCCATGCACCTTGTCCGGAGCACATCTCCTATGTTACTCGAAGTAGAGGTACCAAATTTGGTGTGTGAGTACATTTTGGAATGCCGGAGTGTCGCGTACCATTGTCAGGTCACTGTGACATTGGCCTTGACCTCTACTACAGCTGTAGAAAAACATTGTTCAAAGGAAACCTCCAATATTATTTGAGGTAGAAATGCAAGCCTTGGTGTGTGAGGTCATCATAGGGTGGCGGAGTGTCGCGTACTGTTTCATGTCACTGTGACATTGACCTTGACTCCTGATTTCAGCTACAGAAACACATTATCCGCAGCATATCTCCAACATTGCCTTAGTTAGGAAGGCATACGTCGGTGTGTGAATACATTTTGTGATTGTGGAGTTCCATGTGACCTCTGACCTCAGTTATAGGAAGACATTATCCGGAGCGTACGTATTACCGGTATATTACTTGAGAAAAAACAACTTTGTCACACTTGAGTATTAAACCACGAAGTTCGGCCAAGTTTGTTTTTAGTACCTCCATGAAAACAACAAATAGACTCTATATATTCCTTTAATAGCATATGCAGGCCTGTTTATAAATTCCATTTCAATGTCAGGTCTTCAGGGGCATTTCACGGACTATGACACATTTCTTGTTTTTATTTTATTTTTGGTCACAGTAACAGTAACACTTTCATTTGTTTCTTGATGAGACACCAAACTATTTGTATAGGTAATCACAGATGCGACATTGGCAGCGGAAGATATATAAGAATTATTATGCTAGTAGTTTTAAATTTCAGCTGTATTTTGGCGAGTTGGAAAATTTGTTAAATGCAAGCCTTGGCGAGCATTTAACTACTTTACTGACGAGCCAAAATACAGCTTAACTTCAAAACTACTAGCATAGTAATTGTTTTATCATGCAACACCAAGAAAAATGGATAAAATGAAGAAATAGAAAGATTGCTAAAGCGGTTTCGTCCCCTGAATGAAAATACATGCAAGTGCGATATACGTGACGTCATGTTGGCGGACAGTGACGTCATCGACTTTTACAACATAAAAATTCTGAAGGGAGGTGATCCCCCGAAAGCAAAAGTTGCAACACAAAAAGAGAAAATTGCAGACTCGGTTTTATTGAGTATGTTCATGAGCAGTAATTGAAAGTGCAACACTGCCCACGCCCCCTAGCACCGGCTTAAGCAGTATTCAATTTTCAGAACAAGATGTACTAAAATTCATGATCTCGAAGGATCAGAAGGTATAACAACACTGAGAATGAAGTACGTGGCGACGTTTTATGGCCGCCACACAAGCACTTAACACCTGCTGTAGTGAAGATTATAAATTCTGAAGGGAGGTGATCCTCCGAAAGCAAAAATTGCAACACAAAAAGAGAAAATTGCAGACTCTGTTTTATTGAGTATGTTCATGAGCAGTAATTGAAAGTGAAACACTGCTCACGCCCCCTAGCACCGGCTTAAGCGGTATTCAATTTTCAGAACAAGATGTACTACAATTCAGTTTCTCATACTTTATTTAATCCTTTTATATGGACGAATAGTTGAGACAAAGGTGAGCCAATGTGTTAAATTTGAAGTTTATGTTTAATTATGCCCTTTTCGTCCTTTTTTCCTCCTATTGGCTGAACCAAACTTGCATCCCAGTGGGGTCAGTACACATGCACTATTACTCACAAAATACAGCGTCGACGTGGAAATTATTATGCTAGTAGGGAGTGATTGTTTTTCGTGACGTTGCATGATAAAAACTAATATGGACCACTCTACTTTGGAAATTCAGCATTTAAACTGCCCACGATAAGTTCTTCTGTAGTACTCTCTTGATTTATTATAAATGTCAGAATCAAAGGCGTCCTAGAAACGCTGTTCATCTTTTAGAACTAATGTTCTGTTGCTTTGTAATACATTATTTTGATTAATCCTTAACATCTTATTCCAACCGCAAAGAGTTTGATAGATTAGAAAACAAAACTTAGCGCTAACCCTTCGAATACGGGAACGAGCGTTCTTTGCATTTGAAAACCCCGTAGAAACTATCTGATCAGAGTGTTCACTATTTATCACTCAAAATCCTCCAGTAAGTTCAAGTCTTTCATACTGAATGGACCCTGCAGTTAAACAGTGATGGAGTGCTTCACTTCGAAGATTTAGCATTCAAAGGGATAAATGTAATTCATTCTATAAATAAATAAACATAGACTAAAGTTAAACTCGATTATTCGAACACTCAAGCTCGAATACGTACTATTGTTAAGTTTTTAACACCTCTGTGAGCTTTCTCACTGACTTTCACCCTGCATTAAGAAGCCACATGCCTATAAAAATATTCTTCATTACTAAAATTTCGTAGTATCGAGTGTTTACTATATATCCATTTAAATTGTCTCCCGAATATGGAATACAGTGTTGATCTTGATCTTGAATATGGAATACAGTGTTGTTTCCTATCAGGGTTTGCACAAGCTGTTTCAGATTTACTATGCAAAACCACATTATAGAATTTACCCTACCAATGGAAATAAACTCAATATACTCATCAGGAAAAATCACCCTTAGAAATACATCTTTCATCATCTTTCTGCATAATATTCGTTCGACATTAAGCTACCACGTGTCCTATAGGCAGATACGTACATTGTTTACGTATGATCGTGCTAGATAGGCTGCACTGTGTCATTAACACCTATCATTGCTGGTCCTAAACACAAGAAGTGTGTCGTCTCTAAGGAAAGCACAACACAATGCGTCTCATTTCCTATAGGAGCAAATGCTCTATTTATCACGATGGTTTCACAAAGTGACTTTTACAGAGTCGTCAAAAGTCGTCAATATGTGGAAATGGGTTTACAGGTATTTTAGAAGAGAATAATTTAGATAACGTTAAGCAGATGGCTGCTTAATGCCGGGTGAAAGTAATGCAGAAAGCTCGTAGACTTTCCGATGATCCTGCATTAAGCTAGAGAGGTTTAACTGTATCACTGGTACACGAATCATTTTCCCCCAGGATTAAACAATGGATGTGAGTCATAAATGGAATCAGTTTGTTGCAAGCTTGGTAAATGGAGCATAATTATGTGAAGTTTGCTCACGAATGTTTTATAGTGTTAGAGATAAATTGTCGTAATTAGGTGCTACTCAAGGGTTGTCATGTTAACTTGGTAACGATGCCAGTTGAACTGATTAGGGCATGTGTTGAATATTTAATTCGGTCGTGTATGACCACAATACAATTTGCTGGCAAGGTATGATAGTGACTCCAAGAATTTCTGAATCTATCTAGGTTTCTGATTGAAAAAATGCTCTATTTATCACAATGATTTCAAACCTACACAATTCTAAAATTCACCTTTTCTATAGTTAATGCTCCTTTTCGGTAGCTTTATTCAAAGAGGTTGAGTCTACAAATAGTATAGGAGGGAATTAGTTTACATTTACCCCGATATACACACAATAATGTCTGCTCAAATTTGGATCTGCGCTACGGATGCATACAATGGTATGACAACGGGATTTGCGGTCACACATTACAGGAGCCGTCTGGTCATTGTCTTCTCTGTTTGCTTACGATATAATATAGATAATTATGAGTCTACAGATTCTGCCTAGGCCAACCATTCCCGTGTCCATGTGCTATTATAACAATTGCTCTAAATAATATTCATGATATAATTACTACTGGCATATTCATGGCGTAAAGGGTTAAACAGTGATAGACTATTCGAGTTTGAAAATTAAGTACTGTTAGGGTTCAACTCTGCCATATAATGTCACATGTTTTGTTTTGTTCTTTTTCAAAACAACGCTTTGACTAGCCCTTCATTGTTAAACGATAGCGTCCATACAGCATGCAAGGAGTACATTTGCTGGAGAATTTTGAGTGACAAACAGTACAGACCATGTACAGGGGAAACTCCTCTAAGGGCCGTCTGGTCCAGGTCTACACAGTTCATTGATGCCAGTACACTTGATACACGCATTCAAAGGATAACCCCGTGATTATTATCCAGGATAACCCCGTGATTATTATCCAGGATAACCCCGTGATTATTATCCAGGATAACCCCGTGATTATTATCCAGGATAACCCCGTGATTATTATCCAGTTTGCCAGTACACAGTACACTTGATACACGCATTCTAAGGATAACCCCGTGATTATTATCCAGTTTGCCAGTACACAGTACACTTGATACACGCATTCTAAGGATAACCCCGTGATTATTATCCAGTTTGCCAGTACACAGTGCACTTGATACACGCATTCAAAGGATAACCCCGTGATTATTATCCAGTTTGCCAGTACACAGTGCACTTGATACACGCATTCAAAGGATAACCCCGTGATTATTATCCAGTTTTTTCCAATTTCATCCGGATATCTATCGGTTCAGAGAATCAAACATCGATATACAGTAAAGTCCCGATTATTCGAATTTTCGTTATAAACGAATTTAGACCCTTTCAGGCAGGTGGCTGCTTAATGCATGATGAAAGTCATGTAGAAAGCTCCTGGAGGAGCTTTCTGCATGACTTTCACCATACATTAAGCTGCAACCTGTCTTAAAGATCGATAATAATACGTATTTTAGTGTTCGGATAATCGAGGTTTTACTGTATAATCCACGCAGCATTTGCAAATATTCAAATATATCAAGATATATCTATGTTTAAATTGATGAAAATAACTCATAAATAAATCTTCCTTGTACGAAACTTACATTGAACATTAATTTACTACAGTAAATTCCATCTAATGCTAAAACAAAAATGAGGATTAAGTTTGTGTCTTAGAGGTAGATTGTGGCTTAATACGGGACAAAGGTTATGCAGAAAGCTCTCATACTGCTCCTATTGGAGCTATCTGCTTAACTATCTTCCTGCATTAAGCAGCCACCTGCTTTTAAAGACACCCATGCTTAATTATATAGTGGTCGCTTTAGACTGGTTCTACTGTACTAAATGTTTACAGGCGAATACACTCCATGCAATGATTGTATCTGAAAATAACTTCTATTTCCACTGGTACCAGTATGTCTTGCATTCGCGATAAATCAAGTAACTTCGATGATAAATAAAGATTAATTTCTACACAAAATTACTTTTTGAAGCTTTAAACATTCAATAGTTCAGGCTGTAGCTTCACCACACTCCTTAACAAGGCAATTACTCTGCTGCTCACGCGCTGTTGTTGATCAGCTTGAAAGCTCCAATTTTAGACAAGAATTATAACAATAGCTGTCCCATCATCGCTTTGCGACGGGTGGCTGTATTACACGCATTATGTTATATAAATGTTTATATTATAGAGTAAAATATAAAGTGCATACTCAAATACTAAACTCGTCCTTTCTCCACCAAACCCTATGTTGTGACCACTCTTAAGAATCGTTGCTCTACTAAAATTCCGTTTTAGAGATGTTTTACTGTACATAAGTATGTTCCCGATCGCATACATGGTGCCCCAATTGTTGTGCGAATACCTCTGCAGTTTTAACTGAATTTGATGGGAAAGTGACACAAGTGATCGAACGACATATTGAGGCGCGTGAGTGACATATAAGTGTTAGCCCAATCGGATTCGAGATGGCCCACCAACGACCGAGGTGGATTCAGCAATCACATGTACCTCGTGGAGCTAATCGTTTCTACAGATTTAACGGACTTATTCTTCAAACTTCAAACTTATTGACATGCTGAGGCTCAGTGCGTGACTTAATTTATGCTCTGATTGTATTCAATATGGCAGTGAGGCGACCATATTGGTTTTTTACAATTTATTTGTATAGGGAATTGTTTTTACTGCATTCGTTTGAAACTTCACAAATGCGATAGGCATGTACGGTATACGAGGTTATTTGCTGATCGGTTTCAAGATGGCCGATTCGCGGTTACATTGGATTTTACATCTTTTTTTTTTCGAATATAATTTTTAACTGTGAACCCGTTCGAATGCAAATTGCCGACATGCAATTAGTTCAAATGTTACAATTTCCTTGTTGGCAGAATCATTTCCATGATTTTCGCTGCATTTATATGGACCGTCACAAACTTCGAAAGCCAGTGCTGTATATTGGGGTTATATTTAATTTAATCATCTTCAGTGGTACATTTAGCTCTAGTTCTGATTAACTAGTATCTGTTGGATCTGTAGTAAACCAATCTGTAGTCAGTCAATTATCGCGTATGTCATCAATTCATATTGCATATAAAAACGCGTAAAAACTAACATTCTATCACCCGTTTATAAGTTCTAAAAGTCGAAAGCGACCACTAAGAACATGAATACTCAACGATCCTTAAAACAACAGTCAGTCTTTTATTTTGTCCAATAGACAGTATAATCTGTCTTAATCCATATCTCCAACACACGACTCTGAAAAACAGATGATTGTTTAATGCAGAGAAAACTTTAAGCAAAAACCTCCCATAGAAGCATTCTGCATTACCCTTATGCGAATACCTAAAAGAGGTATAATTCTGGGTAGTAGAGTCAGTAGATAGCTTTATGCAGGACAAAAGTAATGTAGAAAGCTCATAGGGGAGCTTCCTGCATTACTTTGTCTTGCATTAAGCAACCGCCTGCTTATAAAGACATCCATGTTTCTTCATTCAGTTGTCGCATTAAAGGCGTTCTACTGTATGTGCAACTGCGTGAAAACACATAGATACTCAGCAATGAGTTCGTACGTGGAAGAGGTCTAACTGTCGATCATTATCCCTATATCTGATGAATAGTAATGTAAAAGATAATGACACCATGAATATTCATTAGGTGACGATGTTTTGGTATTAGCAGAAGCTGTAGAATCAGATCTCTCTAAGTTCATGAACAAACAGAAGAGACCCCGATCAGACGGTTTCCTCTGTTTGTAAAAGCATGGAAATGTGTTACTATGAATTAAAACGTAAACAGGAGCTCAAAGCTGGACGAAGTATAATTCTTAAAGTCTCCGCTCTGTGGCATTGCATGACACGGCCAACTGCTTTCAAGATGCAATATTTATTTATTTATTTGTTTATTTATTTATTAGCTTACATACACGGAGAGTAGTACATGGTACAAATACAAGAATCTTTATTTTGAGTCAGAAGTACAACAAATAACATTAGCTATAATAAGCTATTTATTGACTGTAACAAATATACAGTTGTTACAGTTTAACATAACAATATGTGGATTTAAACATAGATATGTTGATGATGATGAACGCATGGATAATACAAAGTATAAAATTAAAATCAGAAAAAAGTTAATTATTGGTAAAATACACAAGTATTAGTTAAAAAGTCATATCTAGAGTGTGTAATACCGATTAAAAGTTACAAAAGCATAATTATTACTAAAAATGTATGACATATATCCTATCACAGGATGCTATTCTGCTAATCCTGATAAAGAGGCTATTTGTTGCAAAAAAACAGCATATCTTCATACTAAGAGAAGAAGTTTCAGATGCCTAAAATACAACTTCCAGGGTAGACCTAGTTGAGATGGCTCCTGCTAGAGCATACCTTGCCTGGTCTGCAGTGTATTTCGATCATTTTAATTTACTTACCGCTTTCAAAAGTGTCCATTGAAGGGAAAATATGGAACGTGTTATTTCATAATAGTCTTGTCTTTTGTTGGTACAACGTTGTATTTTAGAGACACGTGATTATTTAACTCATTCTCTCCTACTGACGCCTTTTTGCGCCTCTGTAAAACTCATTTACTGAAACCGTTCCTATGGAGCAAATGCTCTATTTATCACAATGGTTTCAAAACTACACAATTCTAACATTCTCCTTGTTTATAGTTAATGCTCCTTTTTGGTAGATTAATTCAAAGAGGCTGGTCTAAAAATAGTTAAGGAGGGAATTGGTTAAACGTCGAAAGGATACATACATAATTGGATTATCTATTAGAAAAACAAACAAAACAATATTATTTCTTCGTAATTCACAATAATTTGAACTCACTTGGGACATCTTTCAAGGT
Organism: Azorinus chamasolen; assembly: GCA_963576725.1. NCBI lineage: Eukaryota > Metazoa > Mollusca > Bivalvia > Cardiida > Solecurtidae > Azorinus > Azorinus chamasolen. The sequence goes on from OY755236.1 coordinate 51,003,783, forward strand.
TTGATGAACTTTCTTTACAATGCGCTTAGACACAATTACAGTAAATCTTATCTTAAGGGACCATTAAAACTAAATCTGATTCTGAGGTTTTAAGGAAAATTGAAGGTTGATACAGCTTGAAAGTAATGGTAAACTTGCCACATGCAGTTGCATTTTACAATTGAATTTGTTCCTACTTAAGTTTTTGTGTTCAATTTCTCAAAAAAACATTTTCATGCAAATGATAATGGGTGAACTGAGCGGATGGCGAACTGTTTCCTCACTGATTATAAAGCTTCAGATGTTGCCATTTCGAATCTTATATATACAATTGGTTTTGTCTGGAACGACAATTTCTAGGTTAACTTAACCCTTACAATGCGGGACCTGAGTCATCAATGTCCTTTTCAAACAGTGTAGACCCAGATGAGTGGGTTCCAACAGGATCCCTCACATCAGGGTCTGCACTGTTTGTCACGTTACACTTTCTTTTCTTTAGAAAAATTCCATAAATATTCACCATAGGTTTGAAGTTTTGAATAGTCCATTTGAAAATTCAGCATTGTAATGGTTAATCCAAATTTACTGATACCATTCCGCTCCCCGACGCAATCTATTACCTACGTGTTGAACCTTCACTCTGCTGAAAACATCTGCTGTAATTTGATCTACTATTCTCTTAGGCCTTGAAATGATTTTGTATGCTAAACAGCTTGCATTCAGATGTGACGTCGAGCATTTCATTTTATATAAACGTGTTTTCACGCATTTGCAAACAGAGCAGGCCCAGATCAGAAGGCTCATATAGGAGCCGTCTGATCTGGGCCTGCTTTGTTTCGGTTTTGATATCATATATATCTGATTCTACAGTTTGTGTCTAAGCAGAACATATCATTGAAAGTTTTACACTGTAATACTCCATTTAATAAATATTAATGATATCATATGTTTTACATACATATTGAACAGGGAAAGGGTTAAAACAGAAAATCATCTGCCCGTCAATTATGTCTATACAGCTGTTCGAATTTATTTTCCTTAAGTCACCAGACAGCCCAACCCAGATGAAACTGTCGTACAAATTTCGCCATTTTATTGAAGTCCTGACATGCCTTGCCACTCAAAGTTAACTGAGGAATATTGCTTTAAAATATCTCATTAGCTCTCGTCAGCTTCTAAAGCGCCCACCTAACCCTTTCACCGATGGAATTTCTGATGCACTATTCCAAAATTTCAAACAGGTCCAGCTTATCGTGAATATTCAGAGATATTTTTGTAAGAAACGTGATTCATGACATATTATCATACTTTCGCTTATGGCGGCAAAAGATGCCAAATGAGATCTATTCGTTGCCTTTGTGACGGCGATAACGGACTTAACGGCAGTTTTGGGAGGTTTCTGGCTTACTTTCGTTCTGCATCAAACAGTCCCTGCTTTTATCCCTTTCCCTGTTCTATGTTTATTACAAATATCAATACCTAATGAATATTCATGGACAAAATAGTTATAATGAAATATGGAAGGTGGTACATTATAGCCATTTTAGAAAGTAAAGAAACAGATCTTTCAAATTCGGACATAATAGCAAACAGAGCAGACTCTGATCAGACGGCTCCTCTAGGAGCCGTCTGATCCGGGTCTTCTCTGTTTGCAAATGCGTGGAAACATGTTTATATGAGGGAAAGGGTTAAAGATGATCTAGATGAGTCACCGAGTAACTCGGCATCTCACCAGCTGCTTGACACTTTGTCAATAGTTTCTCAATAGTTTGTTCGTATAGGATGTAGTCAAAATTGCACCAGATCCAAATTTGAGCAATTTCTTTTTCACAACAGAATAAGGGTTACCCCTTACAGTGCGGGAAACTCATGTTACAATTTTCTTTAGAAAAATCCATAAATATCTACCATAAGTTTCACCTGTTTGAGTTTTTGGAATAGTCCATTTGAAAATTCAGCGTTGCAAGGGTTAATATACTGCAAAGTACCAAGAAAGCGAGTGACGTAGGCAGCAAGTACACATTAACAGTTGTCTCAAACTATGTTTCTCATCAATCTGTACTAGGGAAAGCAAACAATGTAAAGAACAATCATGTAAGAAGAAAATAGAAAGTCATCTGTATTGTTGGGTATTTCACACATAATTTCCACCAAAACGTATTGAACCTGACTTAGTTCTTTATTTAAATTGCTTTTACAGTTATAAGTTGATAATAATAACATTTTAGGTTTATGTTTGAAAACAGACTGCATATATGTTTGTTGAGTTTATGCTTGGTCGTGTGTTGATGTTGAACAAAGCATTAAGCCAATCTGGAATGTCGTAAAACTGGACAAGACTTAGTAGTTCATTGTATTTTCTGAGTCAAATATCCAAAAGGATCTTTCAGCGCACGGGTACTTTTTTTTATAAAAGACGCATCGAAAGTCAGACGTTGGGTAATCGTTTTTAAGTATGGTAGATAAAGTATACCAGAATACCAACGCCGTTACAGTAAATATGGCTATTGACCGAGTATCGAACAGCATGGGTCCTGGTAAAACGCCCAGTAACTCATCTGGATCCATTCTGTTTGTAAATATGAGTTAACCCGTTACTCCATAAATACGCCTTTCCACGCCTTTGCAAACAGAGAAGACCCAGATCAGACGGCTCATGTAGGAACCATTTGCTCAGGGTCTACACTATTTGCTTCCGATCTACTATAGATATGATTCTACAGTTTATTATATGGCCAAATATTCCACTGCCCACGTGTCATTATCCCATTACTGTGGATGCAGTACATGTACACAAAACAATATAAAATGTAATTTAGATTTATTTATATTTGTGACGAATGTATGGCTGCGGCTTTCACCTTTTGAACATTACAATATTTGGGCCACCGACGGACTCGGTAATGCCAGGCCCAAAAGCTCCAGCCGAGGTACAATCAATTTATAATTCAATCAACCTCAGCCGAGGTACAATCAATTTATAATTCAATCAACCTCAAACTGAGGTACAATCAAGTCACACAATCAATCACAATTCAATAACCCTCCAACTGAGGTACAATCAAGTCACACAATCAATCACAATTCAATAACCCTCCAACTGAGGTACAATCAAGTCACACAATCAATCACAATTCAATAAACCTCCAACTGAGGTACAATCAATATTGTTGTGATTTAAATTTCTTAATTTCAACAGGTATAAACTGTGTGAATCATGAAACTAGCAATCTCGTAAGAATTGCACGCGAATCAAATCACCAAAGATATTGCCCTCACAGTAAATCGCAGCTATACATCATTATATAGCTGCTATTATAAGAAATAATCTAATATCAAAAGCCATTAACAAATAGAACTGATCCTGATCAGACGGCTCAGGAGCCGTCTGATCGGGGTCTACTCTGTTTGCAAATGCGTGTAAAGGTGTTTATATATGAGGGAAGGGTTAAACATAAGTGGACTATTAATATTGTTCAACAAACAAGACTACAAATTTGAACAGTACTCGAATCCTCTTCACCTTTGGGGCATTGAACCATGTCACAAAAGCCAGTAACATTGATATGTCCATCGTAAAAAATATACACTCCTGCGCAGTATAGAGAGTAGCTAGCAAGTAAGAAATTTAATCTAGTCTGAAATTATTTGTGAGGTTGTCAGTAAAGTGGATTGTAGACCATCTACAGCTAGATAACATCTGAGAAGTCTCATCCACACAGAAGCAATTCACTGCACACAGTCCATTGAAATGGTATTTTAGAGGGAACAACTGGAAACGGGATTAGGTCGTTGACTTATTCTTACACCAAATGACAGAACTAATTCCAGCAGCAGTTGGGCTTATCGAGTTTACTCACAAAACCATCAAAACTGTAATTAATTCCAAAAAGGTGGAAAATTAAAAAATACCTGCGGATTTGACACCAATTATTAACAATTGGACAGCAAAGTTGATTTAGATGTGGTTTAGAGCATTAAGTTTTAAAACTTCAAACGAAACGTGCTGACAAGAGTTGACAAGATGCAAAATAATGTTAAAAAACTGATGTAATATTCCACGTAGTGCTGGTTCTACAAAAAATCAAATGTTATAAGGTAGAGCTGGCGACAATAACTGAACGGAAACATATTCATATCCAATAAAACTTTTAACATATACGAACGATTTAACATACATGTATACAGTAAAACTCCTCTAAACCGGGCCGATAATTTAGTATAAATATTGATTTTGGAGACAAGTGACTGCTTAATGCCTGGTAAAGGTCACACAGAAAGCTTTTTAAGGGGCTTTCTGCATAACTTTCACCAGGCATTAAGCAGCAACCTGCCTAAATGTACAGTCGAATCTCGATTATTCGATTTTTTTGTATAGAATAATTTAGACCCTTTTAAGCAGGTGGCTACTTAATGCATGGTGAAAGTCATGCAAAAAGCTCCTGGAGGATTTTCACAGTGCATTGAGCTGCCACCTATCATAAAGATTAATAATGATGCGTATTTTAGTGTTCGAATAATCGAGGTTTTACTGTATTTAAATTCTTGTCTGCTAGAATTCTGGTGTAGAGGAGTTTTACTGTATGTTACAATTGAAAGAACATGTTGCTTTATGCAATGTTCCAATTTTACAGACATTTCTGTTGAAATAACGTGAAACAGTCATCAGTTGCTACATGTAACAGTGTAAACTTTGGTCGAATGTCACATTTTGAATGAGGCGATTGATCTGGAATCGCACTGATTGCGTTGTCTTGTAGACTTGGATCCCGTGGTGGGGGTTATGTTTGACGTGTATGTGTTGTCAGCTGGTTTTGTTAATCCGTTGTTATATTCGGTTCTTGTTTATCCATCAGATATCCATATGGGTATTGGTTTCTTAATACCCAGAATTACAGAACCATGTTTGCACATCGCTGTCAGATACATAGTCACCATGGATGTGTACATTTGAGCTACACCGCCGTCGCTTTACAGAAGTTGTGAAATTTTCGAACCATATTGCCACAGAGGCTTAAACGGAAATGAAAGGTTTGGAATCGACCACTGTTGCCATACAGTCCTAGAAAGGGTGAGAACCTTAAAATTATAGTCGCTCCCCGGTTTCAAGTCAAAATATGTAACATACACTTTCTTGTTCCAAACGCTGTCAATATAAAGGAACTGTTTTACTCGTCCACTATCGCTATGTAGAGACATGGAATGTGTGTGAGCCTATTGGATTAAACCACTGTCACTAATCGGAGTCTGAACGACTGTGAGCTTTTTTACTCGAGCCGCTGTTGTCACCATTCCATTCAGAGTCAAATGGCTATGAGCTTACTGAACCAAACCACTATCACCATTCGGAGTCAGAATGGCGCAATACAGGACCAGAAACCGTATGAACCTTTGGGTTCAACAACTATAGCCATCTAGACCCAGATTGTGTGTGAAACCGTTGGGTCCAACAACTGTCGCCATTCAGAGCAAGAAGGGTGTACATCTTATGGGTCCAATAAGTGTCGCCATACAGAACCACAACAGATGTGAACCTTTTGGGTCCAACAATTTCATCTTGCAGAACCAGTCCAGAATATATGTAAGCATTTTGGGTCCAACAACTGTCCCCATACAGAACCAGACCAACAACAGTCACTGTCTCTATACAGAACTAAGCCAGAATAAATAAAAACCTTTGTCCAACAAATATCACTATACAGAACCAGATCGGAATATATATAAACGACCGGATATAAACCTTTTGGGATGAACAACTACCACACAATGTATGTATACAATGACACGCGGCAATATTCTTTTCTGCAATACTGTTACGGGCAACGAATCACTAATGTCCTTTGCAAACAGTGTAGATCCGGATGAGAGGGCTCTCAGAGGATACCTTTCATCAGGGTTTGCACTGTGTGCCATGTAACATCTTTCTTTATAAAACAATCCATGAATATTCTTGGTAAGCTTGGTCTGTTTGAATTTTTGAAAAGTCTATTAGAAAATCAAGCGTTGAAAAGGTTAATTATCAAACAGATGCATTGTAATCGAAAATGGAATATAAGCGGTACATGTGTAAATGTCGTTTTCAAATGATTCGTTCAAGCAAAAGCATTTACGGTGGTGAAGTTTTTTTCTTTTAAGCCAAGCAGTACGTCCTTTCTTCCGTCCGTGATTATGTCGCAGTTTGCGTATAGGTCATATTAATTGAAACATTTTTCAAACTATCTATACCTCCATGGGTCCCAATAATTCTGTAAATAGGAGATCCGTTGAAAATAAAGCAGCAATGCTAAAAGAGAAAATTCCAGACTCGGTTTTATTGAGTCTGTTTATGAGCAGTTATTAAAAGTGCAAAACTACCCATTCTCTCTAGCAACGGCTTAAGCGGTATTCATTTATCATAACTAATAATATTTTTAACTAATTATCCCGAAGGACCAGCAAAAAAAAATAATCGGAGAATGAAGTACGGGCGACTTTTTGACCGCCGCCACACGAACACTTAACACCTGCTTAATGACCACTTAATGATCAAGTCATACTTGAGGCATTCACTTTCACACAAAAGGCATTCACTTCGACGTTGACGTTTATCATTGTCACAGGTGGCTGTATCGAAATGGCTTTGTGATTTATGTACATATGGAAAATCATATAAGAACATGCTGAACTGTACATATCCCTTATAGGCGCTTATGTAAATCATTGCAGTTTTTACATTTTCTTTGTAATTCTTATGTTATATATGCGCACCTTACCCTTTTCACCTTTGTAATGCCATTTTTAAGCCTATTCTTATACTCATTCTTACTGTCAACTCAATGGAGCGATTTTAAAGATATTTTATATTCGAGCTATGTTTAATCCATTCCCTCCTAAACTATTTTAGACCAAGTAAATCTACCGAAAAAGAACATTTAATGCAGAAAATGAAAATGTTAGAATTGTGTAGTTTTCAAACTATTGAGATAAATAGAGCATTTGTTCCTATAGGAGCAAATGCTCTATTTATCACAATGGTTTGAAATATTGACTTTTACAATGGCACCAAAAGGCGTCAGTAGGAAGCAATGGGTTAAACTGAATAATTGAAGAAAAGTTATACTTGCGATCCTAGTCGGAAGTCTTAAAATCTTGTGTCCCTCTTCATTAATCAATTAAACCATGTGTTTGAAGAAGAGACAGACACATGTACATTAACTAATTAACATGAAAGAATACCAGCCTGAAAAAGAGTGGTTGTTAGAGTTAGCTGTATTTGTTCCATTAAAACGTTTTATTGCCAATCAAGTTTATGACTTTCAATTTCCTCTGAAATGACTTCTCTTGCTCAGTGCTTATCCCTTACCCTGCTGAAAGTATCATGTCTGCCCAAACTCTGCTCTGTTGTATTTTACTTAGTTCTGATTCGTACACGTGTTTGAGAAACTGTTGACCGCGTGTCAAATTGCTTTGATCCTGATGAGATTCCTAGTTACTCGGCGTCTCATATGTACCCAAGCTGTTTACAAATGCGAGCCAGGTCGCGTTATGCATGACAAGGGGTTATTTACTGACGTCATTGAAATCAAAGAAGACAATTTCTAGAGTTCTGTTTGTGCGCCTAATTACTCTTAAGTATTCTCACAAACGTCACCAAATAGCACAGACCAAGATCACTATTGTCTTAACCCTTTCCCTCATATAAACGTGTTTTCATCCATTTGCAAATAGAGTAGATCCAGATCAGTCGACTCATCTAGGATCAGGATCTGCTCTATTTGCTAGTAGAATTTCATATATCTGGGTTTTTGACTTTCTAAAATATATACAATGACACACCTTCCGTATTTCTTTATAACTTTTTTGTTAAAGAATATTCAGTTGGTATTGAAAATTGGCTTAAATACAGGACAGAGAAATGGTTAAATAAGCAGTCTTATCATGCTCATCACTATTAGCTACTACATTTGTATATCAGTCTAAATACGTGCTTTACTGAGACATTGTCAGCTTTACACACGGATGGGAAGCCTTCACGGGGTATCCCGGGTGTGCCCATACTTAGAGTGATTATGAAGTAGTATGACTACGATAATTATCGAGATCATATTAACGCTTTAACCTTTAGCCTGCTGAGCAGAATTTGTTTACAGATTGTTTTACCTACTTCATTTTCAAAATTCAAGCTATTATCAATTGGTCTACCAAAATGCAATCATGGTGTCAAACAGTTTGGATCCTGATGAGACGCCGAGTAACTCGGTGTCTCATCTGGATCCAAACTGTTTGCATATGTATTCACTCATCTGTCCATAGCATGCTAAACGTTATGGGGAAACGAGTCTTTGTTAATCAAACAGTGTAGACCCAGATTAGATGTTTCCTAGAGGAGTGGTGTAATGAGGATGTTCACTGTTTGTCAGCGTTGAAAGGGTTAACCATTATCTCGATTTTCGTGACCCGTTGAGTCTGAATTTGTTCTCAAGCTTCTCAAGCGTTTGATTGGTCAGATTTGAGCCAAAGGCTCAAATCTGACCAATCAAATACTTGAGAACGAACTCAGACTCAACTAAAATGTTTTATAAGCATGGATACCGACACGCATTTGCGAACAGCTCGGGTCCAGATGAGACGTCATAACTGGGTGTCTCATCAGGATCCAAGTTGTTGGACACTCGATCAATACAGCAGTACATGTATTAGTAGTCATACTATAGTGTCCCAAAACCTTTATTGATTGGAAGTACAGTAAAAACCTCTCTATAGCGGTCACTAAATTGTATTAATTAGTTGGTATTTAGGACAAGTGACTGGTTAAAGCAAGGCTACTGTAGGATCGTTATGTTTTACTTTCACCTTTCTTTAAGCAGCCGCCTGCCTTTAACCACAAAATACTTGATGCAATTAAGTAGCCGTTATAGAGAGGTTTTACAGTAGTCAAGTTTGCAGCAGATTCCGGTTTGGGCAGACATTGGTTTTTCCCCGACAGGGTGGGGGTTAAGGCAGTTCAACCTTGCGTTTAACCCATTCCCTCATGGGCTCTTTTTAGATCCTACCTCTTTGAATAAATCTACCGAAAAGGAGCATTAACTGGAGAAAAGGAGCATTTTAGAATTTTGTAGTTTGAAACAATTGTGATAAACAGGAGCAAAGGCTCTATTGATCACAATGGTTTCAAAATATGACTTTTGCAGAGGCGTCAAAAGGCGTCAATATGAGGGAATGGGTTATCTCTTTCAACCTTTGAATGATCGATTTGGAATAATCTTAGTTTACAGTTCGGATGACAATAGCTTCCTTAAGCCACAGTATATGTACTCATTGAATGAAAAACTTTTTAGTAAAACTTACAAGGCTAGCTTGTTAAAATCCTTGTCATGCTGAGTGCATACAGTAAAACCCTTCTAATGCGACCACCAAAAATGGCCATACTTCTGGGTGACAGAACCAGGTGGTAGCTTAATGCAGGACGAACTTTATGCAGAAAGCTCCTATAGGTGCTGTCTGTATAACGTCCGTCCTGCATTAATCAGCAACCTGCTTATAAAGACAGCTATGTTTATTCATTATGTGGTCGCATTAGAGGGATATAGGCGTAGACTGTTCCCTGGTATGTACTACTGCCATGTCAAGACTGTTCCTCGGCTTGGAATGCTGCCGCGTCTAGACTCTTCCCTGGTTTAGACTGCTGTCATGACGAGACTTTTCCTTGGTTTCGACTGCCGCTATGTCTAAATTGTTGCCAGGTTTTAACCGCTGCTTAGTCTGGACTCTCCCCTGGCGTGGGCTGCTGCCATGTCTTGACTATTCCCTGGTTTTGACTGCTGCCGTGTCTAGACTGTTTCCGGTTTGGACAGCTGTCGTGTCTAGACTGCTCTCAGGACTTGACTGTTGCCGTATCTAAACTGTTCTATACTGTTCTAAACTAAGTTTGGTGTTTAGACAGGTTGTAGCTTAATGCAGGAAGGAAGGTATGCAAAAACTCTGTTTATGATTTACGAATTGCAATAAGTTATTACTTGCATTTAAAGAACGCCATTTGTATTAATTTAGTATTCTATAGACACATTCTACTGCATTTAAAGACCGCAGTATTTATTTATTTAGTGATTGCTATGTACAGGCTGTAGTGAATTTAAAACATTTAAAAACATATTTATTTAAAGACCTCTATGTTCATTCATTTAGCTGTCGCTATAGAGATATTCTACTCCATTTTAAAGACCCCAATATTCATTTATTGGTCGCTATAGAGATATTCTACTTCATCTAAAGACCATCATATTCATTCATTTAGTGGTCGCTATAGAGATATTCTACATCATTTAAATACCCCCATATTCAATTATCTAGTTATATTTATAGATATACTTTACTTCATTTAAAGACCCCCATATTGATTCATTAAGTAGTCTCTATAGATATACTCTACTTCATTTAAAGACCTCCATATTGATTTATTTAGTGATCACTACAGAGAGATATTTTCGGCATTGCGAAAATCAATTATACGACAATATTTGACAAAAGTTGTTTTTTTTCCATTTCATTCTTAGGAGTAATTGTATTGTCTCTGGATATCTTTTGACAGTTTATACTTGGATTCACCAATTAATGCATTCTCAGGCTTGGGGCCAAGGAACTGTTTGTTTTTTTGTTTCCATCTTATATTAGAATGGTAGAAGCAGAGAACACAGCTCTCCTTGAGAATATTCTTTATAATTAGACTGTAATACAGTAAAACCTCTCTATAACGACTACTAAATTACATCAAGTATGTTGTGTTAAAGGCAGGTGGTTGCTTAAAACAAGGTGGAAGTAAAACAGAACGCTCCTGTTTTACTTTCACCTTGCTTTAAGCAGCCACCTGTCCTCAAGTTAGTGGCCGTTATAGAGAGGTTTTACTGTATGTGAAAACTGTAGAACGATATCTGTATAATTTCATAGCAAACGGAAGAGACCCTGCTCAGACAGCTCCTATAGGAGCCGTCTGATCTGGATCTACTCTGTAAAGGCATTAAAAGGCGTAGCTATGGAGTAATTGAATATTGGATAATTTGTTAACAGAACTGACTAGGTCAGTCCGAGGTTTGTTTTGGAATACAAAATGTGTGTAATAGTGATTGTGATAATGCATCGATATTGAATAGGTCATTTAATATCGATGAGAAGATTATCGTGATTATGCTGCTACTGATAATGATTATACATGTATCAGAAAGATGTGTTTGGCAAAACGAATGGTAAAGGTATAGATAATGCGTATAGTCTGGTAATAGTCTAGGTTATAAGTCATCCAAGGCAGCTTGATACACATGGCTTTATACAACAATAACCCTTTACCCGATTAATGTATGTGTATGAGACAGTGACTTGGTGAATATCGAATAGCTATTTCTCACATAAATTCCCTTATCTCCGGGATAGAACAACGGGTTAAGATTCTCTTATCAGTAACACGTGTAAGATCACTTTAGAATATATATGACGTCATACGTCATATATGATGTCAAACTGGGGGAACACCGATGTTTACATGTCATTAGAAGGGCGAAAATAGATCTAGATCTACACAGTTTGATTATGTGAGAAAAATAATCTGGTGCTCGTTGTCTTTTAAGATCACATGTTCCTAAACTCACCAAGAAAAATGTTCTTAAGCTCGCCAACTTTGGCCTTTAGTCTCGCTTAATAACATTTTCTAAGGCTCGTTTAGGAACATGTGATCTTAAAAGACAACTCGCAACAGATCCTCTATATTCTATTAGGGCATATGAACACACTAATGTTAAACTTGGCTATGGCAGAAACTGAAGATTTACTGAATCAAATCTACATTATCCCATTAGCCAAATAGCATAGATTGATCAGACAGTTCCCATAGGAGCTGTCTGGTCTGGGCTCTTTGTTTGCAGAAGCGATTGAGGCTTACTTATGGTTAACCCTTCTCTTGCTGAATTTCAGAATACATTTCTCCTTCTTTACCCATACCCTGTTATATAATTACATATATCTTCACTGTGTACAAGTGTAACGCTGTGCAATCACTGCTGTGGAGTGCACTGGTTGCAAAATCAATTTGTAAATAGTGCAGATGCTGATGAGACAGCTCCTACAGGAGCTGTCTCATCTGGGTCTTCACTATTTACAGGTAGGTATATTGACGTGAACAGCAAGCGAAGGGTTAATGTAACTTGGTGAACAGAGTGTTCAAGTATTAGTTCAAACAAATGACAACATTTCACTATTCAACATTTCTATACACAAGAACAATGTCATCTGGATAGAAATCAAGAGATTTGTTTTCTGTCTATGAACACTATTGCTAAGGATGGCGAATCTGTGATTACCGTTGAAAAAAATGAGGAAAGGTTTATCTCTTTTAAAAATAGGTGTCAGCTTAAATGCAGAACGCAAGTTATACAGAAAACCCCCAAAGGAAGTTTCTGCATTACTTTCGTCCTGCATTAAGTAACTACATGTTTCTTAAACACTCCATGTTTATTCATTAAATGTTCGCTTTGGTGACGGTCTACTGTACAATAAAACCACGCCAATGCGACCACAAAAAAGAGGTTCAAACCCGTGTCTTAAAAGAATGTAGCAGTTTAATGTAGGATGAAAGTTATACAGGAGAGACCCCACAAGAGCATCCACAACATGAAGCAAACGCCCGTGTTTTAAAGGACCTTTTTATTAACCCTGTCCCTGTTTTATATGTATTAAAGACTTCTTCATCTCATAAACATTCATGAACAGATTTAATTAATCTGAACACGGGAATGGATTTTTTTTCCTGTTGTGGAAACTGCGTTATGAACATTATAAATTTCCATTAGGAAACAGAGCAAACCCTAGGAGCCCTCTGATCTGGGTTTACTCTGTCAGCAAATGCGTATAAATGCGTTTATATGATTGAAAAGTTTAAGTGATCGCCTTTTTTGTATGTCTAGTCGAGTCTATGTACCGCATTTGAAATTGGAGTGGCTCGTTGTCTCATCTGTACCCATACTGTTTGCATAGGTAATCGCAGTCCGTAACGAGCTTAACCCTTTCCTCCATAAATACGCATTTCTATGCCCCTGTAGAAGTCATCTGTTGAAACCATTGTGATAAGTAGAGAATTTGCTCCTGTTGGAACAAATGCTCTATTCATCACAATGGTTTCAAATTACAAAATTCTAAATAAATCCTTTTCTCTAGTTAATGGTCCTTTTGGGTAGATTCATTCAAAGACGTTGGGTCTAAAAATAGCCTATGGAGGAAAGGGTTAAAAATAATAATATATATACAGTAGAACCCAGCTAATGCGACCACCTAATTAATAAACATGGATGTCTTTACAAGCAGGTGGTTGCTTAATGCAGGGCAAAAGTAATACAGAAAGCTCCTCTAGGAGCTTTCTGTTTTACTTTTGTCCTGCATTAAGCTACCACCTGCATCTAGCACCCAGAATTATACCTCTTTTAGGTGGTCGCATTAGCGGGGTTTTACTGTATGTATTACCGGTATGTTACAAGGATGTCGTTTAAATAAATATAAAATAAAAGGCAAACTGCATGTCTATTAAGTGCCTTTAATATCATGTTGCACACAAGAGTTGACCTAAAACAAACTAGTTGAAAGACATATTAACCCTAATCATGCTGAAAAATATAAAGTCGGCTCAAATACTGAACTGTTAAAAATACAGTCTGCTAAAATACTGATCTGTTACATTTTTTTTACCTACATCTAATTCGTTCTACCTTTTAACTTGTTGCATGCTGAGTAATGTTTCGTCTGCAACAACTGTCGTCTGTTTCAATTTGTAAAAAAAAATCACGTCATTTCTTTGCAAAACATAAAGTCAAAATGTCAATAGTTTGGATCCTGGTGAGACGCGGCATTATGCAGCGTCTCACTAGGATTAAAAACTGTTTACATTGGTCATCACGGGTTCACTGATAGCGTGCAAAGGGGTAGGAAAAACTGATCGAGTAACAGACATATTGGATCCTGATGAGACGCCGAGTTACTCGGCATCTCATCTGGATCAAATATGTTTGCAAATGAGATCATGAGAAGGGTTAAGAAATTTAAATAAAATATGCACAACCTAGAATAACAACTCATATCTGGAAAAAGAAACAAGAGAAAAGTACAAAGAATAAATAGTAACGCTCACCCAGCTGCATGCTAACAATGGTGTCTGATCTAACTCTAGAATACTTCTAATTTTACTTAACCCTTTCCTTCATATGAATGCCTTTTCACGCATTTGCAAACAGAGTATACCCAGATCAGACGGTTCCTATGATCTGGGTCTGCTCTGTTTGCTAATGGAATTTGATAGATATGTGTCTTTACTTTCTAAAATAGCAACACTGTTCCACCTTCTATATTTCATTATAACTATTGTGTCAATAAACATTCAGTAGATATCAACATTTGGAATAAACATAGAACAGGTAAAGGGTTAATTTCCAATATAGTAAAACCTCTCTATAACGGACACTAAATTGCATCAAGTATTTTGTGTTAAATGCAGGTGACTGCTTAAAGCAAGGTGAAAGTAAACCAGAACGCTCCTATAGGAGAACTATCTGACACTCTGGCACTGTTGTTGTAATTCACCTTGCTTTAAGCAGCCACCTGCCCTAAATACTAGCTAATTAACTCAATTTAATGGCCGTTATAGAGAGGTTTTACTGTATTTGAAATCCCATTAGTAGGTTGTTTAACAGTGTGTACATCTTGATGAGAAGGCGAGTCAGTCGGCCTGTAATCTGGATATACATTGTTTGCAAATGAGAGGCATGTCGCTTAGCAACTATCTTGTAGAACATTTGGACAGCTAAACAATCTTCGTCTGCAAATATTGTCGTCTGCTTCCATTCTTGAAATATAGTTTTCTTTCATGTCTTTGCAAAAATAACAACAACCGTGCCAGAGTCCCAGAAAGTTTGAATCCTGATATATCTCATCTGGATCTATACTGTCTACTCAGATTACCACACATGCATCTGTACAGTGCTCAGACCGTTTTAGGAAAGATGAAAGATCCTACGCCAGGAATTATCGCAAGTTCTAACATAAGATGATCGTTGTACAGTAAAACCTCTCTACAACGGCCACTAAATTGTGCTAATTAATTGGTATTTAGGGCAGGTTGTTGCTTAAAGCAAGGTGAAAGTTAAACAGAACGCTCCTATAGGAGCGTTCTGTTTTACTTTCACCTTGCTTTAAGCAGCCACCTGTCTTTAACACAAACTACTTGATGTAATTAAGTGGCCGTTATAGAGAGGGTTTACTGTATGTTAGACCTCATGATAATGAGTATCTTACGAAGTTAACTTAAAGACCCACATGCTTTTAAAATGTGTGATCATTCTGCCAATTAAAATACGAGCGTTGTAAATTAGTAATGGCTGTGGCAAATCAGCACTTGCAATTAAGTTGGTCGTACGATCTTTCATAAAACGGGACCCTGCGGGTTAACAATCAAGGGAAGTAACTCACACTGAAACGGTACTCCTAGCGCTCAGAATCCCTACTTTAATCCTTTACTCCACAAATACGCCTTTGCAAACAGAGTGAACCCAGATCAGACAACTTCTAATGGGGCCGTCTGATTTTCTAATGGAATTTGAAAGATACGCTTCAATATTTACTCCTATAGGAGCAAATGCTCTTTTTATCACAATGGTTTCAAATTACAAAATTCGAAAAAAAAATATTTTCTCTAGTTAGTGTTCCTTTTCGGTAGATTTATTCAAAGTGGTTGGATCTAAAAATAACGACTTTTCCATATGGTAATGTGGCGCCTACGATCATCTTACATGTAGCAGACGAACATTATTTGTCGGCCAAAGTATTAAACAAGCATGAAATATCCTAAATTAAATGTACTCGTGCGTACAATTTATTGTTAATCAGTAAAATACTAACAGAATAACTCTGATTGCACTTATTTAAGACCTAACACTAATTAATTTTAATGTTTTATCGTTTTTACTCTACTCCATGAATATTCATGTAAGCAATAATGACATCATGGATATTAACCAATTCCCTCCTAGACTATTTTTATACCCAACCTCTTTGAATAAATCTACCGAAAAGGAACTTTTACTAGAGAAAAGAAACATTTCAAAATTGTCTAATTTTGAAACCAATGTGACAAATAGAGCATTTGCTCCTACGGAGCAAATGCTCTATTTATCAAAATGGTTTCAAAAAGTGACCATTACAGAGACGTCAAAATGCATCAATAGGAGGGAATGTGTTAATTAGATGTTTTATATCCAATCTTTGTCTCGCTAAACGCATGACCTGGCAGCAATTAGTTGACAGTTTGGATCTAGATGAGATGCTGATAAACTCGGCGTCTCTCAAGGATTCAAACTGTTCGGTACTCGCTTCGAACTCTCTCAAGTCTGTAGCAGATCAGGGCTTTAGCAGACATCAGTTGCTCCAGCACGATATTCATTCTGCATTAAGCATCCGCATGTGCACAAAATGAAATAAAAAAGGTGACACCCCATAGGCGCTCATTAGAGACAATAAGGTACTACTTTTGATTTGGTTCAGCTTTTGAGAAACTACCGAGAAACAGTTTGGATCCTGGTGACACACCAAATTACTCGGCGTCTCATCTGAATCCAATATCATTGTACAATGTATGTTAAGTCATGATTAGCATGCTGGGGATTCAAGTAACCATAAACATACAGAGATGACAAAAGTATTATTCTGTCATTAGAAATATCAGAAAAATGGTAAGAAATATGCTATAACAATAACTTTAAAACAATGTGCAAGGCAGTACATCATAAAAAGTATTTCATATTATGTAAAAGTACAAATAGCTACGACATATAGGTTTCCATGTGCTTTTGAACTACGGTAAACCCCCTCTAAACCGGAAAATTACTAAACATGAATGTATAACTTTTTAGAGGAGTGCTTGCTTGCAGGGTGATAGTCATGCAGAAAGCTCCTCTAGAGGAACTTTCTGCATGGCTTTCATCCTGCATTAAGCAGCCACCTGTCTAAACGTATCTAAATTAGTCACCCGCTTAAATGTATCTTTAATTAAGCTGCCACGTGTCTTACAGACCAGCTTTGAACGACCGGTTTAGAGGGATATTACTTACAAGCTCTACAACAGCACAACATTGAAATGTAAAAAAGTGGATTTCACAAACATGATTATCACAGACTCATAAGGCAAATGTATTCGCATAGTAATAAGATACAGTAAAACACCTCTAAACTGGACGTTCAATTTAGTATTTAGATCGGTCTTTGAGACAGGCGGCAGCTTAATACAGGGTGAAAGTCTTGCAACATGCATTAAGCAGCAGCCTGTCTAGAAGTATCTAACTTATTCCCCACTAGAATTCCGATTTAGAGAGGTTTTACTGTTATTGAAACATAATTACGTTCATATTGGCAATTGGTTTCTATATAAGCTTCGTTTTTTGGTATATAGCGTTATTAGTTAAATGAAGCACATTTTAAGACAATTAACATTGCCTAGAGCTAGTCCTTTGAATGCTGAATCTATGAAAGAGTATACTTTGCTAGATAATTTTGAATGACAAACAATGCAGACCCTAGTCAGAAGTTTTCTCTCGGAACCATCTGGTCTTGGTCTACACTAATTGAAAATGCCAGATTACTCGGTTTCTCGCATTCAAAGTGTAGAGTTTCTATAACGTTTAGAATGCCGAGCAAACGAAAGCTAACGTATTCCCCGCATTCACAGTGAGGGGTTTTCATCACAGTTAGCATGGCGAGCAAATGAATGCTAACTCGTTTACCACATTCAAAGCGTGAATGTTTTATAACATTAGTATGCCGATCATATTAAAACTATATTCTTATTGATATTCTGAAGCAGATCTTTCCCCATTTCTTCAAACTGTCAAACAAAATGCATCCTGTACTCGGTTTCTTATTTGGACCCAAACTGTTTTCACGATTTTCACGCGTTTACACGATATGCAACCATGTAAACAATGGTAACAGTATGAAAATGAAATAGCTGAACTTTTATAATGACACAAAAAAATATGCTTTTTATTCATATTAAACCGAGTCCTTAGTATATAACTGAAGATGGATAGGGTAGATTTTATCTGTTGACTTTATTTCATTCAAAGTAGAAAGAAAAACTATTGAAAAACTTAAGTAAACAACACGTACGATAAATACAGCAAAAAATCACTCTAATGCGACCACTTTATATAAATGTGTGTTTTTAACTCATGCGGTTACTTGACGCAGGACGAAACTAATGCAGAACGCTCCTATAACGTTCGTCCTGATCTAAACTGCTTTTAGACCCAGAATCAGGGTCCATGCTTATAAAACTTTTAGCTGAGTCTGAGTTCGTTCTCAAGTTTTTGATTGGTCAGATTTGAGCCTTGAGCTTGAGAACTCAAATCTGACCAATCAAAACGCTGAGAACCAACTCAGACTCAACTAAAAAGCTTTATAAGCATGGACCCAGGCCTCATTTTGGTGGTCGTTTTAGAGGGGGTTTACTGAAGTATATAATAAAATATGTACAGTTAAACATCTCTACAAGTAATCAGTCTCTTCGTACAATAATGGCCAATATAACAATGCATATTCATGTGCTTGTTGCATATTGTTTGACAAAGGCATATGTCCCATTAGTTAATCAGTATGTGTGTCTTTCTTAACCCTCTGCTCCATAAATACGCGTTTCTACGCCTTTGCAAACAGAGTAGACCCAGATCAGACGGCTCCTATAGGAGCCGTCTGATCAGGGTCTGCTCTGTTTGCTTATAATATAATATAGATATGATTTCTACAGTTTCTGCCATGACTAAAATTCCTATGTCCATGTTCTGTGCTATTATAACAAAGTATTCTAATTAATACTCATTAAATTCATTAATACATCATTGTTGTTTACATGCATATTCATGGAGGAAATGGTTAACAAAGCAACAACAAATAAATATCACAACTCTATTACACGGATCCATTAAATGCTGACTGGTGGCATACATTATGTTTAACCATCTACACTATACATTATTACACCTTTTTAAACAGAGTAGATCCAGAACAGACATCTGTTGGGGCCTAATCTGTTTGCTTACGTAATGACACAGATCTGATTTTACAGTTTCTGTCATGACCAAAACATTCCTTGTTTTATGAAGCATTTAAAATATTCAACTAACTACTGTTCATAAAGTAATTACTTCTGACATGAATATTCATTGAGTAAAGGGTTAAATATATATTTATATCTATACAAATTACTTCCCCGTAGTAAAACAGTTAAATCTCTCTAATCTGAACACTCAAATAAACATCAATGTCGGTCTTTAAGACTGATGACAGTTTAACCCATTACCTCATAGGCTATTTTTAGATACAACTTCTTTGAATTAATCTACCGAAAAGGAGCATTAATTAGAGAAAAGGAAAATTTTAGAATTTTGTAGTTTGAAACCATTGTGATAAATAAAGCATTTGCTCCTGTAGGAGCAAATGCTCTATTTATCACAATGGTTTCACAAAGTGACTTTTACAGAGTCGTCAAAAGTGGTCAATATGAGGGAATGGGTTAATGAAGGGTGAACGTCATGCAGAAAGCTCATTTTGACTTTTCACTCTAAATTAACCCTTTCCTCATATGAATATGTTTTCACGCATTTGCAAACAGAGTAGACCCAGATCAGACGGCTCCTATATAGGCGTCTGATCTGGGTCTGCTCTGTTTGCTAATGGACTTTGAAAGATCTGTTTCTTTAGTTTCTAAAATGGCTACAATGTTCCACTTTCCATATTTCGTTATATTTAAGTAGATACTTAAATATGGAGTACACATAGAACGGGGAAAGAGTTAACCACCTGCCGAAAAAGATTTCCATTCTTATTTATGAAAAGTTCGGATTTGAGGGGTTAAACTGTATATGTAATAGCATTATACAGAAGAACCAGTCTTAAGCGACCATCAAAAATATATCTAAGTGTGTGCACTCAATGCATGTGGTAGCTTAAAGCAGGTCAAAAGTAATACAGAAAGCTCCTCTAAGGCGTTCTATATTAGCTTTGCCCTGCATTTAGCACCAACCTGTTTTTAAGATTCAACCAATGACAGGTCGCTTTAGACAGGGTCTACTGTACATACAAAGATGACCAATGTACAATGCTGTCCGTGGTCTTAGAACAAGGAAAACAAACTTGGTCAAATATATATACATGTATATATAATTATGTAACAATAGAGCTCCAGATAAGATGCGCAAATTTCAACATTTTGAAGAATAGCTCCTTTATTTCTCCACCAAACCCTACACAGTGACCACTCTTTAGAATCGTCTCGAAGAGGTGGTCACCGTACAGGGTTAGGTAGAGGAATGACAATTTTAGTATTTGGATGCGCACGTTTATCTGTAGCTCTGTAAACTTTAAAAATATCTATTCCTATTGCAGTGATATATAAATGAAATATACACTCAATATTCATTTAAGTGCTTAGAAAACGGACAGAAACGTAGAAATTCAAAAATACAACATGCCTACACAATAGTTTCTCGGTGATATTTACTCAAACTACTGTCTGCAGTCGTACAATAACATATCATAGAGGGGAGTATTTTATCACTTACATGTAAACCCGCTGTGAAAAAAAGTCGATTCGATCAAAATTTGATAAACTATTGACCGAGTGTTTAATAGTTTAACTATTGACTGAATATCAGATCCTGGTGAACTCTGCGTCGTTCGGTGTCTTATCTGGATCCAAACTGTTTGCAAATGCGAGTCATGTCGCGAATAGTGAGATAAGGGTAACATAGAGGCCTGTAAATGCGTTTAGCGATTAACCCTTTCCTTCATATAAATGTTTTTGAACATTTGCAAACAGAGAAGATCCAGATCAGACGTCTCCTATATGAGCTGTCTGATCTGGATCTTCTCTATTTTTTTGCTAATGGAAATTGAAATATCTGTTTCTTTACTTTCTAAAATGGCTACAATGTTTCATCTTCCATATTTCATTATAAATATTTTGTCCCTGCATGGATATTCAATAGTTATTGCAATTTGGAATTATAATAGAAAAGGGAGAGGGTTAAGAATATCTTCTTGAGGTTTTGAGTTACTTTATGCAAAATAAGAGTGCTATGTAGACAGTATAAGGTCAAGCCAAACTGTTCGACTGGCTGCACCTTTTGGTCAGGTTTACGCGTGTTGTTTCAATTGGAAAACATGCTACTGCCACTAGTCAAGAGTATAAAGTAAAAAAACAGGCATCTAGTATTGGTGGTCTATACGATTATGGTGTGTAAGAAAATAATATTTACATTTGTCCAGATTTCTGATATAAACTAGCCAGTCACTGTTTGGACACGTTCAGGACAGTACACTGACCGTGAGGTATCGTGTAGACATGTTGCCCTCCTGCCATTATAAGTTCAAGACAGACAACTGACCGCCAGTCGTTGCGTGGACGTGGACGTGTTCAGGATAGACAGCTGACCACCAGTCGCTGCGTGGACGTGTTCAGGACAGACAGCTGACCACCAGTCGCAGCGTGGACGTGTTCAGGACAGACAGTTGACCACCAGTCGTTGCGTGGATGTGTTCAGGACAGCCAATTCACCACCAGTTATTGTGTGGACGTGTTCATGACAAGCAATTTTCCACCAGTCATTGTTTCGATATGCTCATGACAGGCAAATGACCACAGGTAATTGTGTTAACATGCTAGCCATTGGCCGCCAGTCACTGGGTGTCATGCTCCCGACAGGCAATTGGCTGCCAGTCACAGAGTGATCATGCTCACGACAGGCAATTGGATGCCTTTCACTAAGTGGTCATTCTCACAACAGGCACCTGGCCACCAGTCACTGGGTGGTCATGCTCACAACAGGCAACTGACCCCCATTACTTGGATGGTCATGCTCACAACAGGCAACTGGCCGCCAGTCACTGGGTGGTCATGCTCACGACAGGCAATATGCCGCCGGTAACTCGAAGGTCATGCTCAGGACAGGCAACTGGCGGCCAACAAGCCAGAGACATATAAATGACCTAGTTTACAAGCAGTGTTTATTACATCTTATTAACATATTTAGTAATATATCATTTTATTTTGTGTCCATAAGTATGTAACGTTTTGATTAGTGATTCCATAATTAAAATGAGAAATCGAAAAAATGCCATTTTCTATACCCGTCAATTCACTTAATTCCTTATGTAGCATGTTTAGAGTACATGTAATTCCTTTCAAAGCACGACCAGCGAAATTTGAGTCGAGTACATTGGATTCCGATGGTATTCACAATTAGAAGGATTCTCATTGTGTCAAAACCATGCAATGGGTGTACTGACCAATCAGATGCTTGAGAATGATCTCTGACTCAAGCAAAGCATTTTATATGTTCATGGCAAGGTTTACCAAAAACATACTTAGGATTAAGTCAGAAATTACATGTTTGAGACGTGCAGATTAACCCTCTGAATGGGGAAGTTTCCAATTGGAATGGTCCTGGCCCGGAGGTTATAAATCGTTTTACTTGAGTCTGAGATCATTCTCAAGCGTCTGACCAATCAGATACTTGAGATGGTCTAAGACTCAGACTAAAAGGATTTATAACCTTGGGTCTTTGACTGTTTAACAATAGAATCCACTTAGTATGCCGGCATAATCTACAGTATGATTGTGAAGTACAAGCAGTGCGGACCCTGATAAGAGGGCTCCTCTAAGAGGCCTCTAATCAGGGTCCACACCGTTTGAAAGCGCAAATACACTGGTTTCTCGCATTCAAAGGGTTGAAGTCTTAGTGATAGAAACAAAATAACTATTGTGCAGGGATTGGTACACGTGGAGTACATTGGGTCTGAGTATTAACACATCTGTTCCAGTGGTGTCAGACAAGCTGACAGCAAGCCTCATGTCAGCTCTTTGACTTGAACGTTTCTCTCTCGTTCGCATCGACTTGGGCTTTATCCAGGTTCTTGGCCAGTTTATCCCAGTTATCTCGGTTTCTTTGACATCCTTCAAGTAGCGGTTGGAGCTGAGGTGACACTTTAGCTATAGCCTGCAGGTAGAACACGTTCTCTTAATGTGTGGGAATCGAGTATATAAGACTTTTGCAAACAGTGTAGACCCAGATCAAACGGCTACTGGGGAACCCTTTGATCAGGGTCTTTGCTATTTGTCATATTGATAATTAGTTTCAGTGATAAAATTAAAGTTTCTGTTTAATTAATATTCTGAAAAGCATAAATTAGATTTAATTACTGAGCAGATTACATATTAAATTCATTTCGTATTCCCAGGCACATACAGTGCTGATTCAACGTTAATTGAATGACGAATTAACACTGATTCAACATCATTTATATACGATATTACTACGATATATGGTGCAAATTACGAAACAACATACTTTACAAATATATAATGAATTATTCATAAGATTTAACAGTATGCATTCATATTTTATCAGTTGTAACCAAGTACTTGAATTGTTCCTTCCAATATTTTCCTTGGGTTAGTTCTTTAAATACATTTGTATCTGATGTAATATCTAAATGTTAGAATAGTTATTTCTGCATTTCGTTCCATGCATTACAAGTAAGCAACCACTCGCTTTTAGACAGTCAGGGGTAACTTATTGCACAAGGTGGAAGGCACCATATTAACTCTGGCGTATTATGCGATAATCAGTAGGCATAAACCTGAAGATATTTCTCCATATATCATTTGCTTTTCTCGCAAAACTATGTGAAGCATCAAAACGTTATTTTCATACCAAAGCATGGTTGAATGGTACAGTTTTGTTTTTTCCTTTAAGTTGTCAATTAATTTGAATGCAACTGTAGTGTGAATATCTGATGAATATTCGTGTTAGAAATAATGATATCCTGAATATACATTTTATGAATTTTAAAATGCTATATGAATACTGGAAATTTTGTCACGTGTTATTCCATTAGCAAACATAGCGGACCCTGATCAGACTGCTTCTGTTTGCAAAGGTTTTCAACCCTTTCCTCCATAAATAATCCTTTCTACGCCTCTGTAAAAGTCACTTTATGAAACCATTGTGAAAAATAGAGCATTTGCTCCTATAGGAGCAAATGCTCTATTTATCACAATGGTTTCAAATTACAAAATTCTAACATTTTCCTTTTCTCTAATAAATGCTCCTTTTTGGTAGATTTATTCAAAGTGGTTGGATCTAAAATAGCCTATGGAGGAAAGGGTTAAAATGTGTACAATGTACATATGAACTGAAGGGTTTATAGCACGTACCTGATACACGGGCATACATATAGAGTCTATAAAACCCACTTGCATGACAGGAAGTTTGTCCTTCTTGTCGCGGTCCATCATTTCCTAAAAGAGAAGAAATACAATGTGTTGTATACACGAGACTTACCTTTCAGGTGAAGATTAATCGTGAGTCTCCGAAATCGGAAGTCCAGTAAAGAAAAAGTTAGATAATTTTAGGCAGGTGGCTGCTTAATGCAGGGAGAAAGTCATGCAGAAAGCTCCTAGAGGAACCTTCTGAAAGAATTTCAGCCTGCAAGTATACAGTGGACACAAGACCCTATCGCCATGACTTTGTGCTTCGAAGAATATCCATCAAGCTTCACCTTCTGGTACATGTAAGTATCATTTACGTTTTCAGTTCTCATTCAGCGCTGTTGCTTACATGTAATGCACATACAGAGGTTTAGCCAACAGCTTGTACCCAGATGAAACACAGAGGCACTCCGCGTGTTACCTTGGTCACGCCTATTTGGCACTCTGTCAATATTCCTCAAACTGAATTGGAAGTAAGTGATAATGAACCCAGATCAGAACTTGAGCAGACGGTATAATTTACACGATAATGATTAATACTAAACTGAAATACATATATGTCATCCCTTTAGCGCATGAATATAGATTAGAATAAATGACAAGAACGTATGAGGGTTTAGGCACTGCATAACCTGTAGAATCAGATCTATAGAAAACAAACTAGAGCAACCACTTTGTGAATAGACATATGTATCTTTGAATTCAGGCGATTGCTTAATGCAGGAACTTTCTGCATAATGTTTGCCCTGCATTATACTGCCACCTGTCCTTAATCTTTTCCCTCATATAAACGTGTTTTCACGCATCTGCAAACAGAGTAGACCAAGATCAGAGGAGCCGTCTGATCAGGGTCTGCTCTGTTTGCTAATGGAATTTAATAGCTATGTTTCTTTACTTTCCAAAATGGCTACAATATTCCACCTTCAATATTTGATTATAATTATTGTTTCCATGAATATTCAGTAGGTATTGAAATTCGGACTAAATATAGAACAGGAAAAGGGTTAAGACAGAGAACAAGACCTTTTTTGGTGGTCAGTTGTGAAATGTTTTACTATATATTCTTTCATAAGCAAACATATGAGACCATGATCAGACATCTGGTCCGAGTCTATTCTATTTGCAATGTGTGAAGAGGCATATATATATTGACTAAAAGGTTAAAATACTTACAATTGGTGTTATTTTCAGATGTTTCTTTTCCAAATCTCCCTGTTCGAAGAATTCATTAGCAATCAGATCAGCAACCTGAAAAGACAATATATACAATATAGTTTATAATGTTCATACGGTCAGTATTTCTTACATTAATATTCAAGAGGTAAAGTGTGAATAAATATGGGCGTCCTCACAAACAGGAAGCTGCCTTAATGCAAAACACTCGGAGCTAACAGATTGCGCGAGGCTAAAGTCGGATACAGAAAAGAGTTCTCTAGTTTAAACTAAAACTCGATATTTCCGCTTTATCATTGGAAAAGTAGTAAAGTCAAGCAGGCAAAGCCACATGCAATACGCAACCACCACCAAAACACCGATAGACAGCATGACACACACACACAACCACACACCCAAACGCACACACACACACACACACGAAATGAACACAGAAAACACCAAAAGACACACAAGAACCAGGGACAAACGTTCCACAAATGAACAAACCACAAGCACAAAGACGCAAGGCAAACAAAAGGAAGGGTGACAAAGAGAGTACCGCCTTGGCACGGTCAGCAGCAAAAACACCACTGGGGGTTTAAACCGGTTTACGGACGTCCTAACCTCACACTTCTCTCAAAGTCACCCTAGCTTTACAAATATTGTAAATAAAGGTATCCCCATGAACTCAGGGCAGACTAAGATCAGACAATCGCTTGCTGTAAGAGCTAATGATCTGGAACAGTTCGTTTATACAGTAAAACCTCTCTATAACGGCCACTAAATTACATCAATTATATTGTGTTAAAGGCAGGTGGCTGCTTAAAGCAAGGTGAAAGTAAAACAGAACGCTCCTATAGAAGCGTTCTGTTTTACTTTCACCTTGTTTTAAGCAGCCACCTGCCCTAAAAACTAACTAATTAACACAATTTAGTTGCCGTTATAGAGAGGTTTTACTGTATGTCACATATCCCTTTTGTGTGTCATGACAATAGATATTCATGTTTTATATTTTTAATAAATAAAAATACAATTTAAGTCTTGTCTGAGTATTCATCAAATAAATGGTTAAACTGTCTGATATAAATCATTGATATTTGATATAATCTTAACTCACAATAAACGATGTAATCTTTAACAAACAATATACATTTTAGTCCTAACCTTCAATACACGTGGTAATCCTAACCTACAATATACGGTATCGTAACCAACAATGTAGGGTTTAATCCTTACCCACAATATACCGTGTAATCCTAACCAACAATATACGATATAATCCTAAGACACAATATACCATATAATCCTAACCAACAATATACCATAAAGTCCTAACCCACAATATACCATATAACCCTAACCAACAATATACATGTACGATATAATCCTAAGACACAATATACCATATAATCCTAACCAACAATATACGATATAATCCTAAGACACAATATACCATATAATCCTAACCAACAATATACATGTACCATACAATCCTAACCCACAATATACCATATAACCCTAACCAACAATACAAATTTAACACACAACATACGATATTATCTATAACCCACAATATACGGCGTATTCCTAACCCACACTATACGATATAATCCTAGCCCACAATATACGGCGTATTCCTAACCCACAACATACAATATAATCCTAACCCACAATATACGGTGTAAACCTAATCAACAATATAGGATGTAAACCAAACCCACAATATAGAGTGTAATCCTAACCCACAATATACGTTGTAATCAAAACCCACAATATAGGGTGTAATCCTAACCCACAATATAAGCTATACAGTACTTAACATCCCTCTAAACCGGAATTCTAATAGAGAAGAATTCAGATACGTTTAGGCAGGTGACTGCCTAGTACAGGATGAAGTCATGCAGGAAACTCCTAGAGGACCTTTCTGCATTACTTTCATCCTCCTTTAAGCTGCCAACTGTCTTCAAGACGAATATTTATACAAAAGTAAATGTCCAGTTTAGAGGGGTTTTTACTGTAATTTTAACCCACAATATACCGTGTAATCATAACCAACAACATACGTGCAGTCTAACAGTGAATATCCTGATGAGAAGCCGAGGGACTAGACACCTCATACTGATCTTACATGTTTGCATAGCTGTTCATAGATCCACCATTGACAGTGAAAGAGTTAAGAGTCATATGAAAAGTTCTTCATAACTTATTTGGAAATTGACACATTGACACATTGACACAAATCGTGCCGAAAAAGCTCTCCCATTCATTCATTAAAATACATATTTGAAAGAATTCACGATGTATTAACATTTAACTCCATAGATACACTCTGTGCAAACAGGGCAGACCAAGATATGTCGGCTACTATAGAAACTATTTGACCAGGGTCCGCTCTGTTTCCTTACTGAATAATATGGATATGCTTCGAACAGTTTTTACCGGACCAAAAGGTCCATCGTTCATATTAATATTCATACAGCTTTTTTCTGTCCTGAATAGTCACGAGGAGTTAAAGACCTAAACTTAGTCGAACCTTCTTTTGCACCTCCCATGGTTTTGTGATGGCTGATATATCAGCAGCGGTCATCAACATTGATCGCAGTAAGTCCCGCTGCTCCTCCTTCTCCCAATTAGCATTGCCTTCCTCTACAATACGGATAAATTCCCCCCGGTGTCTAAAACAATAACAAAAAAGTAAGACATGGTACAACTTACTAAAAGTGACAATTCTAAGGACAATTTTGGTCCTAAACCAGTGATATCTAAATCTAGAACTGAAACATGCAGAACGATTTTCATTCGCTCTACATTTAGCAGTCCGCCGGTTTCAATTATAGAAGAAATCCTTCTTTATTTAAAATTCTTAAGCCATTCTCTCATATTGAAGCGTTTAAACGCCTCTGTAAAAGTCACTTTTTGAAACCATTGTGACAAGTAGAACATTTGCTCCATATGAGCAATGGTTTAAAAACTATACAATTCTAAAGTATTCCTATTCTTCTAGTAAATGCTCATTTTCAGTCGATTTAATCAAAGAGGTTGGGTCTAAAAATAGCATACGAGGTTACGGGTTAAATGGGTAAATAATTACTCATTTCGTTCAGTGAATTATAGATTTTGATTTTTTTATTTCGAATATATGACAAATGAATAAAACCAATACGAATTTGAATTACAGTAAAGCCTCCATGCAACAATAGTTAAAAGGAAGTATGAGTGCTTAAGACAAGTAGTAGCTTAATGCAGGATGAGAGAAATGCAGAAAACTCCCATAAGAGCTTTCTGCATAACATTCGATTTGCATTAAGCAAATTACTGATTTTAAAGACAGCTACGCTGTCATCACATGGTCGAGAGAGAGAGGATCTATTGTAGTGTAGATGCAATGGAATGACATACTTAAAGTATAATGCAAGATCGGTTGAAAGTATTGCACACTCCAGTAAGCCAATGACCGCCTCATATTCTTCCTGAGTTAACCCTGACAATATCTCATTGCCCTGCAAAACGACAATTAAAGACAGCAATTAACAGACAGCAATTAACAGACACAGCAATTAACCCTTTCGGCGTCAAATAGATTTTCATCTGCTAAGATCACCGTCTCTAGGTTTCAAGGAGCGTTTTTTTCATTTTTTACAAACATATAATCCGTATCCAGGGGAGACGCAGAGTTACTCGACGTCCTCTCTGGGTCCAAACTGTTTACAAAGGTTATCATATAGATACAAAATGTACGCCTATGGCGGCGAAAGAGTTAAATTGCTGTAGTTAAACCTTTTAATGCTGAATATTGAATGTCTTAATTACCCATCCATATTTAACTATGTTAGTCCTCTCAGTATACAGGCATTAAATTTGCTAAAGGATTTTAAATGACAAACAGTGCAGATCCTGATCAGAGGAATCCTCTAGGAGCCCTCTGATCTGGGTCTACACTGTGTGCAAATGGCAACTTACTCGTTTCAGCATTCAAAAAATTAAGGGATAATTGCCTTGTGAAATGGTATGATCAATATACGTCATTTGCATTTGATTCATCAGTCTGAAGATATTAGTAACTATGGAGATTTTCATACAAATCATTCTACAGTTACCAGTTTGTGACACCATTGTTCATAAAATAAGAAAAGTCCATACTGACATAATTGTGTTAACTCTTTTGAATGATGGATTTTCAAAGAGAACTTCGGTATAAAATGAATACATTTTGAATGACAAACTGTGTAAATCCTGATCTGAGTTGGAACTTTGTGATCTGTATCTACACAATTTGCAATGGCCAATTAGCCCACTCCTCACATTAAAGGGGTAAGTTAAAGTTCACGTATTTAAGACATACCGTATGTAAACCCGAAAGAAATGCATTTTACTAAGTTTAGGTACGAAGCACCGAAATAAAAAAGTAAGAGATAGGATCTCGTATTCAGGATTACGTACCTCTGTACTTAATATCATAATACACTGGTCAAAGTGGTGATGCTCTAGTGTAGAGGTAGAGTAGAGTTGAGCGAGTGGTGTCATTGTTCTGAAAGTAAGCACACTATGTATATGGCCTATGTCATTTAACGTCTTTGCAAACAGAGAAGATCAAGATCAGATGACTCCTGTAGGAGCCGTCTGATCAGGATGTGTTCTATTTGTTTATGGAGTAATATAGATCTGTCATCGCCAAAACTGCATGTATTCATATGTCATTATAAACATTAATCTAATAAATATTCATGATGTCATTATTTCTTACAAGCATATTCAAGAGTTAAATATTAAATAGAACATAGTTAATACATTGTCTGATGAATATTCATGTAAGAAATCAACTGTTTATATAATGGTCTATGAACAACGGTTTGTTTTGTCATGACAAAAAACTGTAGGCTTAGATCTCACTAATTCCATAAGCAAACAGAGCAGACACCGGGTAACTCTACTCTATTTGCAAAGGCACCAAATATCATCTCTATAAAGTATATGAGTTCCAGTATTAATATGTTCATATATCTGATGTGTTCCTCTTGTTACATTTAATCAATATCAGCAATATCTGAATACTGATAATCAAAGTTCTACAAAGTAAAACTGTCATTTCTCTAAATGCTCATTTGACTAATTTTGTGATCACTTTAATATCACAATTTAGTATTCATTTGTATCTAACGGCATGTGTTCAACCAACGAAAATGCATTAATGAATGAAAAGAGATAAAATCAATTGCAATAAGTATTCAAAATAGCTTTGTATTATATCAAGAATCCAAAACCAAATGCAATAAGTATTCAAAATAGTTTTGCATCATATTAAGAACTCAAAACCACTTTCATAATAACTAGTTCTAATAAACAAACTCACGGCTCGTATTATGAAAATAACCTCTTAATAATACTTACTTAATCTGGAACTGGTTATTCGTGCCTCTGTGGTCAAGGTCATGACATAAACAACCAACAATTAAAGCAAGAGATTCCAGATCGCCCATTACATTGTCTAACTGTCCCTTCTGAAAAGAAAGGTTAGTTTAATTTTTAAAAACACAAAAATAATTGACTTAGGTTTATACCTCATACGTTCAGAAACACGTCTCATAGTAACACGTAGTAAGATGCAGTCCTACATTGTAGCCGACCTCTCTCCCTATATTCAAACATGCCTTCCAAATTTGTAGCATGCTTACCTTTACTGTAGCATGCCTCCCTATATTGTAACAAGCCTCTCTCTATATAATAGAATCTAACATACCTCCTAAAATGTAGCATGCTTACATATGCATACACCCCTTCCTCCCTACACTGCAGCGTGACTCATTCCTCCCTCCCTACACTGTAGCGTAACGCACGCCTCCCTCTCTACACTGTAGTGTGCCCCTCCCAATATTATCGTGTGCATCATGCCTCCCTCCTAACACTGTAGTGTGCATCATGTATCACTCCCTACACTGTAGTGTACCTCATCTCTCCATCCCATCCCTACGTTTTAGTGTGTCCCATGCCTCCCTCCCTATATTGTAACGTGCCTCATGTCTCCATCCCTTCACTGCAGTGTATCGCATGTCTCCCCCTACGTTGTAGTGTGTCCCATACGCCTTAGCTTTCTTCATGTCCCCTCCCTATATTGTAAAATGCCTCATGCATCCCTCAATTTATTGTAGTGTGCCTTTTCTCCCTACACTGTGGCGTGCCGCATGTCTCTCGCTATATTGTAGCACACCGCTTCTCAAGATTGTAGTATGCCGCCCTATTTTGTAGCACATCTCAATATATTACAACATGTCTCCATACATTATGGCATGTTTCAATATATTATAATATACCTCGATTGGTTGTGACATATTGTAAAATACCCTTGCATAATGAAACCAGCCTCTCAAATATTAAATTATAACTATAATATGATTACGGTCATGGTCATTGATGTCATGATATTATAATAACTTTATCTTAAATATACAGATTTTTGATGACACATTTAATAATGTTGACAACAGCTCATACAGAACCGTCTGTGATGAGGATTCGTGATATATCATTCCATCTTTCTTCGAGAACACTTGACAGCGAGATCAATTATGTTGTATTCAATGATGATTACAGATCAAAGCAGGTGATAGCTTAATCCTTTCCTTCATATAAACGTGTTTTCAGGCTTCTGCAAACAGAGAACATCCAGATCAGACGGCTCCTATAGGAGCCATTCTGATCAGGGTCTGCTCTGTTTGCCAATGGAATTTTATAGATGTGTTTCTTTACTTTCTAAATGGCTACATTGCTCCACGCTCCACATTTCATCATAACTATTTTGTCCAAGAATATTCAGTAGGTATTGCAATTTGGATTAAATATAGAAAAGGGAAAGGGTTAACATGCATGACATGAAATATTTCTGTATTGTTTTTTCATTTAATTCTCTTATTTCTGCACATTTGTTTATCACTTTGGTGACCATATTATAGAGACTCTATTGTCCGCACCTTGAGAACACACAGCATGGTCTGGGCAACGTTGAAGGCGTGTCGCCAGTTGTGGTAGGTGACATTCCTGTAGTTCTTCTTCACTGACAGAAGCCATCTGCATAGAGTCTGAAATCGCAAATGTTGTCGTTAGAACATGTCCTAGAACTTATGTTTTCAACTATGACTGATGTTGCATCTCTTTTCGAACCAAAGTGTCAATTACCTTTGATTCTGCAAGTGTAAAACGGTACTAGTGTGTGAGCATGTACATGTAGGTGTAAAACAATGCTAGTATGTGAGCCTGTAAGTGTAAAACAATGCTAGTATGTGAGCCTGTAAGTGTAAAACAATGCTAGTATGTGAGCCTGTAAGTTTAAAACAATGCTAGTACGTGAGCATGTAAGTGTAAAACAATACTAGTTTGTAAGCATGTAAATGTAAAACAATGCTAGTATGTGAGCATGTAAGTTATCATTGTTGATATTTAGTAACTGGTCCATGCTATTCATGTCTTATATTTTTAAGATCTTGTCAATAATCATCCCATGTATTGCTCTGGTCATTTAAATGTGTAAGAGACGGATGAACTAAATGTATTTCTTTTAAATTATATTCTTTACCACAACTAGAAAACATTTGTTTGCAAAATTACCAAAACTTATTTTAAAAGTAAAATTGTTCTTAGATGCCACTCTCTATCTCTGTCTGTTTGCCTCTGTCCCTCTATGTCTCTGTGTGTCTCTCAGTTTCTCTGTCTGTCTCTCTATGTTTCTCTCTCCATCTCATTCCTCTCTCTCTCCGTCTTCCATTCTGTGTTGTCTCCACTATCATTACATCAATGGGTCTCTTAGCACTGTTTAAGTTCACATTGTGAATTGTAGGGGAAGGGTCGTTTCTAAATTTGAGAGAAATTTGAGCAAATATGGTAGACCCAGATCAGAGAGTGCTTTTTTTTCATTCAAAATCACCTCGACGATTTTAAGACCAAAACATGTCCACTGTGTTTACTTACATCATAATTAATTCGGCATCGCTCCAACAAATCTAATTCCATAAACATTCTGATGCCGGCTTTGAGCGTGTCGTCATCGTCTAAAGTAAAGTCACTGAATCTGTAGTCCAGCAAACGGTAATCCTGTACTGACGGAATATTGGCATTCTGAAAAAAAGCTACCTCCATTACTTCGTTCTGCATTGAACAACCGTTTAGTTTCAAAGACCTTGGAGTTTATTCTCTAAGTGATGACGTTAATAAGACTCCTTAACCCTTTATCTTGTAAATATTCATGTCAGATATAATGCCTGAATGAATATTAATTTTATCATAGCATTGTAAAACGGGAAGTTTCAACAATGACAGGATCTGTAGATTCAGCTCTATATGATGTCAAAAGCAAACAAAGCTTATCCTGATCAGACGACTCCTACAGGATCTATCTGATCCAGATCTTCTCGGTTTACAAATGCGTTAAAATGCCTGTTTACACGTATCAGGCCAACGGTTTACCCATTCCCTCGTACTGGCGCCATTTGATGCCTCTATAGAGCTAATGCTCTGTTTATCACAATGTCTTCAAAACTACACAATTCTAAAATGGTCTTTTTCTCTAGTAAATATTTCTATTCGGTATATTTATTCAAAGAGGTTGGGTCTAAGAATAGTGTAGGGTGAGACGCTAAGTTACTCAGTGTCTCATATGGATCCAAACTATTTGCACAGATGAGACATTGGTAGCGAAAGGGTTAATACAGGACACGTTTCTGCAGAACTTTCATCCAGCATTAAGCTACCAACTCATCTGCATTTAGGACCCATACTTAAACCTTTCAAAAGTTCCTGTATTACATAATTATGTTTTGGTTAACTATACTATTTACTGCACCTTTAGTTTTTGGGCGTCCTCATTTGGGGCAGACACGTGATATGACAAAACCTCCAGAGCTACTCTTTGTTTCGCACTCGCCCGAACCGTAGTTTCGTACATCTGAGTATTATAGATTCCCATGCCACAAAATATTGCAAACGCCTGAAATTAAACACAAATAATAAACTTAAAACTAACAATCGAAAAAAATAAACAAGTAAAAGTTAATAGGATTCATGAATTAGCCCTTTGAATGCGGAAGCGAGTGTACTGGCATTAGAAAACAATGTAAACCATGATCAGAATGTTCCTAGAAGAGTCATCTGATTAGGGTCTGCACTGTTTGTCATTTCAATTCTCTAGCAGCATTTAACGTTAGATATTGAATGGACTCTACAAATAAACACTGTTGTACTATTTCACTTAAATTTTCAGCAATCGAAGTTTAAGCTCTGTGACACTGAATATGTCACATTGTAAAAATGGAGAATGACACGATGTAATATTCAAATTCAAGTTCTAATATTTACTCGTATAAAAACATAAAGTGAAATTGGCGCTTGTTAACATTTATTTATCATTACCATAATCATTATTATTATTATTAACACCAGTATTATTATTGTGATTATCATTATTATATTAGTGTTGTTATTATTGTTTATAAGTATTACTATCACTTTTATTATTATTATTATAGATATTTCGATTTAATGAAGTTAATACACAGGTAAACATAGTTCAACTGAACTGAACTAATCTCAGAATGAATCACAACAATCCCAAGTTTACCCATTCCATTCATATTACTTTTGTGGCATTGCTGCAATCGTCTTATCATAGTTTTTTGAAATAAAATTCATTTGGATTTATAACAAAGCTCACGTTTTTCTGTGAATGACTTTAACCCTTAAAAAGCTGAATTTCCATATGGACTATTCCAAATTTCAAAAAGTCAAGCTTACGGTAAATATTTAGGGAAATTTCTAAAGGAAAGTGTTACGTGACAAATAGTACAGACCCTGGTGAGGGGCTTCGCTAGGAACACTCTCATCTGGAACTACACTGTTTGCAAGGGACATAAATGACTAGAATTCCTTATTGTAAGTATTACGTCTTCTCTTCTGAAGCACGTCTTAACAGACATTTACAAACATATTGGACCCAGGCGAGATGTCTCATCAGAAGAGCCTAAGCTGTTTGACACTCGGTATGTAGTTTTTAAGAAACTTGATCTTGTTAACAGTAGTCAACAATGGTCCAGATCAAAATCTGAACAGACATTTGTTTTGCTTTGCAGCCAGGTAATAGGTTAACCCTTTCCTTCATAGAAACACATGTTCACCCATTTGCAAACAGAGAAGATCAAGATCAGACGGCTCCTGTGGGAGCCCTCTGATCTTGGTATGCTCTGTTTGTTAATGGAACTTTATAGATCTGCTTCTTTTGTTTCTACAATGGACGAAAGCAAATAGGTTCATTGGAATATAAATAGGAATAATCTTTTTCTTGCTTGTTATTTCATGTGATTAAAAGAATATTACATTCGTATTCATTAACTATTCATTTTATACCAAACTGGTTGACTAACATAAATATGGCACATGTGATTGACTGACCTCAAAGAGATTCTCATCGTTTTTGGTGAAGGCAGTCCCGTCTTTCTTGTTGATCAACTGACTTACTCCCATAACCCTTCCTTCAGCATTCTTGATTGGCATGCATAATATAGATCTGGTTCTAAACCCAGTCTGTTCATCAGCCTGTAGTAATAAAATAAAACTGGAATCGTTCAACGTTCAAAGAACTGACCGGGAGCACAATTATCAGTAATACATGTACACCTCTACAAGTTTCTTCAGAAAGAGGGATAACAGTAAAGGATACATTTCCAAACACAGTTGAACTTCGATATCGCGAACTCGAAGTAAAAGTTATGTCCTTCCAACATTTAAAATACAGAATTTTTCTAAACTATATCACTATGTATATATAGAAAGACACGTGACTGCTTAATGCATGTCGAAAGTGGTGTTTAAAGCTCCTACGGGAGCGACCAACAATACTTTAGTCCTGCATTAAGATGAAAAATTGAGAAAATGTTCAGATTAGAAATAGGGTGACTAGAACCCTGCTATATCGAGTTAATTTATATGGTCCATTGAAGTTTGAGATATCGTGGTTCAACTGGCCATTAACCCTTCTAATACTAATTGCGGCCTGACTCGCATTTGCAAATGCATGTAGTTGGAATTGGGAGAAGATGGCGATCAAACATTGTTAACCCATTCCCTCATATTGACTACTTTTGACGACTCTTTAAAGTCACTTTGTGAAACCATTGTGATAAAAAGAGCATTTGCTCCTACAGGAGCAAATGTTCTATTCATCACAATGGTTTCAAACTACAACATTCTAAAATTTTCCTTTTCTCTAGTTATTGCTCCTTTTCGGTTGATTGATTCAAAAAGGTCGTATCTAAAAATAGCCTATGAGGTAATGGGGTAAAGATATAGTTTATCTTCTGACCCAACCAAGGGTTCATGAAGGTAGATTGTTTCAAAGAACTTGCTGCTGTTTAAGATCTGTTTTATCTCGAGTGACCTAGACAGGACTGATTTATCATACTGATAGAAGACCTCCTTTAGATCACTCCCGTGTGATTTGGTTAGAAGATATCCATATTGACGACGAACGCCGACGGACACAAGACGATTCCCAACAGCTCACTTTGACACTTTGTGTTAGACGAGATAATACATTATTTCAGGCGAGCACTATAAAGACATTATATTATATCAAGTGCATTTGTTTGGTTTGCCTTATTAACCCTTTCCTACATATAAACGTGTTTTACTCATTTGCAAACAGAGTAGGTTCCTATAGGAGCCGTCTGAATAGGGTCGGCTCCGTTTGATAGCTAATGGAATTTGATAGATCTGTTTACTTACTTTCTAGAATGGCTACAATTTTCTATCTTCCATATTTCATTATAAATATTTTGTCCATGAATATTAAGTAGGTATTGAATTTTGGAATATATAAAATTATAGAACAATGAAAGGGTTTCACTAATTCGTCGATGCCAATGTCATGTAACAGTAACAATGTGTAATAAAATGTACGACAAACCGTAGGGTCAAATCGTGGATCCTTGTATGCATCCGGTATGTTTAGGGGCTGAAACATATAATCAATCAATTATTTTTAAGATATCATTTCTAAGATAGATAGATAGATAGAACCATCAACAAAAAATAAATAAACCAAACAAATCGAATCCAGTTGATGCTACTGTAATAACTGTCCAGTTTTTTTAAAGCACTCTAAAATATTTGGAACCGATAGAATAAACGTTAGTTCAATGATCAATGATCTTATTTCAATTACAGTAAAATCACGTAATTCGAACACTAAAATACGTATCATTATCGATCTTGGCAGCTTAATGTATGGTGAAAGTCATGCAGAAAGCTCCATGACTTCCATCCTGCATTAAGCAGCCACCTGTCTATAAGGGTCGAAATTCTCTTTTATTAAAATTTCGAATTATTAAGAGTTGACTGTAGTCTTTTTTAGCAAAAAATATTGTGATGACTGCATTAGCAATGCAAATTTATAAACACCAGGTGTTTTATAATAAAACTTTGGAATATATTCCTTACGAATGTGTTTATGCTTTTTATATACGATGACAAACTGATATTTATCCTCGATGTCACCCACGTTACATGAATGACAAATTCTATTTACGTCATTGTTTCGTCAACTCTCCAAAAATTGAAATTACGAATAATAAATGGCTTAAGATTTATACATCGTCTGTTTTACAACATCTAAACAAAAATGTAAGGTTGTCAAACGAGACATAACGGTATAGATGGCAAATTCTTCATAACGACTTACCTCCCCTGTTGAGGCCACGTGACCTGTTATACCAATCTGGATGGGAAATCTTGGTTCAGCAGGTCTGCAAGAATACATTACATGGTGTAAAGTTAGCTTCTAAGTTCGTCTTAGAAAATAGTGCGCAATGCCAAAGAAAAGATAAAGCAAATCTCCGAGTTGTGTTTCTATACAGTAAAACCTCTCTAAACTGGAATTCTAGTAGAGAATAATTTTGATTGTTTTAGGCAGGTGGCTGCTTAGTGCCGGGTGAAAATAACGCAGAAAGGAGCTTTCTGCATGACTTTCATCCTGCATTAAGCTGCCACCTGTCTCCAAGACCGATATTTATATTAAATTGAACGTCTTGTTTAGTGGGATTTTACTGTACATGTCTACGGCTACTCCTGTCTTATTGAAATTCACTAGAATCGTTTC
Source organism: Azorinus chamasolen (assembly GCA_963576725.1). NCBI lineage: Eukaryota > Metazoa > Mollusca > Bivalvia > Cardiida > Solecurtidae > Azorinus > Azorinus chamasolen. The sequence goes on from OY755236.1 coordinate 51,042,380, forward strand.
GCCTATGCATTTCTAATAAATACAAAAACATAGGCTTTGGCAGAGGAATAAGAGATTCGGATAGTAAAGTACGCCTCTTGACCTTTTCAATTTTTATATAATATTCATGTAGGAAATAATGACATCATGAATACATGTATCTATTAGCTGAAATGTTATAATATAAACTTTTCAAGGAAATGTTTTGCTTTGACGAAAAGTGTAGAATCATATCTATATCCTGTCAAAGGCAAACAGGGCATACCCTGATCAGACGGCTCCAATAGGAGCCGTCTGATCTGGGTCTACTCTGTTTCCAAATGCATGAAAATGCGTTTATATTAAGGAAAGGGTTAAATATATAAATTTTGGGTATTTATTGATCAAGTGTCATAACATAAGCTTTTGGATATTTGTTGATCAAGTGTCATAGCACAAGCTTTTGGGTATTTATTGATCAAGTGTCAAGGCACAAGCGTTTTAGAAACTACTGTATTAATAAAGTGCCATGACACAAGCTTTTGAGAAACTATTGACCGAGTGTCAAACAGTCAAACTATTGACCGAGTGTCTACTCTGTTTCCAAATGCATGAAAATGCGTTTATATTAAGGAAAGGATTAAATATACAAATTTTGGGTATTTATTGATCAAGTGTCATAACATAAGCTTTTGGATATTTATTGATCAAGTGTCATAGCACAAGCTTTTGGGTATTTATTGATCAAGTGTCATAGCACAAGCTTTTGGGTATTTATTGATCAAGTGTCATGGCACAAGCGTTTTAGAAACTACTGTATTAATAAAGTGCCATGACACAATCATTTGAGAAACTATTGACCGAGTGTCACACAGTCAAACTATTGACTGAGTGTCAAACAGCTCCGATCCAGATACGACGCCGATTTACTCGGCGTCTCATCTGGATCCCATCTACAGTAAAACCCCTCTAATGCGACCACTTAATGAACAATCATGGCTGTCTTCATAAGCAGGTGGTTACTTAGTGAAGGACGAAATTCATGCAGAAAGCTCCAGTAGGAACTTTCTGCATAACTATCGGCCTGCATTAAGCTACCACCTGCCTTTGCCACTGTCAATTATGCCCCTTCTTGGTGGTCGCATTAGAGGGGATCTACTGTATATGCAAATGTAAATCAGGTCGCGAACTTTCCGCTAATGATACAGTCATTGCTAACAGCAAAGAAGATTTTGATCCATTGTTTCCTTCATTATTCAGGTTGACTTTTTCCAAATTGAGCTACAGTAAAACCTCTCTATAACTACCACTTAATTACATCAAGTATTTTGTCTTAAAGGCAGGTGGCTGCTTAAAGCAAGGTGAAAGTAAAACAGAACGCTCCTATAGGAGCGTTCTGTTTTACTTTCACCTTGCTTTAAGCAGTCACCTGCCCTTAATACCAACTAATTAACACAATTTAGTGGCCGTTATAGAGAGGCTTTACTGTATATTGCAAACCATCCATCTTTCAACAACCGAAAACAACAATATATGAACACATGCAAGTGACCAGTTCTCGATTCTATTACTTAACACACAATTCAAACATCAACTTTCAAAGCAGAACAACATCTGCATCACATGTACACGCCACTTGGCATACTTTAAAGTGAAATATCTTTAATACAGTTCTTAAAAATGAACTATTCACTGGGGGCCAACTACATGTACGTATTATCATCAAAAGTTTTGCTACGACAATGTATATGGGTATTTTAGACCAAGTGTTTTCCTACGAAGCCAGTGTATATATTAGGAAATGTTTTCCTACGAAAACAAAGTTGCCTTCCTAGAAAAACAAATCTATTATAATACCTATATAAATTCTCGTAGCAAAACATTTGATAATAATACACAGTTGGTCCCCAGTGCTATTGATTAAATACAAGTCAAATGCAAAGATTCATAATCATATATAGAGTATTATACATTACAATAACGAAAACTAAAACACGGGAGTGAAAAGTGTTTGAATAAATCATTTGAAATAAAATAAAACAAGTTTCACTGTATGGATACAATAGATAAGTGTATACATTAAAACCTGTTTTAAGCGACCATTGAAGTCGAAGTCTACTTCAGGATAGCCAGAGCAAATGGTAGCAAAATGTAGGACTAAACTAAGATATGTAGAATAGTCGAATGGAGGCCTTAATCGTTCACCAATCACCGTATTACCTCGCTTAAATAGAATGAAAGCAATACAGAAAGCTCCTGTGAGAGCTTTATACATTGATTTCAGTCTGCATTAAGCTACCATTTGTTTTTGTGTTTTTTTTTAGAAAAATGTATTTCTTTATCTATGGTTATTATATGAGGTTTCAGTTTGTTATATTGATTTCAATAATATTTTATTCAAATAAAGAAAAGGATCTTCAGTTTCCGACCAAAAGTAAGGAACGTTGATTACAGTGGGTCTTTATTAGTGAGAATACGGTATCGGCTTTTATCAACTCCGATAATTAAATAACTCAGTGGTCGCCCAAACCAGGTTTTACTGTAAATCATAGCTGGTGAAATATCTGCTGACATCCGATTCTTTCAAGCTTTGGGGAAACTACTGACAAAAGGTCAAACAACTTGAATTCCGAGGAGACGCCGAGTTACATGGCGTCTCATCTGGATCCAAACTGTTTGCACGTACGAGTCAGGTCGCGCTTAGCATGAGAAGGGCTGATGTTTTATGGTTCACGGGATCTAAGTACTTCTGTGTTGATAGCGGTATCCAACAAATGTCTACATATTTAACCCTTTACTCCGTACATTTATATGCCTTTCTACGCCTTTGCAAACAGAGCAGATCCAGATCAGATGGCTCCTGGTCTGTTTGCTTAAGACGTAATATAGACACGAGTCTACTGTTTCTGTCATGGCACAATGTTAATGTGTTCATGTACCATTATTTAACTTAATTTAACTTAATGAATATTCATTATTTCATATCTCAATATTCAATATTTCATTATGTCGTTACTTCTGGCATAAATATTCATGGAGTAGAGGGTTTAATGTACGCTTATGATCCCTGTACAGACATGATAAATATGATTGATGGTGGCTAATATCTAAAGGGAAGCAAACTAAACCTTTGAACGAACGAGTGGCCTTTATCAATATGATAAGAGAAAACTATAAGGATGAAATGAAATGAACCAGTCGTATAAAAACGATTCTGACAGGAATCTGTTACAAATCACGTGGCTTTAAACGAAATACCCTATTTACTCGAAGTATCCGGATGCCCAATATCCCGTCTGCTTGGGTTCATAAAGCTGAATAAGTGAATTTGGCATCAGTTTTATAACTTTAAACTAGACAGGTATAGTAGCAAAAGCGTGGACCCTAATCAAACTGCACTTTGATCTGGATCTGCACTATTTGTCTGTGTGTTCGTCCAAATACTTCAGGTAAATAAGGTGATAAACAATTCAGACAGGGTGTCCCATGTCACTCACCTGAGTCAATATGTTATATGATCTAGTGTATACAGGAAAAAACCCTCTAAGCCAGACTTCAAATTTGGTATAAATTTCGGTATTGGAGACAGTGTGCAGCTAAATGCATGGTGAAAGTCGTGCAGAAAGCTCCTCTAGGAGCTTTCTGCATGACTTTCACCCTGCATTAAGCAGCCACCTGCCTAAATTCTTCTCTATTAGATTTCAGGTTTGGAGGAGGTTTACTGTATAAGATTATTTGTCCAATTGTTTATGACCAACAGTAAAGATCTTAGCGGCCTTTTGGTTTGGAATTAGGAATAACAATGTATTCAGCTATATTTGCTGAAGGTCAATTCAGAAACATCTTAGCAAATCAGTCGGTGGTTTCAGAGAAGCTTGACATTAGCACCATGGCAATGCAATATCGAATGCAATTTTATTAACTTAATTTGGCACAAAGCATCTCTTACCATGTTAAATCTACATACGTACCAAATGGTTTTAGAGGAAATAACGTTTGAATAAAATACTTGACTGATGCACGGACGGACGGACGGGTGCTCTGAAAGACGGGCTATTAGTGGTCACAAAAGCTCACCCAGGCCAGTAGCCTTAGTGAACTGGAAATAACGAAGATAACCAAATGAATGGAGTGATACATTATAGATACATGTACATGAAGGAAACTATTGTTATGTGCTTTCATATACTACCTCTTCTTCCTAGCGTAACCAAGCACGCTGCAAATGTACAGTAGAACTTCATCAAAACCACCATGAAATGTAACTGTAAACTTATTTCACCGCTAGTAACGCCAAAATACACAATGACAAATAGCACAGTCCCAGATCAGGGACCTCACTGTTTGTCTCAATCTCTAATTCTGTGTATGCGGTTTATTCCTTTGAAATTTGCCTTGAGTTATCCCCATTCTTTAAATTAACGAAATATGTTAACAACATTAGGCTGCAGACGAAAATTAGACATTTTGCGCCAAAAGAGTTAAAACCACTGCTTGATGTTCAAGTTCACTATTTACCTCATATTACTTTAATGTACTAATGATAGCTCCTCAGCAACAAATGGCCAATTCTTTAACCCATTCCCTGATCCCAAACTACAAAATTCTAAAGTTTTCCTTTTCTCTAGTTAATGCTCCTTTTCGGTAGATTTTTTCAAAGTGGTTGTATCTAAAAACGGCATATGAGGTAATGGGTTAATTACCTTTGCAACCTGTTTGAAAACAAACGAGATGTTGAGTTACTCGTCGTTTCATCAGAATTCAAACTGTTTAATGCTGTTATTGTGTGTGTGTGTGGGGGGGGGGGGGTTTAAACAAAACAAAAAAACAGGTTTTGCAATGTATCGTATCGTATGGTATTGTATCGTATGGCATTGTATTGTATTGTATTTTTTTGTATTGATTTGTTATGCTTTGCTTTGCTTTGCTTAGCATTGCTTTGTTCTTTGTTATAATCTTTGTTTTGCACTGCTTTGCTTTGATTTGTATTGCATTGCAATACATTGTAACGTAACGTATCGTATCGTATTGCGTTGCGTTGCATTGTATTGTTTTGCACTGTCTTGCAGTGTAGTGTAGTGTAGTGTAGTGTAGTGTAGTGTAATGCATCTACGTAATAGTTCAGTTCATTTATATGTTATTCTAACTTTGATTGCAGAAGCACTGTCATGGACAGGACGAATGTTTTTTACCTTTAGCATGTTACGGGCAAATATGTAATGACATCTGTAAACAGTTTAGATCCTGATGAAATGCTGAGTATCGCAATGTTCTATCAGGATCTAAACTGACAATATACATGCAATAGCAATCTTTAAAAGGACATACAATAACAAAAACAAATAGAAAATAAAATTCAAGTAGATGTTTTCTAAGACTTTATTCAACAGGCTAAGCGTAAATGCAACAAAGAAGTGGTCTGTCATCAGACTATGTCATACAATTAACCATAAACCTGAAAATTACAAACTAATTTATACATGAATGTACACGCAGTTTGGAGCCAGATCAGTCGCCGAGTAACACGGTATCTGATCAGAAACACGGTTATTAGACACTCAAAACCTTGGTCGAACTGGATAAAGATAATTTTATCATCTGACAACAAATTTAATTTCAGGATAAATGGTTTATATCTACTTGCAAACTGCAAAAACTAAAGCGTTATACAGTAGAATCTGTTTTAAGCGGCCCTAAAAAGATATGTCTATATATGGGGCTTTAAGTCAGATGATAACTTAATGCAGGCTAAAAAATGTAGAAAGTTCCTGTAGGAGTTTTAAAACACATGTTTTAACCCTTCTCTTGCTGAATTTTAAAATACATTTCTCCTTCTTTACCCATGCCCTGTTGTATAATTACATATATCTTCACTGTCTACAAGTATTTCGCTGTGCAATCACTGCTGTGGAGTGCACTGGTTGCACAATCAACTTGTAAATAGTGCAGACCCTGATGAGACAGCTCCTGCATGAACTGTCTCATCTGGGTCTTCACTATTTACAGGTAGGTATATTGACGTGAATAGCAAGCGAATGGTTAAGCCTCCTTTTTTCAATAAATGAATGTCCGCTGAGGACAGGTTCTACTGTACAGACATCTAGTTTGTGCGCAATGCATGCATTAACCCCTTTACCTCATAAATATTCATGTAAGAAATACTGACAGTATGAATAAGCTAAAACTTTTGATCGCATAACGAACGACCATACAATTTATTACCATAATAGAAACTGTAGGATTAAAACTACATTATTTCTCAGCCCTTTCCCACACATAAACGTGTTTTCAAGCATTTGCATACAGAGTAGACCCAGATCATACGGCTCATATACTCCTATAGGAGCCGTCTGATCACAGTCTGCTCTGTTTGCTAATGGAAGTTAACACATCTCTTTCTTTACTTTCCAAAATGGCTACAATGTTCCACCTTCCATATTTTATTTATATTTTGTCCATGAATATTCCGGGTTTACTCACGGGCATCTCTATGAGGTAATGGATTAAAGTCTGCTTTAATACGAAAGTCAAATTTTGAGCGGACGAGATTTTACTCAACATGCCAACAATTAATCAATGTTTTCCTGAAACGCAAAACTACCGAACATAACAGATAGCACAGCAATAACGCATTAATCCTGGCTGAGATAATTTTGTTTTTCTTTCTTAGTTTTTATTATCAACCCTTTCACCGCCAATATCGCAAACATGCACCACGACAAATAGTGCGGTCCCAGATCAGACGTCGCCTTTTCAAGGCGGCGTCTGATCAGGAACTTCACTTTTTGTCTCAAACTCTATTTCTATAGCGGTGCTTATTACTTTGAAATTTGCATTTATTTATCTTATTTCCTTATTTTACCGAATGATTTAACAAAATTGGATTGCAGACGACAATAAGAAATTTGGCACCGAAAGGGTTAACATTATGGGACGAATGAAAAACCCTTAGCAAAGAGTTCGGATACAGACGAAACGCATCTCATCAGAATCCGAAGTGTTTAATATTTTTCAATGGGTCTCGAAAAGGTGAAAGTCAAAGCAAATTTGAACACTATAGTACATGCTATATTCAAGCAGAGAACTTTTGCTTAGCTGGTTTGATGTTATATAATTAATAAAAACATATATTACCCTTCTCGTGTATAGGTGTCGCTGTTATCAAAATCATCTGTTGTAAGATCGTACACTTGAGAGAAGATACCCTGAAAAAACAACAACATACGACTAAAGAATACAGTTAAAACATGAATAAACATAACTGTGTCTCTTTAACCCTTTCGGCGCCAAATTTCTAATTGTCGTCTGCAAACCAATTTTGTGACATAATACGGTAAAATAAGGAAATGAGATAAATAAAAGCAAATTACAAAGGAATAAAGCACATATATAGAAATAAAGTTAGAGACAAAAAGTGAAGTCCCTGATCAGACGACGCCTTAAAAAGGCGGCGTCTGATCTGAGATTGCACTATTTGTCATGGTGCATCGTTGCGACTGTTACGTAATGCAGGGCGAAAGTAATGAAGAAAGCGGCCGCAGAGTCTACTCTGTAAATTAACCCATTACCTCATAGGCTATTTTTAGATACAACCTATTTGAATAAATCTACCGAAAATGAGCGTTAATTAGAGAAAAGGAAACTTTTAGAATTTTGTAGTTTGAAACCATTGTGGTAAATAGAGCATTTGCTCCTATAGGAGCACATGCTCTATTTATCACAATGGTTTCACAAAGTGACTTTTACAGAGTCGTCAAAAGTCGTCAATATCAGGGAATAGGTTAAAATGGCGCGAAAGGGAGCATTTATGGAGGAAATATTGAACATGAGTAATAATAATGCACGTGTACATTGTACCATGACATACATATATCGCTGCTCTTTGGACGGTTGTTCTAAAGTTTGACAACGGTTCACTTCTATCAATGATTGTAATAAACTACAATTTCTAGTTTCATAGCGCTAACTACACTAACAAAACGCACTAACAAAATATATGTAAGTCTTCCCTGAGCATAATTATGTGATTTCGTACCTTGCAAGCAGCGTAGACAGATTCTTAGCATAGCGTTAGAGACGCATTTAAGGATCTGGATCAATACAGTGTGACATTCATCAATATCTATCGCAATTCACCATCAAAACTGTCAAATACTACAGCCCCTACTTTGAGGAAGTGTCTTTAATATTTAATCTGCAACATTAATGTGGGTTTTTTTTTCAAATAGTTAGGGTGCAGATATGACAACGAGTAAATCTGTATCTCATTAGGACTAAAGCTCTTTATCACTCCGACTGTTGTTTTTTTCATAAAGAACTTAAATATCCCTTGTATTTTAAAAATCAAGTGAACAGAAATCATGCGAACAAACATTTACTCATCAAGCTAAATGTTAACAAAATCTACACTGTTCGCTACTCATGAGTAATTTTCCTCGTGGCGCTGATTAAATAATGGTGACACTAAACACAAATATTAGACTCACAACATACAGTAGAACCTGTCTTAGCAACCATTAAAACGAGGTCTAATTAAGGATCTGTAAGGCAGGTGGTAGCTTAGTGCAGGTCAAATGTAATGCAGAAAGCTCCTATTACTTTTGCCCTGCGTTAAGCAACCACCTGCTGTTTAAGATCCATGTGTCCAATAAACATAAGGTCGCTACAGACAGGTTTTACTGTATTCACTCTGGGGGCGACCTTACTAACCATTTATCACAAGTATTCATCTACAGCAATCGCTACTACTCGGAAACTGGATCTTATCGCACAGTCTAATGTGCAGCAATTTAAGCTTAGTTCGTACCGCAGATATTATCGTATGCTTTAAAATACATGTAGAACCCCTCTAATGCGACCACTTAATGAATAAACATGAGTGTTTTTATAAGCAGGTGGTTGCACAATGCAGGACAAAGTAATGCAGAAAGCTCCTCTGGGAGCTTTCTGCATAACCGTTGTCCTGCATTAAGCTAACACCTGCATCTAGCGCCCAGATTTATACCTATTCTAGGTTGTCGCATTAGCGGGGTTTTACAAGTATGTATGTTCTATGTTAGACCCCTACCATAATTTCAGTCGTATGATCTTTACTAAGACGGATCCAATGTTACGTCAGCGTCTTTGTAGTGACATACCAATGAACGAACATTATAAAGCGTGCTGTGGAACAATGTGTGCCCTTTTAACCATTTTCTCCATTAATATTCATATGTGAAATAATTACATCATGCTTAATTAGATTAATTTTGATAATGGCAAATGTGTAACGGAATGTTTACCCATGGCAGAAACTTTATTATGTTATAAGCAACAAGAGCAGAATGCTATGTGACAGCTCCTGTTCACGAATGTGTTAACATGCTCGTTTATGGAGTTAACTGTTATGTCAACAGATTGGAACCAGACAAGATGCACAGTAACTAGTCTAATCTAGATCCAAACTGTCTGTAACTACATTCACAAATTCGCAATAGCAGGTTACATGTAAAGGCATCTTTGTTACACGTGTTACACAGGTGATAATAGAACAATACAGTTTTGATTAGGAGTTTGTGATAGCGAAATACAACAAAAAGGTTTCCTGGGCAACATAGCGCAAACAGATTAAAATGGGCAAAAACAATTTTATTGCAGACAAGACACAGTCCCCTAGCTCCTCGTTAATGCCCGCAGTTTTACGTCATTCTACAATGATTACAATCAAATGTTGTCGTTTAATTATGTCCTTTTGTAATCCTTATCATACCGACCGCGGCCTACCTTGCATCTTCAAACAGCCTTGGATACAGATGCAATGCCTATCAAATCGGCGTCGCATCAGGATCCAAGCTGTTTGACACTCGATAAATCGATTTTGAAAACCTTGGACAAAGTATTTTAAGCAGATATTGTTTTTAAAACAGGAAAATGGTTAATTTGCATTCTCAGCATATTGTCTTGAACTGTCGGTATGTACAACGAACATTGGCGAATCTTTGATCATCTATGCAGGACAGTTTGGATCCAGATGAGACGCCGAGTGACACGATTTCTCATCCGGATCTAAACTGTTTCTTCCTACGAGGGTGTTTTGTAAAGAACATGAGATCATTTTAACCGTTTCCCTGTTCTGTGTTTATTCAAAATTTCAATACCTACTGAATGTTCATGGACAAAATAGCCATAACGAAATATGGAGGGTGAAACATTTTAATCATTTTGGAAAGTAAAGAAACAGAGCTATCAAATTCCATTAGAAAACAGAGCAGACCCTGACCAGACGGTTCCTATATGCATCGTCTGATCTAGGTCTACTCTGCTTAAAAATGCTTAAAACGCGTTTATATGACGGAAAATTAAATTCCAGCAGATGATAAGGTATGAAAACAACAATGAGTTGCAATGAAAGAGTTAACAAATGTTTTTACATGTAAGATATGAAAACCCGTGATATATACATAATAATTACAGGTGCTAGTACAATACGATTGAAACTACAATGGGCACTAAGATGCTGATTTATAGTCACGTGGTAGTTGGTTTTATCCACAGCAAAGTTTTATCCAGCACCCGTATACAGTAAAACCTCTCTACAACGACCACTAAACTGTGTTAACTAGCTGGTATTTAGGGCAGGTGACTGCTTAAAGCAAGGTATAGGAGCTATAGGAGCGTTCTGTTTTACTTTCACCTTGCTTTAAGCGGCCACCTGCCTTTAACACAAAATACTTGATGTAATTTAACGGCCGTTATAGAGAGGTTTTACTGTATATATAATACATTTACCCTTATTACACTGCGGAAAACTAACAACAGATGTCTACTGAAACATAGATATGCTTCAAGTTTAACCCTTACTGTGCGGGACACGAGTCAATAATGTTAGTTACAAACAGTGTAGACCCCAGATGAGAGGGCTCACCAGAGTCTGCACTGTTTGGCATGTTACACTTTTCTGTAGAAAAAGTCCATAAATATTCACCGTAAGCTTGACCTGCTTGAATTTTGAAATAGTCCATTTGAAAAGGCGGCATTGTAAGTGTTAAACATTACTTACATCCGATTATTTTGAGAAACTGTCAACCGAGTGTCAAACAGACTGTATCCAGATGAGACGCCGAGATCTGGATCCAATCTGTTTACAAATATCAGTTAGATTGTGCTTAGCGTAATAAGGGTAAAAGAGAGAGATTAGACACAGCAAATACTAAATAACATCTTAAGAACACAGAGGCGAACATGGCTGGAACGATGGTTTGCAATGTACAAAGAGAATCTTTTTTAACTAACCTTATGAATATTCATGCAAGAAATAATGACACCGTGAGTATTCATTAGCTGAATGCTGTAGCCAAACGAGAAGAGTATCCCTATAAGCATACGTGTACAGTAAAACCTCTCTAAACCGGGCGTTAAATTTAGTATAAATATCGTTCTTGGGGACAGGTGGCAGCTTAATGCAGGGTGAAAGTCATGCAGAAAGCTCCTCTAGGAGCTTTCTGCATGACTTTCACCCTGCGTTAAGCAGCCACCTGCCTAAAAGTATCTAAATTCTTCTCATCTAGAATTCCGGTTTAGAGAGGTTTTACTGTATTTGCTTTCGGTCCAATCCTGTTTGTTCCTATGATGATTTACTGAACTTTGCAATTAATGAAATACAATATGTTTAAACTGTCATATGAACATAGAATGTCTTGGTCATTGCTTAATACTTGGTCCCTTCATTTTGGAAAATCTATCCAACTTTATTAGTACAAAAATGCAACCTGGATGTCAACTAGTTTGGACCCTGAAGGGACAAATACAACAATGTGTCGCATCTTGAACAAAACTGTCTGCAACGATTATCACAGATTTGTTGACCACATGTTAAAGTTATAGCATGAATATTTATAAATTTCATCAGGATTCCGCCTTTACAAACATAGTAGACCAAGATCACACAGTTCCTGTAGAATCTCCCTAATTAGAAGATGTTCTGGGTGCCTATAGGTTACGGGTATGATTCTCTATTGCCATGACAACACATTTCCAAATTTATAAATTTTGATGTATTAATGGATGGATTCTTGCATGAATATTCATAAAACAATCTCTTATTTTGTATCTGTTATCTAAAGCCACGTTCGCCTGTGCATAACTAAGACGTATATTGCACAAAGTGAGTGCTTGTACACGGTATTAGAGATTCTTGAAGGACAAATTAGGGGACAAAACCATAAAACAGTTCACCATTTTGTGTCCCTTCTTGCTATGTGTTCGAACACTTTCGGTTCCCTACAATACCCAGATAATTTATTGTAGTCATCTAAAATCAGTAAAACATCTCTATGGTAACCACTTAACTCTTTCCCTGTTCTATGTCTACTCCAAATTTCAATACCTACTGACTATTCATGGACAAAATAGTTGTGTAATGAAACACCGAATGTGGAGCATTGTAGCCATTTTAGAATGTAAAGAAACAGATCTATTAAATTCCACTAGCAAACAGAGCAGACTGTGATCAGACGGCTCCTATAGGATCTAGGTCTTCTCTGTTAGCAAATGCGTGAAAAAGTGTTTATATGAAGGAAAAGGTCAATGATGGGTGTCTTTATAACAAGCGGATGCTTATTGCGCTATGAAAGTGACGGAGGGAGCTCCTAATGGAACTTTCTGCATAACTTTCATTCTGCATTAAGCTACCGCCTGTCTATAAGACCCAGGATTATACATACAGTAAGAAATCGATAGTTCGAAATTTTAGTGTAGAAGAATTTATACCCTTTTAGGCAGGTAGCTGCTTCATGCAGGGTGGAAGTCATGCATTAAGCTGCCATCTGTATTAATCCTTCGCTTGCTATTCACGTCAATATACATGTACCTACCTGTAAATAGTGAAGACCCAGATGAGACAGCTCCTGCAGGAGCTATCTCATCAGGGTCTGCACTATTTACAAGTTGATTGTGCAACCAGTGCACTCCACAGCAGTGATTGCACAGCGAACTACTTGTACACAGTGAAGATATATGTAATTATACAACAGGACATGGGTAAAGAAGGAGAAATGTATTTTTAAAATTCAGCAAGCGAAGGGTTAAAGATCTATAATGATACGTATGTGAGTGTACGAACAAATCGAGGTTTTGCTGTGGTTTGATTGGCCGTTGTGGGCGTATTTAACTGTGCATGCACTGATCGTAAACGTACTCTAAGAGAAATGACACTCGGACATATACAGCTTGTGTATCTTTAGATCAGGCACACCCACTTAAGTTTTTTCAATATACTATTTTGAATACTACAGTGTATTAGTATCTGCATATTTTTTCTACTTTGAAAGCAGTGTAGATCCTGAGTAGTCACCTCATTTTGAGAGCGGCGACTGACCTGGGTCTACATTGTTTGCACAACTATCCTAATACGACCAACTCTAAAGAAAACCTTGCGTCGTTTTTTCACTGTGACCCATCCGATCATAAGTGTTCAGTGTCTATACAGTTAGACCTCTAGAACCGACCTTTATAGATAATAATACTGACTTTATTTTATGAAATGGTATATGACTACTTAAAGCAGAATTAAAGTAATGCAGAAAGCTAATGTAGGAGCTTTCTGCATGACTTTCACCCAGCATTAAACTGCCACCTGTCTTAAAGATCGGCACTGGTGCTAATTTGACGGGGTTTATTGAATTGCAAACAAAGAATAAACACGCGTTTCGTAATACATACGTTATTTGATAGGCAAAACATCATATCGGAAATTTCTCTTATTGTTTTGCGCTTTCAGAATATATTCATCGTCATTTTCCAGACACAAAAGAATAGTAGCCTCGTATAAACCCTTCTCTTGCTATCAAAATTGATGTCAACTGAAAATTCATTGCAATCATATTTAAAACATTATCCAGTTGACTTAATTGTTTGAGAAACTATTAACCGAGTGACAAACAGCTTGGATCCTGATAAGATGCCGAGTTACTCGACGTCTTATCTGGGTCCAAGCTGTTTGCAAATACAGGTCAAAACGTGCTTAGGATGAGAAGTGTTCACATTTAATGTTCCCAAAATAAAATGCGATCCCTTTCCTTTCTCTTTGTCATATGGCTTGAAGTTTAAATTTACAAATTGCTTAGATCGAGACGAGAGGCCGAGTAAACGTGCGTCTAATCAGGACCAACACTGTTTGAAGCCAAGATTGAAAAGTTGCTGAAAATAAGACAATGTAATGTACAGTATGCATGTATCTAGCCATTTTGCAGCTAAATAGACCGAGGAAAAAAATAAAATAAAAACATAATGGGACTTTAAACTATATAAGAATAAATTGCGTATAAGACTAAAGGGGGGAGGAAACACTCTAAGTGACACCAGACAAGAGCTGAACAAAATGAAAGAGAACTATGCACCTCGAGGACAAGTTTTGAAAAGTCAGGCTTGACAATTAACCTTTAGTTTGCAGAGAACTGTTTAGTCTGCTCAAACCCTGATTTTATATTTGAAAACAAAACAGATACTTTGCAATAGAACCTGTCCTAAGCGACCATTAAATATCTTGGTCCGTAAGAAAGGTGGTAGCTTAATGCAGAGTCCAGAAATCTTCTATTGCAGTTTTCGTCATTGCTTTTGCCAGGCATTGCTTTCGCCTTTTTTTAAAGATCCTGTGTTCAATAAATGAATGGCCGCTTAGGACAGGTTTTACTGTAAAGTCTTTTTGGATTCAAACTCATCTGGATTCAAACTGTTTTTAAATTCGTCCGCGTGTTGCTAAAGAAAAAAAATAAAAATAGGACTTGACATCTAGATAATTGGATATATGATATCAGTACACGTAACCCTTAATGCTGAAACAAATACAGTCGGTCAATACCCTGGCCTGTTAAAGTCTTACATTCGTCCGATATGTTCAAGCTTTTAATAATCTGTTGACCGTGTGCCAAACAGTTTGGATCCTGATACGGCGCCCAGTTACTCGGTGTCTCATCTGAATCCAAGTTGTGTGCAAATGTTAATAAGGGCGAGCTAAACCTGAGAAGAATTAAGATTGGAAAATTGTTTGAGACGAAATGAGATGCCCTGTCGTTGGGTACTTCATTTAGGATCCAGGCTATTTGACACCAAGAATAAAGCTTGCAGTGAAAAAGAACAGAAACAAACACCTTTACTGTAGAATCTCTCTATTGCGACTGTATAACCCTTTCTAAGTTGAATATTCGTGAAACAAATAATTGAATCATGAATATTTATTAACTGATATTTCATAATGGCACATGTATACATGATGGTTTGGTATTGGTAGAAACTGTAGAGTCAAATCTACATGTATTATAATTTCATAAGCAAACAGAGCAAACCCTGGTCAGATGGCTCCTACAGAGCCTGTCTGATTGTCTTCAACTCTCTTTGTATAAAGACTACTTAATGCAAAATGCAAGTAATGAAGGGAGCTTCAGGCGTAATGTTCATTCTGCATTAAGCTATCACTTGTCTCAATAACACAATAATTGGAGCGCTTTTGAGTCTTCCTGGTGGGGCGGATTTGACTGTAATCAAAATATTTGAATGAGGAACACGTTTCTGGAGCCTCGAGAAAACATGCCTGTACCTTAACTGCGTTTTTGACAATGTTATTGCTATGAAAAAATGACATGTCGTCTGCTCAAACTGTTGTCTGCTGCCTTTAGTTTAGTTGCTTCCCGTGACTATTGGTCAAGTAGCCAACAGTATGGACCACGGCGAGACGACTAAGTACACTGCGCGCAACATCTGCATTCAAAATGTTTGCATACATGCAGTAGAACCTGTCTAAGCGTTCATCAAAAACAGGTCTAGTTATGGGTATATACGCAATGTGGTAGCTTAATGCATGTCAAAGTAATGCAGAAAGCTTTCTACATTACTTTTGCCTTGCATGAAACAACCAGTTGCATATGGTAAATAAATGAATGGCCGCTAAAGACAGGTTCTACTGTATCGAAGAAAGGGTTCGAGTTTAAATAACATCCGGTTAATGCATTTCAGCTATGGATATTTGCAATTCAAATAACTCATGGCAGTCTTGAAATCAATACAAAATTATGCTAATTAAATGCTGCTTTGAACAGTTTCTGTTGTTCATTTAACCCTTCCTTTCGCTGTCAATGTCGCATATGTGATCACCTATGCAAACAGTTTGGATCCAGATGAGACGCCGAGTAACTCGGCGTCTCATCGGGGTCTAAACTGTTTGCTACTGTGATTGTTACGGAAGAAAACATGCAAAATATAGCAGACGACAGAATTTGCAGATGACAAAATTTGGCAGCGAAAGAGTTAAGTTGAATTTGGTATTGATGTAATGAAATTGAATAAGATTCACTTAACACGTAATCTACAATAATTATATCAGACCTAACCGACAGTTGCAAACAACCTTAAACCCAGGTCAGACGAAGAGTCGCTCGGTGTCTTACATGTATCAGAGTCCACACTCTTTGATATAAAAACAATGGGGTTTCAATCCATTGAAAGCGAAAATGCAAGAAAGGGTTTTGAGCAAAAAAGCGGTTTATGGTTTTTGGTCGCATTTCTTCACGTAAGTGTCATGTTGCTAGTTAATCAATCTGAATATCTGAAGCAAACATGCAGTAAAGAAATTTATCGCCGCACACATTACATGCATAACACTCTAAACTCTTATCAGAGGAATAAATTGAGATGCATAAATAACAAACAAACAAAAAACGTTTCAAGAACAGCTCCTTTATTTCTCAATCAAACCCTTTGTTGTCGCCACGCTTGTATTGTCTCGAAGAGATGATTCCAAAGCGTGCTTACAACACAAGATTTGGAGGAGAAATTACGATTTTGAAAAAAAACGCTACTTATCTACTTACCATGCTATTGAACCCTGGTTCGCACATGCAAAAAAACATGCACACAGCTAAAACCTAGGACAGGCTCTCGAGGGTTGCTGCCTATACGCTCATAATATCAAAAGAGTCCCAAAACTATAGTACTTTCAAATTTTGTACTGTTATATGTATAGGTTTTGATAAATTATTGCTTAACCCATTCCCTCATAGGCTATTTTATATACAACCTCTTTCAATTAATCTACCGAAAAGGAGCATGAATCATTTTAGAATTTTGTAGTTCTGGAACCACTGTGATAAATAGAGCAATTGCTCCTCTGGAGCAAATGCTCTCTTTATTACAATGATTTCAAAAAATGATTTTACAGAGGCGTCAAAAGGCACCAATATGAAGGAATGTATTAACCTTTTCACTCGCGGGTCGACCCATAACTTATGGGTTATCAAAAATGACAACTTGTCAGGAGGCGTCAGTATGAGGGGGTGGCTTCAGACAGTTTCTACTGTATAACCCTTTTCAGCATTATAAATGTTTTGTGATCTGCATTTAGCTCTTTCACAGCTAAACGCGAATTTGTGCTTACCTAGTATGCAAACAGTGTTGATCCAGATGTAACTCCGAGTATTCAGGGTCTTATCTGGACCAAAACTGCTTGTTAACATGAAAAGGAAACAAACTGTAGCAGATGAAAAAACGTGGCAGTGAATGGTTCAACTCCTCCTGTTTCCCTATCCGCGACTCGCATTTGCAAACAGCTGGACCGAGATGCGACACAGAGTCACACTGTCAATATTTTCTTAAAGGTTTGCTCGACTCGGGAGTAGTTAATATTGCACCAGATCCATAATTGGGCCACCGGGCTTATAATTAGCTTGTTATTATTTTTTTTATTACTGTACCGTGTTTTGATCATTGTAGTTTATATCAAGTTGGGCCACTAAAATGTTAACTTTATTACATCTACAACTCATCAGGGAATTGAGTTACATTCTAACCCCTTGTCTGCTATAGATATAGTGCCTGCGCAACCCTTTCAATGTTGCATATTCATTGAAGAAATAATTACATCGTGAATAGTCATTAGATTTTTTTTCTAATGTCATATAGACACATGGCATTTTGGCTCAGAGAGAAATTGTTGAATCAAACCTTCATTATACTATAAGCAAACAGAGAAGACCCTGATCAGACGACTCCTATTAGGATCCAAGCTGTTTGCAAATGCTAGTTATGTCGTTCTTAGCAGGCCAATGGAAGAAAGGTGCATAAGTGATGCAGACAACATTCTAATCCATATGAGAAAAGTTTATTGCTAAACCTGTCATTTTATATTGAAGTTCAGTAATAATTGCATTCTGAAATAAGGTCGTCTGCTAGAATAGTTCCTTAAAACATTTGTTCCTTGTTAACTCTTTGCACGCTAGCGGCAAAACTGTGATTACCTATGCAAATAGTTTGGATCCAGATGAGACGCCGCATATTGCGGTGTCTCATCAAGATTCAAACTGTTTGTCCTCTTGGCTATATTTTTGCAAAGAAATGGCAGAAATATTATTTTAAGACTTGAAGCAGACGACAATTGTTGCAGACGAAAGATTACTTAGTGTGCAAAGGGTTAAGTTCGGATGCAGTATTGATACTGAAGATACGCCCAGTAAATTGGTGTTTCGTTTGGATCCAACCTGCATTAGTTATTGCAAATGTGTTCCTGATAAGATAAGAATAAACCTGATAGGTTCGCTAAAGCGAACACGTAGTTTATTAATATACGATACCGTAACAGCAGGTGGATGCCTAATGCAGGGAAAGCCTTATACAGAAAGCTCCTACATAGAGAATTTAGGTACCACATGTTTTAAAAATCCAGAATCAAACTTATTTTAGGCTTTAATGTACATGCATAGCTTACTCCGGATCAGGGTTTGAGCATTTTTCATCCCCAACGGGCCCGGGTTGATTCCGAGCACTTTACTTAAGTGTCATCTGAATTGTAGTCGTTGGCTTCTAGTCTTATAGAAACAGTTCCGTCAATTTGCTTCGTTTCAAAACCAGCTACAACAAAATCTGTCTAAATCGGGATTTTAAATTAGTATCAATGCCGATTTTTATGGCAGATATCAGCTTAATGTAACGTAAAAGTCATGCAATAAGGAACATCATCCAACTGCCTAAAATACCTTATTTATTCATTACTAAAGGCGACATTATTGAGGTTCTGCAGTACATGTATATGCATCACCGATTGACCAATAGCGTGTTACAAATTGTCTGTGCATTTCATGTCGGTACTGAAGGGAATAAGATGGGATTTTACAATAATGAGTTTAGAGCCCTAATGATTCGCCTACATCCTTGGTCATCCCTGATTTCTCATTTCTTGCAAAAAGATTAAGACGTGTCCACAGCTTACGGAGGATTAACCCTTTTCACGATAAGCATGCCAAGACCAGCATTCGCAAATAGCTTTGATCAAGATGGGTCAGGATCCAGGTTGTTTGACAATCGGTCAGTATTTTTTTTTAAAAGCTAGAACGAATTGGATGTACAGTGAATATTCGATATAACTATAACGGAATATTCATTATACTGACATGGATTTTGGGAACATATACAATAAAACCCCTCCAAATCGAAATTTAGTAAATATTAATTTATATCTTTTTAGGCAGGCGGCTACTTAATGCAGGATGAAAGTCATGCAGAAAGCTCCTCTGGGAACTTTCTGTATGACTTACAGCCTGCATTAAGCTGTCACTTGTCTTACAGACCGGTAATTGATTCCAATTTGAACACCCGTATTAGAGGGGTGTTACTGTATAACTTATTTTAATTTATGTGGGGAACGAACGCGGTCGTTGTAACGATAGCTGACTTTTAACTGAAAATTGTAACAGGTAAGGATTTTAGCAGCATTTCTTGTTTTACCACGAGAATGGTTAAAATATGAAGTGACATAGAACAGACCCAAGTCTGCAATTATGTAAATGGATAAATAACACTGGCACGCCAAATCTAATTTGAAAACTGTTGAAATTCAATATAACCAAATGTCTTTGACAAGTTGAAAGAGAAGCAGAAACAAATTAACAATAAAACCTCTCTAGAAGGGCACGTAACAAACCAACGTGGTGCCGTTACACATAGACGGCTGGTTAATGCAGACTTAATTTAATATAGAAAGATTCTAAAATAATTTTACATACATTTCGTCCAGCATTGAACTATCGCCTGCCTTTAAGCCTTTAACTCTATCCATACAGTTGCAAGCAGCATGGATCCAGATGAGACGTTGATTAACTCGGCATCCTATCCGGATCCAAACCATTTGACAGTCGGTCAACGGGTGCCTTGGATTTAGCCAATGACTGGTAATGCTTGTAAACTGGCTTGCTGTCGGCATCAATGAGCATGACCTTACAGGGCTCACCCTCTAGCATAGACAATGTGAGAAGAAATGCTAGTAAACAGTAAATTACTGACCTTGCTAGAGATATCAATGAACATTTTCTGACAGCGCCAACACTATAGCAGCGACGCTGTGTGAAAAAAACATGTCAGTAAACTGTATAGTACTGACCTTAAGCGGCGTCAATAAAAATGCAATAACAGCACTGATACAATAGCAGCGACGACGTGTGAATACATACTAGTAAACATTCTATTACTGACCTTACTGGCGGCGTCAATGAGCATGACCTGGCAGCGCTCACACTGTAGCAGGGACTGGGTGTGCATCATGATCTTTTGGATGAGTGTCGCCACATTGCTCTGCTCCTCGAATATCACACGAGCAAGATCAAGCAATACCTGTAACGATAAAGTACATCACAAGATAATGATACTATAATAGAACTCATCCAAAGCGACCACTTATTAAATTAACAGAGTTCAAGATACGATAGGTTTATTGAAACATTTTCAAGAATAACTCCTTTATTTCTCCACAAAAGGCTATGTTGTGACCACTCTTTATAATCGTCTCGAAGAGACGATTCTTATTCGAAAACAAAAAATATACCCAACCACTGCATTGGGAATGTGGTGTCCGATTTGGATTTACACTTTTATCAATTTATAGAATAATGTACTTGTATGCTGACCAGTGTCCATCTGCAGTAATAAAGTTCTAATCGAACGTTCAGTAAAGACAGATCGAGAAATATTTTGACCAGAGACTGGTTTTAGGGTGACATCCATGCAAAACATTCCCATGTGAGCTTTCGGCACGACTTGCATACTGTAATAAGCGGACACCTGATTTAAAGATCGATAGTGCAGACTGGTGGCTGCTTAATGCACGGTGAAAGTACTGAAGAAGGTTCCTAGAGGATCTTTCTACATGCTTTTCACCCTGCATTAAGCTGTCACCTGTCTCCAAGGCTAATATTTATCCTAATTTGAACGTCCGGTTTAGAGGGGTTCTGCTGTATTGTATATATAAAGAATAAGATATTCTACTATCATGGAATAATACAGAGTATCTGTAACACTTTACCAAACAGCACATATCATGTGGTCACACAGCTCCTACAGGAAATGTCTGATCTGGCTCTACTCTGTTTGCAAAGGCATACAGAGACGGAATTATGGAGTAAAATATCTGAAGTTAGATATAGAAATTCTTAACTCATGTTACAGTAAACCTTTCTATAACGACCACCCAAAAAGTCCAATTTTGATTTGTTTAAGACTTGCATAAGCTTAATGTAGGACTACAGTAGAATCGTTTGACATTACTTTAGGGATGCATTAACCATTTCCTCCATGAATATTTATATAATAATGACGTCATGAATATTTGTATTTGTTACAATAGCGCAATGACACAGGATTTCTAGGCAATGGCAGACACCGTAGAATCATATCTTTATTACATTATAAGCAAACAGAGCAGACCCTGATCAGACGGCTCCTATAGGAGTCGTCTGATCTGGGTCAACTCTGTTTGCAGAGGTGTAGAAAGTCTTATCTATTGTGTAAAGGGTCACCTTGCTTTAAGCAACCACCTGCCCAATATACCAACTAATTAACACAATTAAGTGGTCGTTATAGAGAGGTTTTACTGTAATACCAAACAACATTCTACAGTTGTAACGTGAAAGTGTATATTGTACAGTAGAGCCTGTCTAAAGCGTTTATGAAAAAGAGATCTTAATCTAGGTTTTTAAGACAGGTGGTAGCTTAATGCAGGTCGAAAGTAATGCAGAAAGCTATTATTGGAGCTTTCTGCATTACTTTCGCCCTGTATTAAACAACTACCTGCTCTTTAAGACTCCTACGCTCAATAAATGAATGGTCGCTTAAGACAGGTTCTATTATATCAGTACTTTACCTGACTCCTCCTATTTTCTAGTAGAGATCTTTCATAGAGTTGAGCATTCTTAAGGCCGATACCACAAAAGGCGAGATATGATGCAAATACCTGGAACGAAGAAAACACACAGTATAATGTACATGTACAATGTATGTGCACAATGCAAGAACATGATTAAACATTTTATGTCATGAACAAATCCATGTAAGAAATAATGACATTATTAATATATGTAAGACGTTTTTGTAATGTCTTTTGAACAAGTGATGATTGATCATGACCGACATGGTAGAATTAGATCTACAGTAAAACCTCTCTATAACGACCACTAATTACATCAGGTGTTTTGTGTTAAAGGCAGGTGAATGCTTAAAGCAAGGTGAAAGTAAAACAGAACGCTCCTATAGTATACGAGCGTACTGTTTTACTTTCACATTGCTTTAAGCAACCGCCTGCCCAAAATACCAACTAATTAACACAATTTAGTGGTCGTTATAGAGAGGTTTTACTGTATATAATTCCATATGCAAACGGAGAAGATCTGATATTGGTCTACTCTGTTGGCAAAGGCGCTAAAAGGCGTTCCTGTCAAGTAAAGCAATAAAGCTATAAGCTTAACTCTCTCTCTCTCTCTCTCTCTTTCTCTTTCTCTCTCTCTTTCCCAAAGTTTCTCTCTTTCCCAAAGTCTCCCTCTGACTATTTACGTATCTCTTACGAATGATAAGAGTGAAACGTGATGACATGGATTTGTACATGCATCAGAATGAGACACATGTACGTTCGCGTCTTATTTGGATCCAACCAAAAGGGCACTGAGTTGACTGAACCTCTTTCGTTGCTAGTGGTATATCCGAGATACCTTTGCAGACAGTTTGTATTTAGATGAGACGCCGAGCCACTCGGTGTCTTATCATGCTTCAAGCTGTATGACACTGAGATGAGATTGTAATTATTCTTATGAAAATGATGATGACAGTTCAAAGATATAAAATGTATCAGACGACAAATTTTGCAGACGACAATATGTAACGGCGAAAGGGTTGACCAGTTTTCCGATATAGTTGAGGCTAAGTCACAATCGCCTTGTCTCATCAAGGCCTACATTGTTTCTCATTCATAACGGTTGTGCACTTAAATTCATGAATACAATTATGTATTAATGAAAGAAATAATGACTGTATGAATATAAATTGATTTAATGTGCATAGTGGTATGTAAACAATGTCCCTTTAAAACCCTATAACGGACCCTGATCAGACAGCTCCTGTAGAAACTGTCTGATTTGGTATACAGTAAAACCCCTCTAATGAGACCACTTAATGAACAACATGGCTGTCGTCATAAGCAGATGGTTGCTTAATGCAGGACGAAAGCTATGCAGAAAGCTCCTATAGGAACTTTCTGCATAACTTTCGTCCTGCATTAAGCTACCACCTGCCTTTATCTATGTGAATTATGCCCCTTTTGGGTGGTCGCATTAGAGGGGGTTTACTGTACTTTGTTTGCAAATGTAAACACGCGTATATATATATATATTTAGTAAAACGTGTACCCCTTGTCCAAACGCTCCGTTTCGACACAGTGACTTATCTGGATCTACTCTGTTTCCAAAATATGGATTTTTATTCACGCACAACTTTCTTCTATCGACTATTACATCACAATCCCTAGATGTTCGAACCTTTAGCCGTCTATGCGTCAAAAGAAATGCCTACATATAAATGCTTCTTGTCTCTCAAATAAGTTTCTATAAAGACAGACCAGAGGATCAAAACGTTTATATCATGATGAGACTATTGAGTTACAAGGAGTCTAATATAAATCCAAACTGTTTACAGATGTTTATATCCAATTTTTTCTAGTATCACCCAGAAATTTAGAGATTAACCCTTACAGGGAGGGACACATGTCACTCATGTCCTTTGCAAACGGGGGTAGACCCAGATGAGAGGGTTCCTAGAGGAGCCCTCTCATCAGGGTCTGCACTGTTTGTGATGTTACACTTTTCTTTAGAAACTTCCCTGAATATCCACCATACGCTTGACCTGTTTGACCTTTGAATAAGTCCATTCGGAATGTCATCATTGTAAGGGTTATGCTGTATAAAATATTCATAATGCGCTGGCGTACCAACACCCAAGCTACATCCCTTACTCAATTCTGTGAAAACAATAATATCTGCTTAAATATTGGTAGGATGAAATTGTGACTACTTCCGATTCAATCAAGCTTTTGAGAAAATATCACTAACGTGTCAAACAGTTTGGATCCTGATGAGACCACGAGTTACTCGTTATCTCATTCTGGTAGAAACTGTTTCGCCAGTGCGAGTCAATTTGTGGATGGCGGCATAATGGCATAATTCTGTCACTGCCACATATTGTCGTCTGCAAAATATGTCAACCACTTCAATTTTCTCTCTTTTGAATTTTTCATCATTTTTTGTTTGTTTTGTTATTTTTGTTTTAAGAAATAATCCCAGTATCAAACAGATTGGATTCTGACGAGACGCCATGTTGACCAGAGCCTGACCTGATCACAAATGTGCCTTTAGCAGCGTAGGATTTGATATTTCTATCACAACCAGTAGAATAGACTGACTTTTGCAATTGTTTGGATTCACATTTATCACCATAGTAATCAACTACAAGAGAGCGACTTACATGTAGTTTAACCCTTTCCCTCATATAAACGTGTTTTCATGCATTTGCAAACAGGGAAGACCCAGATTAGACGGCTCCTAGAGGAGCCGTCTGATCAGGGTCTACTCTGTTTGCTAATAGAATTTGAAATATCTGTGTCTTTACTTTCTAAAATGGCTACAATGTTCCACCTTCCATATTTCATTATAACTATTTTGGCCATGAATATGCAGTAGGTACTGAAAAATGAAATAAACATAGAACAGGGAAAGGGTTAAAGTGGACGCAAGATAGCAGATTACGTACATGTATGTATTAACCCTTATCGGTAGTTAAATCGCTTTTTACTTCACATATTTGAGACACTGCTGACGGAGTATTAAACAGTTTGGATCCTGATGAGACCCCGAGTAACTCAGCATCTCATCAGGATCTAAACTGTTTGCAATGAATGGTCAGTTCGCATTGGATTTGATAAGGGTTAATCCCTCAAGCGAGAAAGCTAAATCCATTAATATTGGAGAACCGGGTAAGTCCCTAGAGTCGGGTGCTTCATTCGATAATTATTACCTTCAAAACTCAATTCGGCATTGTTCGAAACGAGTCATTAGTCTTAATCCTTATGAATAATCATGTGAGAATTAATGACATTACGAATAGTAATTAGCAAATTTTTATTATTGCCATATCAAAAGGGGAATGTTTGGCCAAGGCAGAAACGGCAGAATCCAATCTATATTATTCCATAAGCAAATAGAGGAGACCTTGATCAGACGGCTCCAACAGGGGCCGTATGAGCTGGGTTTCCTGGTATTTGCAAAGGCGTTTATATACAAATAAAGGATTAAGATATATAGGCGATATCAATATTGTCTTTGGTTTCTTTCGAGTCATGATAAACAGTAAATAACAGATTTATGTACAAGGAATGACATATGCCATGCAGGAACTGTCAGAAACCCTCGTATATCTTGCGGACAATATATCTGATTGCAAACGCGTCAAAATACGTTTGTTATGATTAATAAATACGCCGCTACTACATAATACTGTAACAGCAGCACCTCTGTCATACTAAATAGTTGCTTAATGCTGTGAACTGTATTTAGCTACCGCCTGCCTTACATACCCATAATTAAAACTATTGCTGGTGGCCGCTTTAGGCATGTGCAATTGTAAACGCAAATTACAAAGGAATAAACAACAGGCGTAGAACCATAGGTTGGGGCAAACAGTGGCCCATGATCAGACACCGCCTTGCTATGGATTGTAAAGTATCTCAAAGGGGATTTTATCGACTTCAGCAGTGAAACAGATACTTGCCTTTTCGTCATGTTCGTTGAAAGGCAGATTTCCGTTGTCAATTTTGTTGACGGCTTGGGCGACTCCTATCACCTCTCCCTCGCTGTCTTTAATTGGCATAGATAATATACTCTGGGTTTTGTAGCCCACTTTGATGTCAATATCCTTATTGAACCTCGGATCCTGAAAAAATAGACAGGGGAGATACTATATAAAATATCATTATAATGCGACTTAGCTGGTCTATGCATACATGTATAGTTTGAATCAAAACCAAATGCCGAGGAACTCGGTGTTTGATAAATATCTTACTTGTTTGACAGTCAGGTGGGCGAAGAAGGGGCGATGGAAATGTAAAGGCCTATCTATTGGAGTAGAACATTTCATAACTCAGAAGAATATTCTACTCCAATTGACGATGCCAAAAGAAGAGAACAATCTACAGTGTAAGGCCAATCTAGGTATGCAGTGTTTATTATGCTCTTTTTGTCCAAACAGCTGCTCAAATATCAAAATTGTTCCAACCTCATTAATCCGAACCCTCGCTTAAGTATTAGTATCGGTCTTTAATGTAGCTTAATACCGCATATCTTTCTGCATTTATTTCATCTTACATGGAGCATCCATCTGTCTAAAACAATCACCTCCATTCTCCTTTACAAATACAGTAAAATCCCACTAAATTGGATTTCAAGTAGATAAGCATTTAGATAATTTTAGGCTGGTGGCTGCTTAATACAGAGTGTAAGCCATGCAGAAAGATGCTAGAGGAGCTTTCTGCACGTCTTTCATCCTGTATTAAGCTGCCACCTGTCTCCAAACTCGGTTTAGAGGGGTTTTACAGTATTTCTGATTAGCAAGGTTTTATTGTACTAAGGATATACCTGGTGTCTTTTCAGAAACCAAAACTGTGTGCATAGACTACCACGAACATTCACAAAGCATTGAAAAATTGAACAGTCAAAGGAATATAAATCATTAACAAATAAGCTGAACTCGGGTCTAGTTTCAAGTGTTTGAATTCAATTTTGACCATGACACATTAGGTATGGTAAGTGTTTACATCCATATACTTAGATAAACACGCATTGTTTGTAAATCTAATTGAAACACGAGACTGTTTTAAACGTGAGCAAAATACTATGTTAAGAGCTTCAAGGTTACAAACACTTATAATGGAAACTATGAAATATTGCAATTTCCTCAGGAAATTTGAACCTTTATGGGTATAATTGTGTATGTAGTATGTTATGATAGCAATTTTTTATATGCATGAATAGAATTCCATTTAACCCTTTACTCCATGAATATGCCTTTTAACGCCGTTTCAAACATGCAACAAGACTGATGCAACAAGACAAGTCGGTTCTTTTGCTTTTTGCCTTCTCTTGCTGAATAAATGAAAAACGTAGTTAGCTTAAATTCAATGTGTTTCATGATTCAGAAAGTATTGTTCAAGAAACTGCTGATATTGCACATTAGCCTGGATAAGACCTTGATAACTTCTAGTAGAGCCATTTAACCTTAAGGCCTTTTGGGACCAAAAGGTTGTCTGCAAATAACACCTTCTAATTCAAGCCGTTCTCACATGTAAACGCCTTTTTATTCATTTACAAACAGAAAAGACCAAAATCAGTCGACTCCTATAACAGCCGTCCGATCAGGCTCTGCACTGTCTGCTTCTGACATACACATCTGGGTCCATGCTTATAAAGCTTTTAGTTGAGTCTGAGTACGTTCTCAAGCTTTTGATTGGTCAGATTTGAGCCTCTGGCTCAAATCTGACCAATCAAAAGCTTGAGAACTCAAATCTGACCAATCAAAAGCCTGAGAACGAAACTCAGACTCAACTAAAAGCTTTATAAGCATGGACCCTGATTCTACAGTTTTTGTCAAAGCAGAACGCTCCCTTGAAAAGATTACATTATCAAAATTCGGCTAGATCTAATACATAATCATGGTTTCTTTATTTCTTACATACGTACTAATGAACAGGGAAGAGGTTAAGTACATATTATTTCTCTAAATCATGTGACGTGCAAAACAGTTAGGAGCATGGTATGACACCGATTAAGGAATGCAACGGGTATAGTTGGAGAATCCAAACCATTGAAAGAACTGTAGAATAGAGGCTTTTTAGAAAATCTAAGTTGTAATTTGTAATTTTATATTATGTTTATTGTACATGTATACCTCATGTCACATAAGTAAGTACATGTATAATTATGCCGAGTGTAACTGAATAATTGAAAAGTTCAACATCATTTCAATGGCCCTAACGAGTAGCACCAAGATAGGGTTTGGTTGCAAAAAATGGATTTTTATAGATTAGTACGAATCTTATCTACAGCTCTGTTTTAATACATGACACGTGCTAGATTAGCATCGTCTGAAAAAAATTTCATTTGCTACAAATTTATGAAGTGGTCTGACTGATTTCTCTCAAAACAAAGATGTCAAGAATTGTGGTGTCTGGTAAGGCGCAACGTCATTCGGATTAACTCCGTCGTTGCCAAATATTGTTGTTGCAAAGTTTCTTGTCGGCTGCAACCTTCATTTGTTTCATTTCTTCTAACTAATTCCCGCATATGCTATTTTTAGACCAAACATCTTTGAATATATCTACCGAAAGGAGATTTACAAAAAAGGAAAATTTAAGAATTGTGTAGTTTTGAAACCATTGTGATAAATAGAGCATTTGCTCCTATGAAGCAAATGCTCCATTTATGACAATGGTTTCAAAACGTGGCTTTTACAGAGGCGTCAACAGGCGTTGAGATGAGGGAATGGGTTATAAACATCCTGATGAGAAGTCGAGTAGCTCAGCAACTCACCTGGATCCACATTGTTTCCATGGGTAACCATAGCG
This sequence comes from Azorinus chamasolen, assembly GCA_963576725.1. Taxonomy (NCBI): domain Eukaryota; kingdom Metazoa; phylum Mollusca; class Bivalvia; order Cardiida; family Solecurtidae; genus Azorinus; species Azorinus chamasolen. Next base: position 51,071,286 of record OY755236.1, read on the forward strand.
GCACTGGGAGCGAAAGAGTTAACAGAAAATACTTGCTAATGTGATTACACTTCACCCTTTAACTCTTTCGCTGCCAGTGCCGCAACTGTGATTACATATGCAAACAGTTTGGATCCAGATGAGACGTCGAGTAACACCGCGTCTCATCAGGATCCAAACTGATAGTTATTGTGCTTGTTCTTAAAACAACGATGAAGAAAAATAAAATAATAATAAATGAAACTTGTAGCAGACGATACAATTTGGCAGCGAAAGAGTTAAATGCAAAGAGGTAAATGTCTTTTTTCTGATTAATGTTTATTCTAAACGACAGACGTGGAAACGTCGATGAAAGTTTTAATGCTCCACTGAAATATTTCATCTCGAGACGGGAACACCAGCCAAAACAACAAGACGTTTCCATTACTGCCGTGTGTATATTAGTGTACGCCCAGAGGCCATATGGTATCAAGATATTGCTCTTACCTCTTCGCATGATACTTAATCGTCGTCTACCAATTACTTTAACTCTTTCGGTGCCAATGTCGCCTGCTGGCACCATTGAAAGCAGTGCAGTCCCGGGTCAGATGCCTCCTTTTCAAGGCGGCATCTGATCTGGGACTTCACGGTTTTCTGTATTATTATAGCCCAAGCATACAGGTTTTTAAAAACAAATGTTTTACTATTATACCTTTATTATTTACTTTAGAATTATTTTTTATATGAAATTATTATTGCAGACGACACTTTTAAATTTGGCACCAAAATAGTTAAAAGTAGAACTGTTAGAGGTCTAGATACAGTGCGTAAATTAAAACATTTTCAATAATAACTTCTTCAATTCTCCACCAATCCATATTTTGTGACCACTCTTTAGAATCGTCTAGAAGGTAGAAGAAGCAGATGATAGCTTAGTGCAGGGCGAGCGCTATGCAAAACAAAACTCTCAAAAGGGACTTTCTGCATTACTTTAATCTGCATTAAGCGACCACCTGAATTTAAAGACGTCCGTGCTTATTCATCAAATGGCCACTTTAGAGTGGTTCTACTGTATGAAGTAAAGTAATAATTATTACAACATATCGTATTGCTTCTTACAGTAAACCCCTCTAAACTGGATGTTAAAATTAGTATCAGTGCTGCTCTTTCAGACAGGTGGCAGCTTAATGCAGGTTGAAAGTCATGCAGAAAGCTCCTTTGGGAGCTTTCTACATGACTTTCACCCTGCATTAAGCAACCACTTGCCTAGAAAGACCTGTTTTTTATTTAAATTAAAATTACTGTTTAGAGGGGTTAAAAAAAAATTTCAAGAGATGTATTCTGCTTCGCCTGTTTTGTGTTTTTGCTTACATATTCTGAGAAACACGTGTTGTCATGTTTGTAGATATTGGCGGTTGGCCTGCAGATGAAAGGCGGACGGACGTTACTACCTTTGATTGTTTTATTCAATTTTCTTTCTATATGACAAAAAATGCCGTAGAATTGTGTACCAGATACAAAACATCCTGTTGAATTGTAAACAGAAACTTAACCACATTATCATAGATTGGTTAGAATTAGAAGTTTTCTAACAGAAAGGTCGACTTGCCATGCGTCTTGCTGGTGACGTCAGAAACAGCGTATTTGCTGCTAACTGCTAACCATTCCCATACTGAACAAATAAAGTCTGTTAAAACTTTATTGTAAAAGAAAACAAGAGGGTCACGGGGGCTATAGATCGCTCACCTGAGAATAAGGCCTCCATGTGGAGACAATATTAACCCAAGGGGCATAATCTGAATAATCTTGGTAGATATCTTCAATATGATACTTCATTCTAATATGAGAGCTCTATGTGATATGGTTTAGGAGGGGAAGAGTTTTAAAGGTTTCTCTGTATATTTCTGTTAAATGCAAAGTTGCTTGTTTCCTTGGGCGGGACCAGTATTAACTTCAGGGTCATAATTCGTACAATCAATGTAGAGGACCTCAAGATGATACATCATACCAAATATGAGAGCTCTAGGCATTCTGATTTCAAGGATGATTTTCAAAATGTTCGCTATAATTTCTATTGAAAACATAGTACCCCGGGGGTATGGCCAATATTAATTTCAGCAATTTTGGTAGAAATCCTCAGCATGACGCTTCACATAATAAAAAAATTATATTAGAGTTCTAAGCCTACTGGTTTTAGAGGAGATTTCATAGTTAGCACAACGTGTATTGCTTCTATTGAAAATATGAACCCCCCCCCCCCAACACACACACACACACACACACACACCAAACACACACACACGAGTGGGTCCAATTTTTATACAAGTGAATACTATGAACAATCTTGGTAGTGGTCATAAAGACGATGCTTCATATAAAAAAAATCTTCGTCTCGGTTGAAATTTCAACCAGAATTCTGCATTAAATTGAAAGTTTGAACAACAGTACCTTCCAAGGATCATTCTTGTGCAACTTGGGCACATTTGGTCCAGTTGTTTAAGAGAAGTTGTTTAAAGAGATGATTGACGCAGACACCAGACACACACACGACGCATAAATCCGGACACAAGACGATCCTTCCTGCCAAGGTGAATTAAAACTTGACCGAGTGTCATCATTATCTGTCTAATCAGGATCATACTGTTCGATACATGGAAGAAAGTCTGCTTCGAAAGTCGAATAAAAACACATTTTCTATCGACAAAAGTTTTCCAAGTACATGTATGCTACAGGTGTTCGAAAGATTGTATAAACAACCGCACGAAGAATGGCAAATTGAAATGAACCTTCAAATCGTTCGTTACCCAACTCTCCTACTGACGTCTTTTGACGCCCCTGTAAAAGTTATTGTTTGAAACCATTGTGATAAATAGAGTCATTATCACAATGGTTTAAAAACTACACAATTCTAAATTCCTCCTTTTCTATACTGTTCCTTCTCGGTAGGTTATTCAAAGAGGTTGTGTCTAAAATAGTCCAAGATGCATTGGTAAGGTGCGTTAAAGCTTTGCTAAGATTCATTGCTCAATCAAACCATGTGCTGTGATCAATTACGATTTTAATACTCGATACGCCCTTTAATATAAATCAATGACTCTTTTGTATGAATTTTATATCGAGACAATAGTGCTTATTCGAGTTGGAATGTACAGGCGTAATTCAAATGGGCGGAAAAGGAAAATCAGATAACATTGACAGAGTCATAGCTACGATGTGTAAATTAACTCCCACTGTCAAGAATAGCACCAGCCAGAAGGTACAGTAAAACCTCTCTATAACGGCCACTAAATTGTGTAAATTGGTTGGTATTTAGGGCAGGTGGGTGCTTAAAGCAATGTGAAAGTAAAACAGAACGCTCCTATAGGAGCGTTCTGTTTTACTTTCATCTTGCTTTAAGCAGCCATCTGCCTTTAACATAAAATATTTGATGTAATTTAGTGTCCGTTATAGAGAGGTTTTACTCATTTCTAAGTCAGACCTTATCTTGCTGCAACTCATTAGGTTCGCCTTTCCCAGGAGATGCTATGGAGATGCAGCTACATAGGTTTAGCGAAAAAAAATATAAAAAATATTGTATTTAGAGTTTCTAAATATCTTTCCTATCTATAGATATGATAACCTATTTATTTATAAACATAGGATTTGGTAGAGAGAAATGGGAATATTTGTATTTGAAATACGTCCCTTTGACCCTTTCCCTGTTCAATATGTATGTAAGAGATCATGAATATTTATTAGCTGAACTTTTATAATGGTACATGAACATAGGATTGGTCTATCTTTGGCAGATACCGCAGAGTCAAATCTATACAATTCCAAGAGCAAACATAGCAGACCCTGAACAGACCGCTCCTACAGGGGCCGTCTGATCTGAGTCTACTTTGTTTGCAAATGCGTGAAAACGTTTGCATCTAATCTCGTCGACGATATGCTAACGACTAGACATACATGTACTATAGGGTTTGTTAAAGAGAAATTACGATTTTTGGTATTTGGAAAATGGCTCTGATAGTCAGCTTCAATAAATACGCCCGAATGGAGGTTTGTCTGGAGATAAAGCTATTATAAGTTATACAAATCTAATAACCGGTATACGCTTATATGGTTTGTCAGTTTAGCTCTGTTATGAAAACGGCGATGACCTAAATACCCCAAGTATACAGACAGATATACACAGGCAAACAGTGCAGACCCAGATCAAACGGCTCCAGAAGGAGCCGTTTGATCAGGGTCTTCACTATTAGCTACGATGTTAGTACAATTTTAAAGTTATAGAAATAGTGTCAAATTGACCTGTTAATATCGGGGACATTGGTTGTCCAAACACTTAAGATAAATAAGGTAAAACTCGCTGAGTTTTCTTTTTCTTTCAAAGCAATATTGATTTGCAAAACTGAACTCTCGCTATTCATAATGAAAATTAGCTGTTTGTGATTCATTGGATTACATTCTTGTATTGGATCAATTATTTATTTTCAATAAAGTTGATTGAATCTGGTGTTCCTTAATCCTTGGTTTACTGATCAGAAGGTCATCCGTAGGAAGCGTCGTCTTCATCAGACGCCAGTGTAGCATGTTCTTCCATTTCGTTTTTAACACAGAACCCGGGTGTCTAACAGTTTCAAACACACGAGGCGCCGAGTAATTTGGCAAATGTAATCAATTCGCACAATTTAAAAGTGTATTTGGTCTTGCCGAATGGTTTCAATCAGTTTCAACCAGTGTTGCTACTAGTTGAAATATCTGTATCCAAACTGTATTCAAAAGTTCACACGGAAAAGACGTTAGCATGTGTCACAGAGGAGCAGATAAGGGAAGTAGTTTGGTATTTCATCCTTATAAAATCCATATTATATACTCAAAGGAAATTATTTTCATGAGGACTCGGTACTCTAAAAGAAATGTCCAGATAAGTGGGTTACACATTTTGGTGAATGTTTTTAGTTGTAAAACATTGCTTTGAGCGGTGTAACAGTTCGTGTTATACTTTATCAGGGATTAGGGAAACTCACAGTTTCTTCAGCCTGCACATTCAAGGATACAATAGTTTAATGTATTTACCGTTGACACAAACTAAAACAATGGTAAGACTAATTAAATTTAAAGTTTTGCCCAACAAGTCTGAAAAATTGGACACTCAGATACTCATTAAATTTTGGGAGATTTCATTAAATTCAAATCATTCCCTATACGGTCATATGATGTTAAGGTTTACCCCCTTTATTTCGTGACCTCTCATCTGGGTCTACATTGTTTAAAACACATAAATGACTCGTTTGCCACACTGAACATGTTAACTTTAGCCTGAGGAGCAAGGTTTTATAAATCAGCAGTTTCTTATCCCGGCCAATCAACATTTGGCGTGTTGAGCAAAGCTAAATGTCATTTTAATTTAGATATCAAGCATAATTTCGTCAATTTCTATATATTTAAAGACATATTCCGTATCAAACTAGATCTATTTGGATCCTGATGCGACGCCAATGTACTCGGTGTCTCATCTGGATCCACACTGTTTGCAAAGAAGCCATCATGAAGTTGCCTGTAGTATGCTAAAGATAATCTAAGCTTAACCCTTTCCCCTATATAAACGTGTTTTCACGCCTCTGCAAACAGAGTAGACCCAGATCAGACGGCTCCTATAGGCGCCGTCTGATCAGGGTCTGCTCTTTTTTGCTAATGGAATTTGAAGTATCTGTGCCTTTACTTTCTAAAATGGCTAAATTGTTCCACCTTCGATATTTCATTATAACTATTATGATCATGAATATTCAGTAGGTACTGAAATTTTGAATAAACATAGAAGAGGGAAAGGGATAAGCATAATACAAGCGAAACCGTGAGGACAATAGCAAACAGATCTTATCCAGGGTAACTCGGCGTCTAATCACATGAATCAGGGTCTAGACTTTGTCTTGGAAATGAAACCGACGAAGGCTTGCCCATCATGCTTAATCAGGAACAGATATATCAGGTAAGGGGTATGCATAATATATCTCTAATTGGAAAAGTAAAGAGAGAAGCACAAGCAAAACAACTGTAAAGAATCTATCCAATATGTTGACCCTTATCTCGCTACCCGCGACCTGACTCGCTTTTGCAAACAGTTTGGATCCAGATGAGACGCCGAGTAACTCATCAGAATTCCATCTGTTATACACGAATGCAATAGTTTCTCAAAATCCTGATTGAATCGGAAGTACTCAAAATTGTACCAGATCTGAAATTGAGAGGACATTTGTTTTTCTCACAGCGGTTTAAGAGTTAACCCTTTCGGGGCCAAATTTCTAACTGTCGTCTGCAAAACAATTTTGTTAAATCATTCGGTAAAACAAGGAACTTAAATAAATACATGCAAAGTTCATAGGAACAAAGCACATATATAGAAATAGAATTTGAGACAAAAAGTGAAGTACCTGATCAGACGCCGCCTTGTAAAGGCGACGTCTGGTCTGGGACTGCACTATTTGCCGTGGTGCATTTATGCGACATCGGCAGTGAAAGGGTTAATGCTAATGAAAAAGGCACACATTGCACATATATGATATTTCCGTCTTAATGGACAAGCGTGAAAGGGCATTGAATTTCGAAAACCATACAAGGAGAAATCTGTTTCATATTTCATTTCTTTCAAAATACATAAAACAAACATCACAAGTATTCCATATACGTCAATGGCGCAGTTAATCTTTAACACTCGGGTGAATTATTTCATTAATGGACAACAAAAATTTAGAATAATTCTTTAAATACATGTTTTTTTATCAATTTCATTTCAAACAATAATGCCAGGATGCCAAATAGTTTTGAGCATGGTACATGTAAGATCCTGATATATACAGCCACATCAGGATCTGAACAACTTACTGCAATTTTCACAAATTAGCATGAAGATGGTTACATGTTCATGGTAAGCACGCAGCGACATGCGTAAATGTTTGCCTGTAACCTTTAGCTAAGTCATGAAATTTTGGAATACTTTTGAAAATAATTTGGATTTAAATGAAACCGCGCCTCACCATGGTCAAAACTGTTGATTTTGAGTCTGAAAAGAAATGTAAGAAAAATCCTACCTACTTTGAGAATCGAAATGAACAATCAACCTTTATTTGACACATTAACTCTTTCCCTGCCAAATTTTGTCGTCTGCAAAATTCGTCGTCTGCAAAATTTTCCTATGTTTTTGTTTTTATTTATTTTTGTTTCCAAAATAGTCACAGTAACAAACAGTTTGTATCCTGATGAGACGCCGAGTTACTCGGCGTCTCATCTGGATCCAAACTGTTTGCATAGGTAATCACATAGGCGACATTGGCAACGAAAAGGATTAAAGGTTGAATGTATACAAATTGCTAACGACTCTCCTTTTCTCACTCCTAAACAAATTTGATTAACCTGGACGGTGGCTGCAATGTAAACACAAGTAAAAGTGTCAAAGCGTTTTGATTTTTATTTGTTTGGTTCACATATGAAAGCTGAAACTACAAAGCCATAGAAGTGGTTCTGTTTCAGACCATGGTCAGACATTTCCCATAAACTGGTCACACGGAAACGTAACCGAGTAGCCACAGATGTCCAGAGTTAAACACTTTCAAGAATAGCTCCTTTCTTTCTCCACCAAATCCTATACTGTGACCACTCTTTAGAATCGTCTCTTCGAGACGATTCTAAAGAGTGGTCACAGTATAGGATTTCATGGAGAATTGTCGATTTTAGTATCTGGGTACACACATGTATCTGTAGTACTGAACTGCCATCTGTAAAGTGACAACTCAAAAAAATAATATTTTAAGGTATTTAACCCTTTACTCCATGATTATTCATATAAGAAATAATGGCAGCAGGAACATTGATTAGATTATGTTTACAATGATATATGCAAACAGGAACCTTTGGCATAAATGTTTATTAGCTGAAGTTTTATAATGTAAACTATTCAAGGAAATGTTTTGCTTTGACAAAAACTGTACAATCATGCTTTCAGTCTTTTGTCGCCAAATAGTTTTCGTCTACAAACAATGTCGTCTGCTTTAAATTTCAGATTTGACTTTCCTTCAGTTTCTGTCCTAAAACGGAAGTGGTGTGTCAAACAGTTTGGACCCTGATGAGACGCAGAGTTGACCGGCGTCTTATACGGATCCTAACTGTTTGTAAATGTAAGTATAAGTTAGATTGTACTTGCGTCAGCAGTTTTTTTACTCAAATAATGCGCTAGCCTACATTTTCAGTTGAATAATATTGTGTTACACTGACATGTAAAAAGCATCAACCTGCATACATGTGCCGCGAGGGTGCATTTATGGCTAACATGATATTATCATAAGCGACGTAAGATTAAAACAGGCTTTTATCATGCATTTGCATACGGTCCTCTGTTGAATAGCCTTAAATATTTAATGTCATCTCCAAAATACATCAACCTTTTGCCTGCAAAGTGCGACTTGACTGGTATTTGCAAACAGCTTGGAGACAGTCACATGTCAAATCTTTGCCTGCTGTAAGACTGCTGACTGTCTAAACCCCGACATGTTACCCTTTACTGTAGAACATGTCTTAACCCATTACCTCATATTGATGAATTTTGACGACTCTGTAAAAGTCACTTTGTGAAACAATTGTGATAAATAGAGCATTTACTCTTATAGGAGCAAACGCTCTATTTATCACAATGGTTTTCAAACTACAAAATTCTAAAATTTCATTTTCTCTAGTTAATGATCCTTTTCGGTAGATTTATTCAAGGAGGTTGTATCTAAAAATAGCCTATGAGGTAATGGGTTAAACGCTAATCAATAAGATGTCTAATTATGGGTCTGTAAGGCAGGTGGTGGCTTAATGCAAGTCAAACATAATGCAGAAAGCTCCTGTAGGATATTTCTGTATTACATTTGCCCTGCATGAAGCAGATTGTTAACATGTGTTTTAAGAGTCATAGGTTGAAAAAGTGAATGGTCGCTTAGCACAGGTTCTATTGTATAGTTTCATTACCGTCGTCTCGTCAGAATTCACGCTCGTCAGTAGTTTCTAGAACTGTTTAACGAATCGACAATATGTAAGAATTGTAAGCAGATCATGATTTTGTCTGCAGAGTAAGGGATAAAACAATATATAAAATGAAAGTATGAAATGCACTAAACCACTCCCACATCAGAATGAGTTCGCCAAAGTGGTGTTGTCATACTTCAAATTTTCTACACCATGTTGTCTACATAATGCATCACGAAATACAGCATATCGTTTCATTCTCAGTGAGTCTTGAATGGCATTTGCAAACAGTTCAGATCTCATCAGGATCCACGCTGTTTGGCGCTCGATCAATAGTTTCTCAAAAGTTTTATCCAAGTGGAACTCAGTGAAAAGTTCAGCAATCAGACATTAACCCATTTGTTCCCACGATCCCATGTATGGGACATATGCAAACAGTGTAGACTCTGATCAGACGCCGCATAATGTGGCGTCTGATCAGATTCTACACTGTTTGCTGATAGGAATGTCAATATAAAACAAAACGCAATTGAAAATTTAGGCCATGCACCCCTGAGATAAAAAATGGACTAATCCAATTTATATACAAACATGGAAGAATCCACTGGAAGAAAATGGGTTCATGAGACATGTTTCAGCATCAGAATGGTTATTTCTTATCCCACTCTGAAAAAAAAAATGACTGCTCAAATATGGATCTGGCTGAATATTGGACTACATGTATTTCCTATTCGATAAAGCTTTTAAGAAACTATTGACAGGGTGTAAAACAGTTTGGATCCTGGTGAGACGCCGAGTATCCCGGCGATTCACCTGGCCCCGGGGTTATAAAACTGAGATCATTCTCAAGCATCTGGATTCAAACTGTTTGCAATCATGCAAGCCCTGTCAGTCGCTTTTCTACTTTGGCGGTTCAAGAGATAATGTATACGAACGTGTTTTAACATTAGTGAGCTAATAGATGGGTCCTTTGATCAGGATTTGCACTGTTGGTTATTCACACATCAGTACCAAAGTACACTCGTTCATACTGAATGGAATCTACAGTTATACACACTTACAGGTCATTCCACTTTCACAATTCAGCATTCAAAGGTTTTATATGTACAACCGTATGTTTTGAATGCCATATAAGTATAACAATGCTGAATTAACAATGCTGGATTGACAGCTATGTGACAATGCTGTTTTACTTTCAAAAACAAACTCGTTTTTCATTTACGCATTGGGGCGAAATTCATTGGCACAATTACAGAAAATGGATTGAATAGTTAGGTCCACTTTATATTGCTGTTTCATACGCTTTTTAACATTTGGCCTGCTCCAGGCGCATGCATGATTACCTTTCCAAACAGTTTGGATCAAGTTGAGACGCCGCGTCGAGTTACTCGGCGTCTCATCAGGATCCAAACTGTTTGATACTCTGGCTGTGCTGTTGAAAAGAATATTTGCAAGATAAATGAGCAGTGACAACTGAAATAGATGACATTTTCTACAAACAATTTTGCCCAGCAGGCTAAAGGTTAAAGGTGTTAAATAAATAGCTCACATTTCACTCATTGTTAACCCTTTCCCTGTTCTATGTTTATTTCAAAGTTCAATACCTACTGAATATTCATGAACAAAAGAGTTATAACGAAATATAGAAGGTGGAGCATTGAAGCCAAGTTAGAACGTAAAGAAACAGATGTATGAAGTTTCATTGGAAACAGAGCAGACCCCAATCAGACTGCTCCTATAGGAGCCGTCTGATCTGGATCTACTCAGTTTGCTAATGCCTGAAAAGGTGTTTATACGAGGGAAAAGGTTTATATGTCTGCTTACAAAACATTGACAAGCTAATTTGACTGGGTCAATATAACATCTAAGCCATAAATATTTAATATATTTATTACATCATCTGTGTTATGCAATCCATCATAGGAAATATTTCCCATTCCTATTCAACCTTATCAAACGGCTGCTCACCCGATTATTTTTCCTTAACCCTTTACGCCATGAATATTTGAGAAATAATGAATGCACGAATAATAAGTAACTAGATGTTTATATAAGTATCTATTCCGTAAGAAATCAGAGCAGACCTTGATCGGACGGGCCGTTTTATCTGGGTCCAATCTGTTTGCAAATATGCTAAAATGCGTATTCATGGAGTAAAAGGTTGGGGAAATTCTATTCAAACATGAACAAATTTGCTATCATAACATAATCACATATACAATTATACTCTTACAAATTCTAATTTCCTGAGGAAATTGCGCATTTTCATGGAGTGAAGGGCTAAGGCAAGTGATGCTAAGAACCTAATTCCGGACAAACGTTCCTGCATTACTTTCGTCCTGCCTCAGGTCGCCACTTGCTGTACAAGACACAGGTGTCTGTGGTCATTGATTTTCATCAGTCGTTAACCTGATAGAGATGCGTTTTGATGATTTTGCAAACAGAGGAGACCCAGGTCAGACAAACCCTGTAGGAACCGTCTGATCATGCTGTGTTGTGTTTGTTTATGGTAGAATATATATTTGATTCTACAGCTGCAGCATCCTTGGTCATATGCCTGAACTACAGATAACGATGCGTACATTGTATATAATATAGCACTAAATCGACCCATTTGTTTTACCTTTTAGACCATGTAGACCCACGAAATGCCCCCCCCCCCCCCACTGTGATTGTACGCATCTTATCTGGACCTCTGATATATAATTCCATAAGCAAAACAGAACAGACACTGACAGGACGGGGTTCATATGGCTCTTGATCAGGTTAAATAGGAACATGGGGACTCAAGAAAATAGGAACTCTTAGTTGCATGCACATGTCTAATTAAAACAATGCTGTTAAAATATTGACTTTCCTACTTTACATGTAAACGGGATTAGGAAATACAGCAACAGCTCTTCAAATAAATAAACATAGGAGTCCTTTAAAAATATGTTTTCCCATTTTCTTTTCAAATAAATCGGTTAACACCAACATTTATACCAACAGTCTTGTCATGAAAATAGCGACTATTCTAGAAACAATGCTTTCCTCACCATGCTCGTTAGCGCTAAGTTAGTTTCAAATCACATAAATCCATATTTTAAAGTCATTTTGCAACACAAATGTTACAAATGTTTGAGCAGAATACATCTTGAAGAATGAAGCTAATTACTGTGGAGCGGAAATGAATGCATGTATTCTTAGGGCAGATTTCTGCCAAACCGCGTAACTTTCAACTTGTATTAAGTTCCACCTGCCTTAAAGATACAGTATAAGACCACTTTAATGGCCGTTGTCAAGGAGGTCTTACTGTATCTTTTCCCAATTTCTAGAAGACAATAATTCAGACAGATCGTGACAGTTCTCACTCCGTTTTGGATACTTTTGGATACACAAAGTCTGGTCCAAAACAAGCAAGCAATAAAATTGGCTTCTAGGGGCGAATTCTCACCAGGTTTCAATTAGTCAACATGCAATTACAGACAGGAACTAGAGTTTCGCAATTACAAACCAGGCCTCCATCTTTAACATGTTCAGAAAATTTACGTCCAGAGAAATGTTTCCTACTTCTTACATTTTCGCTGCGAAGTCTGACGTCATCACAGGGTCAGTTTGAATCCTCATAAGACGCCAATTTACTCGATGTCTGATCCAGATATTTAAACTGAGTACAAAGGACATATTCATCCGTTAGAACGCTAAATGTCAAAGAATAACCATTTCAAAATGCCAGGAAGTAAAATGTGCATCTTTATTGACTTCTAAACGTAGAATGAGCTTCAAATTTCAACAACCAATTAGTTTTAATGGCAGAAAAGAAACATGCAGTCGCATCACAGAAGACAATACAAGGGACTCAGAGACATTAACTCTTTACTCCATAAATACGCCTTTCTACCTCATTGGAAACAGAGAAGATCCGGATTAGACGGCTCCTATAGGAGCCGTCTGATCAGGGTCTGTTCTGTTTGCTTATGATATAATGTAGATATGAGTTTACAGTTTCTGCCATGGCTGAAAATTCAAGTGTCTATATGCTATTTTTTTTTAAACAAAAATCAAATTCATATTCATGGTGTCATTATTTCTTACATGTAACGGGTTAAAACAAGAATCAAGCAAAAAACAAAGATAATATGCGAATATCAATCCATATTAGGACTAACTCTTAAACCATGTGTTGTGACCACTCTTTAGTATTGCCTCTTAGAGATGATTCTGAAGAGTGGTCACACCATAGGGTTTGGTGGAGAAAAACGCCCCTTAGCAAAGAGATGACGAATATATTATTTGAACACGCCCTATTATATTTGGCGCTGTACATGGATCAGCTGCTAAAATTAAAATGACATGGCTGAAGCAGTGTTTACATTTGTGTTTCACTTGTAAGAGTCAATACATGTAGTATTTTCCACTACTGCTGAAAATCGGAAAACACCAGTAGAAATGGGTTTCAACAGTTTGCATATACAGTTAAACCTCTCTATAACGGCCACTAAATTGTTAATTAGTTGGTATTTAGGACAGGTGGCTGCTTATAGCAATGTGAAAGTAAAACAGAACGCTCCTATAGGAGCGTTCTGTTTTACTTTCACCTTGCTTTAAGCAGCTACCTGCCTTTAACACAAAATATTGGATGTAATTTAGTGGCCGTTATGGAGAGGTTTTACTGTATCTGATTGGTAGTATCTTTCGTTAACACAGCTAACCCGTCATTTGATAATCCATACGTGGTACGTCTTGCAAACAGACTAGACCCAGATCGGACATTTCCTGTAACAACTGTCTGATCAGGGTATTTCTGTTTATTTATATGTTACAGCTTTTCTGTTGTTTGCCACAGTGAGGAATTTCCATACTTTGTAACGTTTTGATAAAACAAAACCACCTTAAATTAATTAATATTCATAATGGGCGATGTCATAAATGACTATTCATCAAGAAAATGATTAGATTAGCTTGAATATAAGACATGGTTGGTTGGTTGGTTGGTTGGTTGGTTGGTTGGCTAATCTGCTAATAACCATTTCCTTTTCACACCTTTGCAAACAGTATATACCCAGATAAGACGGATCCTATGGGAGCCGTTTTATCAGGGTCTGCTCTGTTTGCTTATGGTATCAGACAGATGTGTCTCTTCAGTTTCTGCCGGAGCCAAAATGTCATGTATTCATAAGATATTATCAAACATAACTAATGAATATTAATAATGTTGTTATTTCTTTCATGAATATTCAACAGGGGCAGGGTTAAACATCCTTGGTTTGCTATTTAAGACTTTCTGACGCCTCAGACGTGTATGTATTACTACTTACAGGAATATTGATGAGATATAGTATTGCAAAACATGTGAAGCATTGATACATACTGGGAATTAAACCCTCATCTTGTCACTTTATCCTGACAGTGGAGCCTCTGGACTGAAAGTCCTGACACTACCCTTACACGTAGAGCGTTAACTAGTGTCACGAAAACTCGATACCATTCATTGTAAGTCAAGTTTTCCTATCGTACAGTATCACGGTGCCTGCCTAAAAGCACGCCTTTTCAAACAATTAGACAGATTGTTTAACCCTTTCATCCGCTATTCGAGACCAGGCTCCCATTTGCAAGCAGTCTGGATCTAGATGAGACGCTGAGTAAATCGGCGTCTCATTAAAATCCCAGCTGTTTGACACCCGGTCAATAGTTTCTCAAAATCTTGACCGAGTAGTCAACAATGTACTATATTCAAATTTGAGCAGGCATTCTTTTTGTTCACAGCGGGGATAAGAATTACTTTGCATATACAGTAAAACTTCTCTAAACCGGACGTTAAATTTAGTATAAATATCGGTCTTGTAGACAGGTGGCAGCTTAATGCAGGACAAAAGTCATACAGAAAACTCCTCTAGGAGCTTTCTGCATGGCTTTCACTCTGCCTTAAGCAGCTACCTACATAAAAAAAATATCTAAATTCTTCTCTACTAGAATTCCGGTTTAGAGGGGTGTTTACTGTAAAGACAACGATCCGAAGAAAGGCAATTTAGATATTCAGTTTCGTATTCTGAGTTGCATATCATTTCCATTAGAGTACACACTTTTGCATAAAAATGTCATTACTTGTTCCGGAAATCTTTTAAACTGTACGGGACATTTGTCGACTACATCCATTCATTCACATATATCTTCATACTTTGTCTACTAAGTAAACTTAAAATTTCATTCACTGACAACTTTCTTCTCCAGCTTTGTATTGGAATTGTAACGTTATGTCTTGTTCTACATGTTTAATCTGAAAGACAAGCAGTTTGAATCTTAATAAGACGCTGTGTTGATCACAAGTTAATCACATATTCCCCTTTAATAAGTTACAAGCTAACTCTCATCCTGCTGCGAAAAATAAAATTGTTTTCTAAAATTGGAGCACGTGAAATTCTGACTAATTCCAATTCGATGAAGCGTTTGAAAAACTGTAGAGTGTCAAACAGTTTGGATCCAGGTGAGAGAATGAGTTACTCTGTGTCTCATTTGGATTGAAGCTGTTTGTAAATGCGAGTCTGGTCACGCATAGCTTTTTAAATTTGAGATGGAAGCTGCAGATGCAAAATGTTACCGACGATTACTTAGTTCACAAATTAAATTGTTTAACCCATTCCCTCATAGGTTATTTTTAGATCCAACCACTTTGAATAAATCTACCAAAAAGGAGCATTAACTAGAGAATTTTTTTAGAATTTTGTAGTTTGAAACCATTGTGATAAATGGGGCATTTGCTCCTATAGGAGCAACAGCTCTATTTATCACAATGGTTTCAATGGGTGACTTCTTTTACAGAGGCGTAGAAAGGCGTATATATGGAGGAAAGGGTTAATGTTTCCTTCCGTACACAATACTGTCTGCTTAAACTGTGATCTGATGAACATTTGACTTACTTCTTGAGTGTCCAAGCTTTTCAAAACTACAGAGTGTGAAACAGTTTGGGTCCTGTTGAGCGCTTCCACTGGGTCCAAACTCTTTGTAAAATGCAACGCAGGTCGAGTTTAGTAGGGCGAGGGTTAACTTATGACGAACGCTCGTGTTAGAGTGAAATTTCGAAAGCAACTATTCAAAAGTCTATTTCTAAGACATATGGTATCTCTTGTAAGACGAATGTAATGAGGAAAATTCCAAAGGGAGACTTCTGCATTACTGTCTGTATCACTCTCTGATTAGTGATTAAGTTCTACGTTACTTTTTACGTTACTTTCTACACTACTTTCTACATTATTTTCTGCATTACTTCCTCTATTACTTTCTACATTACATTTTTGCATAATTTCTGTATTACTTCCTGCATTAATTTCTACATTACCTTCTACATTAAGTTCTGCATTACTTTCTACATTACATTTTGCATAATTTCTGTATTACGTTCTGCATTACTTCCTGCATTGCTTTCTACATTACCTTCTGCATTACGTTCTGCATTTCTTTCTACATGATATCTTCCATTACTTTATGCATTATCTTTTGCATTAGTTTCTTCATTACTTTCTGCATTGCCTTCCGAATTACTTTCTGCATTACGTCCTGTATTACGCATTGATTTCTACATAAATTTCTGCATTACGTTACTTTCGTTTTCTATGTTACGACCAGCTGATTGACCTAAAACAAAACATTTATTCGCTTATGTTCGATTTGAAGAGGCCTTATCTCTGTATTATTAAACTCAAGCCCCATTACATCATACAAAAAGCGAAACACAGATATACTTATGTTTTACCCTTGATAATGCTAACTTGCTAAGCGCCCCTGACTCGCATTTGCAAACAGTTTGGATACATATGAGACGTCGAGTAACTCAGTGTCTCATCAGGATCCAAGCTGTTTGACACTCGGTCAACAGTTTCTCAAACGCTTGTCATCAGAAGTAAGTAAAAATACAACAGATTTGTTATTATTGTTTACATTATTTGTTTTTCAGCACGATAAGGATTGTCCCTTTATCTGATCAATATTTAAGTAAGACACACTATGTCATAATGAATATTTATTAGCTGATATTTATAGTGGTACATAAAATACTACATAATTTCTTAAGCAAACAGAGCAGACCCTTATCAGACGGCCCCCTAATGGGGCCGTCTGATCTGGGTCTACTCTGTTAGCAAAAGCGAGAAAAGTCGTTTGTATAAAATAAAGAGTTAGGGTATGAAGGCGTTATTAATATTATCTTTCGTTCCTTTCATGCCATGAAAAACAGTAAATAACTGATTCATGCATAAGGAATTACATATGACATGCGTGCACTGTTTTATTCGCTCGTATATCTTGGGGAAAAACTGCGTCTATTCATTTCAACAATTCTCAAAATAGTGTTCCTTCCATGTTTGTAATTCAATATTAATCTTTATAGGGCTGAGATAAATTACATTTACTGAGCCCCTAACTTTTTTTTCAACTGTTTAACTCATTTGGCGCCAAATTTAAAAGTGTCGTCTGCAATAATAATTTCATATTAAATATAATTCTAAACTAAATAATAAAGGTATATTAGTAAAATATTTGTTTTAAAAAACCTGGATGCTTGGGATGAAATAATACAGAAAACTGTGAAGTCCCAGGTCAGATGCCGCCTTAAAAAGGCGGCATCTGACCTGTGGCTGCACTGTTTTCAATGGTGCCAACAGGCGACATTGTCGCCGAAAGAGTTAACTGGCTCAAGCTATTGACAAACCACCGCTCGAGTAAATGTACAGCAAAACTTCTCTATAACGGCCACTAAATTATATCAAATATTTTGTGTTAAAGGCAGGAGGCTGCTTAAAGCAAGGTGAAAAGGCTGCTTAAAGCAGGGTGAAAGTAAAACAGAACGCTCCTATAGGAGCGTTCTGTTTAACTTTCACCTTGCTTTAAGCAGCCACCTGCCCTAAATACCAACCAATTAACACACTTTAGTGACCGTTATAGAGAGGGTTTTACTGTATCTAACAGCGTGGGCTCGGCGTCTAGTCTGGATCAATCCTGTTCGCAAATAACAGTTAAGTCTCGTGTAGCGTGGTGAGATCTAATCATGGTTGCAGAAACTTGATGTGTTCGTGTTAAGCCCTTTACTCTATGAATATATATATGACAAATAATAAAATCATAAATATTAAATAGATCAATTGTTATAACAAAACATGGACATAGACATTGTTGGCCATGGCAGAAACTGAGGAATAATATCTCTATATTATATCATAAGCAAACATAGCAGGCCCTGATCAGATGGCTCCTATAGGTCTGGGTCTATTATTTGCAAAGGCATAGTTTTAAAGGTGTATTTATGGAGTAAAGGGTTAAGCGATCGAAAGATTTAGTTTGAAATAACAGACTAAACAAAGTGATTACTTAGCCCTTGAATGTTGTTAGCGAGTAAACTGGCATCAACCAATGTAAACCAAGATCAAAGTACTCCTTTGACATGGGTATAATGCTACATGTTATCTCAAATCCTAGCATGTTCATATTTAACATTTATGGGCTATTACTCACCTTTCTTTCATATACACGCTGTCTGATCAGGGTCTGCTCTGTTTGCTAATGTAATTTGATAGATCTGTTTCTTTAATTTCTAAAATAGCTATAATGTTCCACCGTTCACACTTCACTATAACTATTTTGTCCATGAATATTCAGTAGATATTGAAATTTACTAAACATAGAACAGGGAAATGTTCGTGAAACGAGTGTCTGAATCGTTTCGTGTGTATGTGTGCCGTGCAAGTCATTTTCTGAGCGGAATTGTTACACCAATCCCTCAAAATGAAGCATAGGCCAGTTCAAAATATTTGAAACTGATGAATGTGGCCAATCAACTATAAAAACATAATACACACTTTAAATGCGTGACGCTAGTGAAAGTACAAACAGTGTAGACCAAGAGTTATCTAACCAGGATATGTACTAATTGTCATTCAATATTTTCTCATACTAAACTCTGTCATTAAGCAATGATGGATAATTCCAGGCTATGTTTTAGTATAGCTGTATCACAGTAAAACGTTGTCAGTCTGAACGTTTAGTACAGCAGAAGAATATGTATTATATTTAAAAGCAAACAGAACAGACCCTGATTAGACGGCTCCTATGGGAGCCGTCTGATCTGGGTCTTCTCTGTTTGAAAAGGCGTAGAAATGCGTATTTATGGAGTAAAGGGTTAAAAGCAGATGGCTGCTTGATGCCAGAGGAGCTTCCCATATACTTTCACCCTGGATAAGGCTGTCATCGGTCTTATTCCTTTCCTTCATATAAACGCATTTTCACACATTTGTAAACAGAGTAGACCCAGATCAGACGGCTTCTGTAGGGGCCGTCTGATCAGGGACTGCTCTATTTGCTAACGAAATTTGAAAGATCTGTTTCTTTACTTTCTAAAATGGCTACGATGTTCCACCTTCCATATTACATTATACTATTGTCTATGAATATTCAGCGCGTATTAAAATTTGAAATAAACAAAGAACAGAGGAAGGGTTAAAGGACGGTATTGAGACCTATTTAAGTGTCCGGATTAGTGAGGTTTTACTGCAGTTTATGTCATCAATATAAACCCCACCTGCGTGGGAATACAAATATTTGTTGTTGTATGGAAACATCGTGATCTCAATCGTCTACTGTGAGTAGACCTTCTTAAGTAGGTTAAAGAGAGTGTACAAAATTACCTCGTAAAATTAAACCTTCTTATGTTATGACCGAGGTAACTTTTGTTGTAATCGTATGGACCAAGATCAGGTGACCGGACCCAGATCATGTGTCTCCCGATTCTTTAAGTGAATCTGGTCTCTCTGTTTGAGCCTACATCGCTTGATAAGATTAAATTTTGTTTGTACAAAAGAGCTGTGAAAATGCAAAGAATTCTTGCATATGCACCATGCATTTATCAAAACATAGGGATAAAGGTATGATGTATCGAAACGAATAAAACAATAAAATCATTAATGGCACGCCTATTTATCACGTGGATCAATAAAATTAGGTCAAATAATATAACGGAAAACTAGGGGTACAGGCTAGTTTTCATGTATATTTGGCGAGTAAAATGCAGAAAACAATTGCGCAGGCGTCTGCAAACAGGGTAGACTCATTTAAATTCAGCCTTTCGTTAAGACTATATCGTTAAATATTGATGGATTATCTCTTTTTTATTACAGTAGAACCGGGTTTAACCCATTACCTCATAGGCTAGTTTAAGATACAAACTCTTTGAAAAATCTACCGAAAAGGAGCATTAACTAGAGAAAATGAAAATGTTAGAATTTGTAGTTTGAAACCTTTGCGATAAATAGAGCATTTGCTCCTATAGGAGCAAATGCTCTATTTATCACAATGGTTTCACAAAGTGACTTTTACAGAGTCGTCAAAAGACGTCAATATGAGGGAAAGGGTTAAGCTGCCATTAATTTATTGAACACGTTTATGTTAAATAACTCCTGTAGGAGCTTTCTGCATTATTTTTACCTGCATTTAGCTACCACATGCCCTACAGATCCATAATTAGGCTACTTTTTGATGGCCGCTTAAAAAGGTTCTACTGTATTAAGAATTCAAAAGAGTTAAACACAGGTACAGATCGTCTTTGTGTTTATTTGAATAGAGTAGTTTTATCATATTCATTATAACTATCAAAACTA
The DNA here is from genome assembly GCA_963576725.1 of Azorinus chamasolen. Taxonomy (NCBI): domain Eukaryota; kingdom Metazoa; phylum Mollusca; class Bivalvia; order Cardiida; family Solecurtidae; genus Azorinus; species Azorinus chamasolen. Next base: position 51,091,853 of record OY755236.1, read on the forward strand.
ATCTCAATTCTCAATAAAATTTGATTTTGAAACAATTCTCTGCAGAGTACGACTGCACAAATACGATAATAGATTGGCAGAATTATGTGAGCTCAATGTCATGATGGAGTGTTTAAGCTTTTAGCCTGCCAAACAAATTCTCATCGGCAGAAAAACCCTTCTCCACTGCATACCGATCCTATAATCAGCTTGTTCACTTCATGTTCGGTTCACCATACAATTCGCTGTGTCAAATTGTTTCGATACAGATGAGACTCCGAGGTACTCGGCGCGCCATTTCGGATCAAAATTGTTTGTTATTCAAATAAAGAAAGCGTCCATATCGTGCGAGAGGTTGAAGGTACTTCTATCATGTCGTATTTCTAAAAATATTGCGAGATGGATGCAATATATTGATAATGGTGTAATTTATGGATTCATAACAGAAGTCGGTGGATGACACCGATAATAAATCACGCCAAGGGAAGCCATGTCCCGTAGAAAATGCCCTCGTTATCACGACATGCCCTCTCTCCTTCAAATCTATACCTAACCCGTCGCTTGCTATTCACGTCAGTATACCTACCTGTAAATAGTGTGAAGACCCAGATGAGACAGCTCCTGCAGGAGCTGTCTCATCAGGGTCTGCACTATTTACAAGTTGTCTGTGCAACCAGTGCACTCCACAGCAGTGATTGCACAGCGAAATACTTGTACACAGTGAAGATATATGTAATTATACAACAGGGCATGGGTAAAGAAGGTGAAATGTGTTTTAAAATTCAGCAAGAGAAGGGCTAATATAAGCGTATTCTGACGCCTTTGCTCATAAAGAAGCCATCTGATCAGGATCTGCTCTGTTTGTTTATGGAATTGTATAGATGCGATTCTACAGTTTCTGCCAATGTCAAACCACCATGTGTTCTTTTACTAGATATTAAAAGTGCAGCTAATAAATATTCATGGTGTCATCATTTCTTACATAATAAGGGGTTAACCTTTAGATTGTGGGGAGCACATTTCTACACGCTCGAAAGTGCCATTTAAATCAGATTGGAAACAGACTTTCTTCTTTTTCTTTTTAAAAAATAAATATCTAGATGTCAAATAGTTTGGATCCTGATGAGATACCGGGCTACCCGGTGTTTGATCTGAATCCAAACTGTAAAAGTTACCATTGGATTCACCCATACCACTAAGTATGGGTCGTCTTTGACCCTTTTTCCCACGAGTATTCATGTAAGAAATAATGGCTGAACAGTAAAAACCCTCTAAACCAGAATTCTAGTAGAGAAGAAGTTAGATACTTTTTGGCAGGTGACTGCTTAATGCAGGTTGAAAGGCATGTAGAACGCTCTAAAATGAGCTTTCTGCATGACGTTCACACTGCATTAAGCTGCTACCTGTCTCCAAGACCGATAGTTATGCTAAATTAAACGTCAGGTTTAGAGTGTTTTTACTGCATGATCACAAGTTTCATTTAAAGTTGAATGAGCTATGTCAGCTAATCGTCACGTAACAGGAGCTGTCAGATCTTGATCTACTCTGCCTACGAAAACTATCACGCCTTCGTTAGTTCGAGCTGAATCAACATGGTCCAATACAGTAGGATCCCTCTAAAGTGACTATTGACAGAATAGACATGGGTGAATTAAGCAGATAGTTGCTTCATGACACATTATAGACATCATACAGAAAGCTCCTATGGGAGCCGCATGCATAAATTACGTCATCAAATTGCTGTTGAGTCGTTTTAACACATTCCATAATACTGACGCCTTTTGTCGCCTCTGTAAAATACATTTTTTGAAACCATTGTTATAAATAGAGCATTTGCTCCATAGGAGCAAATGCCATATTTATTATAATGGTTTCAAAAATATACAATTATAAACTTATAAACTATAAAGTTAATGCTCCTTTTCAGTAGACTTAGGCTGAGCCTATGAGGGAAAGGGTTAAAGAGATTTTACTGTACTTTGAATAAAAACGAAAGCACGAGAATAGGACACTTTCAGCTGCACGGTTCCTAGCTATATCAGACATATATTTTATTCATATTATCTTTATTATGGAGGTTAAGCTAGATGCCATCATAGGCGAATACATGTAAGCATCGCAAACAGTCTGGATCCAGATGAGATGCCAAGTAATGCGGCACCTCGTTAGCATCCATGTCATCTGGCAATCTATGTTGTTTTTTTAAACAAAAGTTCATTTTGAAATCTAAAGCAGCCGATAATATTAGCAGATAGTGTATTGACTGCGAAAGGGTTAGCCCGTCTCATATTGAAAACAATACTGTCTGCGTAATCTCTGAATTGCTGAAATATTCATCCACTTCCAATTCGTTCGATCATTTGAGAAACTATTGACCGAGTGTCAAACAGCTTGGATCCTGATGAGACGCCGAGTTACTCGGCGTCTCATCTGGGTTCAAGCTGTTTGCAAATGCCAGCAAAATGCAAACGTTAACAGATAATCTGTATTTATTTGAAACCATAGAAGTCGATATCACTGCACACCAGACCGATGTCAATTACATCTACTCATTAATGTGCCTTCTGAATGTTACACGGTACAAAACCGCCATGATTCCCATTATCTACTTCACCTCTTCGGACTTTCATTGCCTAGAACTATTTCTAACATAGTCTCTATCCGTCTGGATCCAGATCAGACACAATCTGCATCTGGTCTGGATTCATAGTGTTTGAGAATGCAGGTGCGATTTCGTGCAGTCTTGAAAAGACAGTGCCTTTGTTGCATCAGCCCTTCTGTCGCTAACATCGATACGATTGACATTTGCAAACAGTTTGGATCCCGATGAGACGCCGAGTAGCTCGGTGTCTCACCAGGATCCAATAGGCACATGTTTAACATTCGGTAAATAGTTTATTAAAGCATTGAATGAATCGGAAGAACCTAAGCATTGCCATATATCGTAGTTGGCAGACAGCATTTTAACAACAAGAGAAGAGTAAGTGTTTAACTTGCTGACCAAATTATGGTTCGCACAAACTGTATATATACAGTAGACACTGTCTTACGCCACCATTCATTTATTGAACATACGAGTCTTAAAAGGCAGGTGGTTCCTTAATGCATGGCAAAAGTAATGCAGAAAGCTCCCATATGAGCTCATTACTTTTTACCTGCATTAAGCTACCACCTGCATTGCAGACTCATAATTATACCTCATATTTGATGACCGCTTAAGACAGGTTCTACTCTAACATCTACTCCATTTTCAAAGCATTTGTACATTCAGTTCTTTTAAAACATGCAAACAGAGTGTTAATAGTCACCCAGAATCTCATCAATATTCGTAACTGTTTGCAACTGACATCATCGATTAGTATATGGCATGCAAAAGGTTAAATAATATTTCTCGGGTGAAATCCCATGCGTGAATATAAAACGCCACTGAATTCGCCATAACTTCTGACATATCAGACAAAATAAATAGAGTAATCGCAGATGGGACCAAAACCGCACTCAGCATAAATAGTTATATTGTCAGAACAATGCCCGTTCGATAGAAGCACTGTAAAACCTCGGCAATTCAAACACTTAAATAAGTAGCAGTATTGGTATTTAAAGATAGGTGGGAGCTGAATCCAATGTGAAAATCGCACAGAAAGAGCCTCTGAGAACTTTCTGTATGGCGTTCATCCTGCATTAAGCAGCCATCTGCCTAAACAGACCTAATGTCTTCTTTTCTATAAAGGTTTGGGTTAGCGATGTTTTCCTGTAGGTATATAAACTGTATTGTGTCTAACGTATGTGTTTGTACAATTATACCGGGAAACAGCAAGAATTTCCTCGAAACCATTGACATGCTTTGGACAAATCCCATGACAACATTTGCAAACAGTTTGGATTCAGATGAGACGATGAGTACACCACGATACAGACTGTTTGACATTCTCGTCTTCATTCTGAAATGAATTGAAAGAACTGTCTTCTTTGTGAATTTCAGCTCCGAAATAGTTTCGCGGACGATAATTATTCATTATATATAACCCTTGTTAACCCTTTCCCTGTTCTATGTTTTTATTCCTATTTTCAATACCTACTGAATATCCATTGACAGCATGGTTTTAATGAAATATGGAAGGTGGAATAGTGTAGCCATTTTAGAAAATAAGTAATATTGTCTTTCAAATTCCATTAGCAAACAGAGCAGACCCTAATTAGACGGCTCATATAGGAGCTGTTTGATCTGGATCTACTCTGTTTTCAAATGCATGAAAACACGTTTATATGAGGGAAACGTTTAAGCGCAACTTGACTGACATTTTCAGTCTGCTGGCATACAGATGAGACACCTGGTAGTCGGCCTCTCGTCTCTACCCAAATTGTTTGACACCCGATCTGAACAAGTGTGTAGTAAGCAAAACTTGAAGCAGATCAAAGTTCGAATACACCTACTTTTTACAACATGTTATATTGAGTCATTATAGATAACGTGACGTTTTTTCAAACACTAAAACCGTCATTTATCCATCAAAACATTTGTTTAATACGTACTCGAAATGTAGGGTTTGGTTGAGAAGAAAGAAGGTTCTCTTGAATGCATATTGCAATTAACGCATATTACACAAAACATTTGTTTATAACGTACTCGAAATATAGAGGTTGGTGGAGAAGAAAGAAGCTTCTCTTGAATGCATATTGTAATTAACGCATATTACACAAAACATTTGTTTATAACGTACTCGAAATATAGGGTTTGGTGGAGAATAAAGAAGCGGCTCCTGAATGCATAGTGTAATTAACGCATATTACACAAAACATTTGTTTATAACGTACTCGAAATATAGGGTTTGGTGGAGAATAAAGGAGCTTCTCTTGAATACATATTGCAATTAACGCATCTATTTGGTGGAGAAATAAAGCATGAAGGAGATTCACTTGAATACATATTTTCATTGACGTCTTGGTGGAGTAATAAAGGAGTGTCCCTTGAATACATGTTTAGCCCTTTCACCACCAATGTCGCATAAATGCACCACAGCAAACATTGCAGCCACAAATCAGACGCAACGTTTTCAAGGCGGCGTCTGATCAGGGACTTCACTTTTTGTCTCAATTTCTATTTCTATTATGTGCTTTATTTCTTTGAAATTTGCATGCATTTATCTATTTTCCTTATTGTACTAAATGATTTAACAAAAGTGGTTTGCAGACGATAATTAGAAATTTGGCGCCGAAATGGTTAAAGTGACGCATCTTGCAAAGGAATTGGTGGCGACATCCGATACATGTTTTAACTGACACAACTTATAGTATGCCTCTAGTTATAGTCATCACATCGCTAAGTGCAATAAGAATCGCTCTAAATTATTGACTTCTGTTTAATATACAGTGGAACCTCCTTAAGCGATCATTTATTTATTAAAAAGCAGGTGGATGCTTAATGCAAGGCAAAATCAATGCAGAAAGCTCCTATAAGAGTTTTTTTGCATTACTTTTGCCCTGCATTAAGCTATAACCTGCCTTACATACCAATAACTAAATTTTCATGGCCGCTTAACTCTTTTGGCGCAAAATTTTAAAGGTGTCGTCTGCAATCATAATTTCATATTAAATATAATTCTAAATTAAATAAAAAAGGTATATCAGTAAAACATTTGTTTTTATAAACCTGTATGCTTGGGCTAAACTAATACAGAAAACAGTGAAGTCCCAGGTCAGATGCCGCCTTAAAAAGGCGGCATCTGACCTGGGACTGCACTGTTTTCAATGGTGCCAATAGGCGACATTGGCGCCGAAAGAGTTAAGACATGTTCTAGTGTATCGTCTTCAAATCGCATGCAATGATTTTTGTTCATGTTCTTTAAATACATGTACAGGATTACAGTATCAATCAGTCTGGATCCTGGTGAGAAGTTCAGTTACTCGGCATCGCATCTGGATCCAGACGTTGCATACGAAGTCCTTGATTCGCCATTGGGTGAATTATAATTTAGCATGCTATATGCGAATTGTTGTTTATTTTGGCAAACAGTCTGAATCTCGATGATACATAAAGAGACGCTGTGTCTCATCATGTTACAAACTATTTGATAAGTTGATTGATTTTTTTGTAGAGAAATTGACATACCATGTGGTTTGAAAATGAATTTCCGAAATTTGTGCAAGAGCGATTTGTTCATCAGATTACTGGTTAACGTTTATCCCGGCAGTTGTAACATGGTTCGCATTTGTAAACTGTTTTGATCCAGATGAAACATCGAGTAACTCGATGTCTCATCAAGTTCCAAGTTGTTTGACACACAATCAATTGTTTCTCAAAAGCTTGTTTGAGTCTGTCAAATTTTACACCTGATCCAAATTTGAGCAGCCTTTATATTTTACAGTGGGTTGAAGGTGAAGACGATGCTTTTAACGGAGATAGACACAAACGTTGGGAGAAATCCAATGATATTGCTTATTCAGTATATGTAAATAACAACCTAAGTACCTTATTACATGTAAAATACTCTCGCTTAATGCAATAATTTGTGAATATGGTATAATTACATGTACTAACCAAGACTAGAAATCGAATTGAGATAAAACTTGTTCAAGGTCCTCTGTACGACAGAATATACAGTAAAACCCCTCTAAAGCGATCATCCAAACAGAGGTATAATCTCGTGTCATAGCGGCATGCGGTAGCTTAATGCAGGATGAAAGTAATGCAAAAAGCTCCTGTAGGAGCCTTCTGCATTACTTTCATCCTGCATTAAGCAACCACCTGCAATTAATGACGTCTACGCATATTCATTAAGTGGTCACTTTGGAGAGGTTCTACTGTCTATGTATTTCTATAACAAGTTCTTTGAAAAACAAACAAATCAGTATCAATGTAAATATTTTTCCTTGCAATGCCAGAATTGCTGGCCGTAACAGAAACTCTAGACTCTATATCTATACCATATCATAAGCAAACTGAGCAGTCGCTGATCTGACGGCAGAGCCGTCTGGTCTAAGTCTACTCTGTTTTAAGGCGACGAAACACGTATTTATTGAGTAAAGGGTTAAAGAGTCGACTGATTAAGGTCTTTTCTGTTTGATTAACACATTACATTTCATAGGACACATCGGTGAAAATAGAAACACCCTTTAACATATCATTTAGATTGGTTCATACGATCTATTTGACAAGTGCACACAGAAAATATGGATTACATGAATTAATTCGTTAAACACTGCAAACTATCATCAACAAATATTGTGGAATCGCAAATAAGACAAAACACTCGGTTGGTTGGCTCGATTAGAGCAGGGGGTCGGAAGTTCGATCCCATGCATCGATTAACATACCATTGACTGTTTTAGTGAGTGATGGTAGCGCCGCCCAGTGAACGAGGGTAATGGTACATGCATACATGTAGATGGCCAGAGTCCTAGATAAGAGGACTATTTGTGAAATCAAGTAATTTGGGGGTTTCAATAGTTTCCTTCTAACCAAACCCAATCCAGTGGTGCCGCTACTCATTACTTATCTGAGAACACTCTAATGAGTAGCAGCAAGATACACTTAACCCTTTCCCAGTTTAACATTTATTCAAGATTTCTTCACCTCATGGATATTCATGGCCAGAATCAATAAAATGGAATATGGAAAATGGAAGATTTTCACTGTTGTGGATACTGCATGGCCAGATCTAAAAAGAACCCAGGAAAAAAGCAGACCCTGATCAAACGGTTCCTATAGAAGCATTCTGATCTGGGTCTACTCTGTTTGCAAATGCGTGAAAAGACGTTTATATGAGGGAATAGGTTAAGCAGAGAATTAACTTATTATGACAGATCTGTACTCGTGTTAACTTCAGCTTATGATATGATATAGATATGATTCCTGCCATTGCCAAAATTTCACGCGTCCATCTGCTATCATAACAATTAATCTAATTGATATTCATGGTGTCATAATTTCGTACATGAATATCAATGGGGTAAAGGGTTAAAATGCCCCTCTATCGGGTAAAATGGTATACAGTCAGCTTACCCTTAGGAAACACCCAATACAAGAAGCGGACTACATATTAGGTCAATGACACACACGCAGCGTTCAATTAATCGTTCAAATCTGATCAGCCAAGCTCGCTAGAAGCCCTTTATACCGGAATTTCAGATGAGCACCAATGTCAGTCATTAAGACTTGCGGCAGCTAAATGCAGGGTAAAATCATGAAAAAAGCTCCCTAAGGAGTTATCTTCATGACTTTCGTCCTGCATTAAGCAGTCACCTGGCTAAAATTTATAAGTTCTTCTTTACTAAACGTTCTGTTAAGATGGTATTTACTGTATATGTACATGAAGGTCCGTGACTTGAGCTTAATTGTACTGATTAGCCTTTGCAATTTTATGAGCTTAGCAGTACTTACAACGTAATAGCCTTAACCATAACGACGCTGAATCTTCAAATGGACTATTCCAAAGTTAAAACAGGTAAATAATATGGTGAATATTTAGATATATTTGTAAAGAAAACTGTAACATGACACACAGTGCAGACCCTGATGACAGGGCTCCTCTAGGAGAGCTCTCATCCATCTGGGTATACACTGTTTGCAAATGACATTGGTGGTTCGTGCCATGTACTGTAAGGGTTAACCTTAGGCGAACTGTGGACGAAATCGGAAAAGCCTCTTACACAAAGTTTGGATCCAGATGGGATAACCATTAATTTTGCGTCACACTAAGACCCACAGTGTGTTACAAACGTGTGGTCTGCTTCAATTTCAAAACTGTACTTGCCATCGATCTTTGTTTCTTCAAAAACAGCACCAGTGTTGAAGACTTTGGAGTAACTCAGCATGTAAACTAGGCCGAGGAATATTGACAGAACATTGAAAAACTTCACTAAACACCGGGACTTTGTAGAAACAGATGATGTAACATACCCAATCTGTATCAATTGTTAGAAGACAAAGTCTGTTCAGTATTTATGAGATTAACAGCACTAACATCACCGATAATTGTGTCTGGGTCTCGTTCGAAGCAGGGAACGTTAGTAGCCGAGTTCTGAGGGGTCTACCGAGGAGCTATCTTATACTGGTCTACAAAGTGTGTCGTTCTAAGTATCAATCAGTAGAACCTGTCTTAACCCTTCTCTTGTTGAATTTTAAATTCTCCTTCTTTACCCATGCCCTGTTGTATAATTACATATATCTTCACTGTGTACAAGTATTTCGCTGTGAAATCACTGCTGTGGAGTGCACTGGTTGCACAATCAACTTGTAAAATTTAATAGTGCAGACCCTGATGAGACAGCTCCTGCAGGAGCTGTCTCATCTGGGTCTTCACTATTTACAGGTAGATATATTGACGTGAATAGCAAGCGAGGGGTTAAGCGGTCATCAAACAGAGGACTCTAATTATGGGTCCATAAGGCAGGTGGTAGCTTAATGCAGATCAAACGTAATGCAGAAAGCTCCTACAGGATCTTTCTGCATTACTTAACCTTGCATTAAGAAACAACCTGCTTTTTAAGACCATATGTTCAATAAATAACAGGCCGCTTATTACAGGATTTATTGTATATTAGTTTAACCATTAAACATTGATTAACCAACCCATTTAATGAATTCCACATTCAAAAGGTTACCCTTATCCTCTGTGGAAACATACACGGTCTGCGCAAATTTGGACCTGATACCATTTCGACTACTTCCAATTCAATCAAGCTTTGAAAAAAATATATATCGACCGAGTGTCAAACAGCTTGGAACTGGATGTGACGTCATGTTACTGGCTCATATGGATTCAACCCGCTTGGAAATGCGAGTAAGGTGGAGAATATCGGGATAAGGATTAACCCTTTCGGTGCCAAATTTCTTATTGTCGTCTGCAAGCCATTTTTTTAAATCATTCGGTACAATAAGGAAATGAGATAAATAAATGCAAATTTCAAAAGAATAAAGCACATATACAGAAATAGAGACTGAGACAAATAGTGAAGTCCCTGATCAGACGCCGCATTGAAAAGGCGGCGTCTGATCTAGGACTGCACTATTTGTCGTGGCGCATTTATGCGACTTCGGCGGTGAAAGGGTTAATGCCTGTTACAAAGATAATTATTCTATTATCTTCCCATCTAAATGTTTAACCTTGAGCATGCTGAATATGCAAAGGTGAGCCCATCCATTATGAATATCAATTAGCTGAATCATTATAAAGATGGATACGATGTAGCTACTTAATTGCTACATATATGGCAAATATAATGCAGACCCATATGAGACAGCTCCCAGAGGAGCCGTCTCATATGGGTCTACACAATTTGCAAATACTGATACGTATGCTGTCAGCAGGAGACTGATCAAGCTTTAATGACTTTGTACAATAGGTAATGTCAATGATAGCTAACGGAGTCTCGTCCGTTTCTTTTCAAAGGCGAAACCAGAGTCAATCTGTTTGGATCCTGGTGAGACTACTAGATACTCATCTGAATCCAAACAGTCAGCTTAAGTACATGTAACTACATACTCGTTCACAGTGTACTAAAGAAACCCTTATTCGTGAGCTACAAACAATGCTTCAGTGCCTTTAACACTTTCCCTGTTCTACATTTATTCCAAATTTCATTACCTACTGAATATTCAAGGACAAAATAGTTACAATGAAACCTGGAAGGTGGAACATTGTAGGCATTATAGAAAGCAAAGAAACAGAACTATTCAAATTCCACTAGCAAACAGAGCAGACCCTGATCAGATGGCTCCTCTAGGAGCCATCTGATCTGGGTCTACTCTGTCTGCAAATGCGTAAAAACACGTGTATATGCGGGAAAGGGTTAACTCGTTAATCCATATATACACACTGTTACTGCTTTGCAGAGTAGACCCAGAGCAGGTAGTTCATGTAGGAGCTGTTTGATCAGGATCTATTCTACTCGCTTATGGAATAGTACATACCTCATTATACAGTCTATATGCCCGGGCAAACAGTTCCCTTGCTGATATGTCACAATAAGAGCCCCTCTGATCTGGTTTGCATTGTTTGTTTATGTCTTTTTAACCCTTTCTTCCATATGCTATTTTAGACCCAACCTCTTTGAATGAATCTACCAAAAAGGAGCATTAACTTAAGAAAAGGAAAATTTTAGAATTTTGTAGTTTCAAACCATTGTGATAAATAGAGCATTTTCTCCTAAGGAGCAAATGCTCTATTTATCACAATGGTTTCAATAGGTGGTTTTTACAGAGGCGTAGAAAGGCGTATTTATGGAGGAAGGGGTTAAGGGATACTGGTTACAAGTGGGTTAAGTTCGTATTGCCCTAGTTTTATTCAGGAGGTTGACATGTTTAACGTGTGACATTTGATCAAACTGTGATGAATCTATTTCTCTAGTATAGGAGAAGCTGTGGTCATCTCTGCAAACAGATTGGGTCCAGGAGAGACGATGAGTAACTAAGAATTATAAGCGTTTGACACTATTTTGTTGGGATTTTTTTGTAAAGAAATGAAAGAAAACGCCACTTTGAAACACGAAGTAGACGGTAATCTTACCAACTGAAATATATTTGTAGCCGAAAGTATAGACATTCAGCATTTGCGTTTGCACACAGTAAAGATCAAGATAAGACAGTCCTTGTTCAGAGTTTACACTGTTTGTCCTTCAATTTTATCTACATTTGGATACATTGCCTTGGCAACAGGCTAGTAGTTCCACAAATTTCCACAGGAAATAATAAATGAATAAGTTAAATTGTGTCAGTAAGCCAGCATTTAATATGTATAATTTATAACCATCATCAATTATCCAAATGGGCGAATGACGTCAGTTTCTGATATACGAGACTCTGTGCAAACATTAGTCAGTTTGAAATGTCGTCTGCCGTAAAATTATCGTCTGCTCAATTTGTCACGCACCTAGTTTCCCTAAACTTGTCATGGATGCATATTTTTCACCGCGTGTGAGTTTCATGTACTATCGATTCTAATGAGAATTTGAGACGCCCCTTGACGAATGATCTTTGATGAAGCTGAAACGGAAACGATAACCTTTTGCATGCTTAGAAAATGGCGGACTTCTTTGTTCTTTTAATTATTTGCCTCATGAATAGTTATATAAAACGTAATGAATATATGAATATCAATTAGATGCATATTTATGATAGCATTATTGACAAGGTTATGGTACTTTTGACTATGATAATATTATATCCCGTGGAATCAGGTCTATATTAGTGCATAAGCAAACAGAGCAGACCCTGCCTAACTGTCTTATCTGGTCAGAATCAAAGCTGCTTGCAAAATACAGTTTGGTCGCGATCGGCAAGAAAGGGTTTAACTCATTCCATCCTAGACTATATTTAGACCCAACCTCTTTGAATAAATATACCAAAAAGGAGCATTTACTAGAGAAAAGGGAAATTTTAGAATTGTGTAGTTTAGAAACCATTGTGATAAATAGAGCATTTGCTCCATAGGAGCAAATGCTCTATTTATCACAATGGTTTCAAAATGTGACTTTAACAGAGGCGCAAACATGCGTCACTAGGAGGGAATGTGTTAAATAGGCAAAGTCATATCGATAATATAAAACTACAGTTTGGATAATTACCGAATGCAGTAAATCCTCTCTAAACCAGACACTCAAATTAATATCAATACCGGTCGTTAAGACAGGTGGCAGCTTAATGCAGAGTGAAACTGCACTTTCAAATTGCATTAACTAATTACTCCATCAATATTTATGAAAGTAATAATGACGTCATGAATAATAATTAGCCAATTTTAAATGGTATATTAACTCCTAGGCTATGTTTAGACCCAACCTCTTTGAATGTATCTACCGAAAAAGAGCATTAACTAGAGGAAAGGAAAAATTTAGAATTTTGTAATTTGAAACCATTGTGATAAAAAGAGCATTTGCTCCTATAGGAGCAAATGCTCTATTTATCACAATGGTTTCATGAAGTGACTTCTATAGATGCGCAAAAATGTGTCACTAGGGGATAATGTGTTAACACATTTCTGGCGCATAATAGAAGCTGTAGAATCAAGCAAGCCTAATCAGACGCCTCGTACACGAGCCATCTGGTCTGGATCTACTGTTTGTAAAGGCTTTAAAAGGGGTATGTATTGAGTAAATGGACATGGAGGCATTTGCCTAAACTCTTTAAACCATACAGTACGGTACACGAGCCACTAGTGTCATTTACACACAGTACATACCCAGATGAGACGGTTCCCAGAAGAGCCATCTTATCAGGGCCTGCATTGTTAGCCATGTTACTCCTTTTTAGAAAAAAATCCTAAATTCATCATAAACTTGACCTATTTGAAGTTTGGAATAGTCCATTTGAAAATTCAGCATTGTAAGGGTTAATGAAATTCAGTTTTAGTGGGTTTCACTGTATCATACAATTGCTCTACAGCCCCCACTTGATAGAAACTACAGTCGGATATATTATAATTTCTTAAGAATACAGAGCAGACTCTGATCACACGGCTCCTATAGGAGCCGTCTGATATGGATCTACTCTATATGCAAAGGCCTGAAAAGGCGTTTATATGGAGGAAAGGGTTGAAGTGATGCAGGAATCAATCTAATGACTTTTCTGTGTTACTTTCGTCCTGCATTAGGCCACCAATAGCTTTTTCGAGACGCCTTTGTGTCTGTTTTTGCCCTTAACCTGATAAATAATTAAAAAAGCGTCATCGTTCTCTAAAAAAATACTAAACTAAATATTACATCAAAAGTTATTATTGAAGAAGATGAGTCTTATGTTAATAGCGCAGACCCCGATTAGAGGGTTCATTAGGGCCCTCTAAATTGTGTAGACACTGTTTGCAAAGGTCTAATAATAATCCTCGGTTCCAGCAGTTTACGGTTTGAATAAAGAAAAACTCAATGCCTCGTACTTTTTACGAACCTGACAACGTCTTTGAGATGGCTAACTCTTCTCTTGGTGTAAAAATAATATTGGCTTAACCCTTTCGCTGCCAAACTCTGTCGTCTGCTAACTTTGTCGTCTGCTACAAAATTTCATTTTTTTATTTTCTTCATTTTATATAGTAACAGTAACAAACAGTTTGGATCCTGATGAGACGCCGAGTTACTCATCTGGATCCAAACTGTTTGCATAGGTAATCGCAGATCCGGCATTGGCAGCGAAAGGGTTAAACTTCGATCTGTTTGCACATTTTACTTTATTATAATCCATTCAATATTTTGGGGAAATAATGACTGACTGGGAGACAAGTTGGGTCCTCATGAGACGCCGAGTTTACTCGAGTTTACTCGGTGTCTCATCCGGATCCAAGCTGTTTGCTGACGTCAGTCGGGTCGAGCTTAGAAGGACAAGGGCTAAATTAGAACCGAATAGAATTTCTGCCGACGAATGATTTATCCAGCTATCGCATGCTGTCGAATCCCGGTGACTGATTCATAGAACCTAAAAACCCATTACAGCATGAATATTCATGTAATAAATAATGAATGCAAGAATAATAATTAGATGAAATTTTAAAATGGCATCTTAATTCTGGAAGGCGTGGTCATGACAGACACTGTAGATTCCGATCTTTATAACGTAATAGGCAAACAGGAAAGAGTCTGGTTATAGACCCGGTTTGATATTGAAGCAGATGACAATATCAACAGACGATAATTACCCAGAGTGCAGCAACTTAAATTGCACCAGACTACAAATTTCATAGCACGTTATGTGTGAATACATGACATGATAAGGGCGACCTGTCTTTTGCAAAGAGCTTGGATCCTGGTGAGATGCCGAGTAACTCGGCGTCTGATCAGGATTTAAGCTGTTTGAATATCGGTAAAAGGTTTCTCATACATTTGTACCAATCGGAAGTAGTAACAAGAGCACCACAAGCCGGTGCGAACGCTCGTCTGTCGGCATTCTTAAGATGAACATGCATACCAAAAATGAAGGTTTTAAATGAAAAATTGAAGAAGTTATGGTCAATGTTAAGATTTCGGACGACGACGACAACGACGACAACGACGACAACGACGACGCGGACGCCGGAGTTACGACAATAGCTCGTGATTTCTTCGAAACAGACGAGCTAAAAATGCGCTAAATCAGAATTTTAGTAGACAGGGTTTTTATCAGCACAATCAGCGACTCCAGCAGACAACATTATCACTTCTGTGTAACCGAAGAATTACTGACAAAACTTGTAATATTAGTGAGCCCCAGAGGATTATTACAAAGGCAATTGGTGACCCAATCAGAATTAAATAGAACCAACTGGTGACCTCAAGAAGATCCTGAAGACAATAAATCATTAGCCTTCTATAAACAGAGAAAATTAAACTTTATTGAACCAATCTATTTTCACCGATAACAATAAATTGCTCCGGCCTAAATCAACCAATCTAACTCCTCATACAATATTGGGTTTTGAAACCTTCTCGCTGTTAACTTTCAGTCTGCTGTAAAAACGATGTAAACCATTACTGTGTGGGACACGAGTCACTAATATCCTTTACAAACAGTGTAGACCCAGATGAGAGGGCTCCTAGAGGAGCCCTCTCATCTGGGTCTTCACTGTTTGTCATATATCACTTTTCTTAAAATAAAATCCCTAAATATTTACCATAAGCTGGACCTGATTGAATTTTGGAATAGTCCATTTGAAAAGTAAGCATTGTAAGGGTTAAAATCTGATCTGCTACTAGGTTAACTTACTTCAGTTTGTTAAAAAATAACCCTTCGCTTGCTATTCACGTCAATATACCTACCTGTAAATAGTGAAGACCCAGATGAGACAGCTCCTGCAGGAGCTGTCTCATCAGGGTCTGCACTATTTACAAGTTGATTGTGCAACCAGTGCACTCCACAGCAGTGATTGCACAGCGCAATACATGTACTTGTATACAGTGAAGATATATGTAATTATACAACAGGGCATGGGTAAAGAAGGAGAAATGTATTTTAAAATTCAGCAAGAGAAGGGTTAAGAGACTTGTGACTGAGTATCAAACAGCTTGGATCCTGATGAGACGCCGAATTACATAACATCTCATCTAGACCTCTCGGATTCACCTACGGTGGTGTCAGAGTTAATCCATTGGTTCCTATATAGTGTCCCTTAAAAGGGGATATCCAAACAGTGTAGACCAACATCAAAGGGTTCCTAAAGAAGCAATCTGATCAGGGTCTGCTTTGTTTGCTGAACCCATAAATGTCAATGGCTTATTCAAGCATAATTTTATATTTTATTTCATATGCCGCCTCCACCAGAAAAAATGGAGGGGTTCCAAAGTAAGATCTGGACGAGTTTATTTTTAATAATTAGGGAAAAAATGGTTTAATAGTTAATGTAACAGGATAACAGTGGGCCGCGCTAAAGCGATCGCATCATGAATAACCATGTGTGCCTTTAAAGACAAGTAGCTGCTGTACCCCATCCCTCATAGGCTATATTTAGACGCAACCTCTTTGAATAAATCTAGTGAAAAGGGACATTGACAAGAAAAAAATATTATTTAGAAGTGTGCAGTTCTAAAACCATTGTGATAAACAGGGTCCCTGCTTATAAAACTTTTAGTTGAGTCTGAGTACGTTCTCAAGCTTTTGATTGGTCAGATTTGAGCCAGAGGCTCAAATCTGACCAATCAAAAGCTTGAGAACTCAAATCTGACCAATCAAAAGCTTGAGAACGAAACTCAGACTCAGCTAAAAGCTTTATAAGCATGGACCCTGAGCATCCTATGGAGCTCCTATGGAGCATTTGCTCCATTGATCACAATGATTTCAAAAAGTGATTTTACAGAGGCGTTAAAAGGCATCAATATGAGGGGATGTGTGAATGCAGAACGAATACAATGTAGGAATAAGTTTTCTGTACAGTTTTCGTTTGGCATTCAGTCTGTGGTTGGCAAATGTATGATTTTCAACAACAGTAAAAATTTGCTAAACCGAGCACTAAAATAAATACCGTTATCAGTTTTTAAGACAGATGGCAGCTTAATGCAGGGTGAGTGTCATGCAGAAATCCCATGACTTTCAACATGCATTAAGCAGCCACTTTTTCAATTAATTCTTTTCTAGTTTAACGTTTTGCACGATAATTGTGATTAACTATGCAAACAGCATGGACCCTGATGAAACCATGAGATCCCATTGTCACTCTGGCTGTCTTTCAATAGAAACGGAAGAAAATAACTCTGAGACATGTAGGAGACTACAACACCTTTTTGCAGACGACAAATACTTGGCGAGCAAGGAGTTAAGGATGAGAGGATGATATCAGATCGAGACGACCTGACTTCTTGAATGATATCCTTTCTGGCAGCTTGAACCCGTACCCCGCTGTGAGAAAAACAGTACAGTGCTCCCTCTCTACAACGACACCCTTTGGGATACGAAGATTGTACGTGTTGTTCAGAGGGAGTTGTTATAGGGAGGGAAAATCAAACATAATTAGCTTGTTTGCAGATCTCCAGATAAGGTGTATTTCGAGAACTAAAACCGTTATGCCTCTATCAAACCCTATGTTGTGACCACTCTTTAGAATCGTCACAAAGTGACGATTCTAAAGAGTGGTCACAGCATAGGGTTTGATGGAGGCATAAAGAAAATACGATTGAAAAAAGTTGTGTTTTGAGCCTTGTTTAGGAAACGGTAACATGCGTTGTTGTAAGGAGGGAATCGTTATTGAGAGGGCCGTTGTAGGGAGGGAGCACTGTATGCTCAAATTTGGATCTGATACAATTTTGACTACATCTGTTTCGATCAAGCTTTTGATAAACTACTTACCCGGTGTGGAACACCTTGGGTCCATATGCGACGCCGAGTTACTTCGGATCATTTATTATATGAATATCCATGAAGTAAAGGGTTAAGAGGAAACGAGAAAATCATATACCATGAGTGCATGGTCGAGGGTGCGGAGGATAAGAGAGAGGAAAGAAGTAAAGTGATAACAGAAGAATGAGAAAGAGTGGCGATAGAGAGAACGAGAGGGACGATACAAATAAAGTTATTTTAACCCTTTACTCCGTGAATATTTAAGTAAAAAATCATGACCTCATGAAGATCAATTAGATTAGATTAACTGTTATAATAGCACATGAATACAGGAAGTGGTGGTCTTGGTAGATACTGTAGAATAACACCTATAGCCATAAGCCAACAGTGTAGTAGCCAACTTATAGTCATAAGCTAACAGAGTAGACCCTGATCAGACGGCTAATGTAGGAGCCGTCTGATCTGGATCTACTCTGTTTGCAATAGCGTAGAAAGGCGTTTTATGGAGTAAAGGGTTGGCGGCAAACGGAATAGACTAGGAGAATAAAGAGAGAAAGAGAGATAGAGAGAAAGAGAGAGAGAGAGAGTTGAAGGGAAAAGGAAGGAGATAAATATGTAAGAAAGAGTGATAGCGTGATAAAACGAAATCACAGAGAAAACGCGTACCAGCTTTAAACACATTACCATGATTCCCCACTTTCTCCGGTATACATCGTTTCATGAATATGCAATTAGCCCCATTCATATATATATAGCGATATATTCTATTTGGACGCTTCTTTAGTTTATTTCAAGGCTTCGGTGACATTTTCTTAGGCTTTTAGCCAAATTGGGATAGAGTCAATGTAAACAGATTCATTTGCATAAAACTGTTCTTTATGGAAGAACATTTATTTAAAACAAAAACAATTCTGCGATTCGGTCGATGGCCTCGGCCAACCGCTAGACATTATATTAGGCGAATTCAGATGTACAGTAGAACCTGTCTTAAGCGGTCATCAAAAAGTAGTCTAATTATGGGTCTGTAAGGTAGGTGGTAGCTTAATGCAGAAAAAAGGTAATACAAAAAGCTGCTATATTACTTGCACCAAGGAACCACCCTTATGTTCATTAACCTTTTATTCCATAAATACACCTTCCTACGCCTCTGTAAAATGTCACTTTTTGAAACTATTGAGATAAATAGAGCATTTGCTCCAATGCAACAAATGCTCTTTTTATCACAATGGTTTCAGGACTATACCATTCTAAATTTTTCATTTTCTCTAGTTAATGCTCCTTTTCGGTATATTTATTCAAAGAGGTTGGGTCTAAAAATAGCCTATGGAAGAATGGGTTAAATAAATGGCCGCTTAAGACAGGTTTTACTGTACAGTTATACCCTCTAAACAGGACTTTCAAATCAGTATCACTGTCGGTCTTTTAACTACACTAGTCATCAAACAAGGGTCGAATTTTGAATATTTGGTAAAGCAGGTAGTAGCCGTTCCCTGCTCAATATTCATGTAAGAAATAATATAAACTTGAATATATATTAGCTAGTTTTTATGATGTAATAAAATGTCAAGGAAAGTTTTGGCTTTGACAAAGCAATACTGCATAATCAGGAGCCGTCTGATCTGGGTTCACTCTGTTTGCAAAGGCATGCAACGGCGTTAATATGATGGAAAGGGTTAAGATAGAAAGGTGGCAGTCTGGTGCAGGGTAAAGGTATACAGAAAGCTCGCAGAGGAGCATTCTGCATGACGATCACCCTACCCTGCGTTAAGCAGTCATTTGCCTAAAACGTTCAAAATTCGTTGTTAATGAAGGTCCGTTTAACAGGGGGTAAGATGTACACGCTACCTTTGTAAATAGTTTGAAGAAACTCTGTGTCTTTTCCGGATTCAACATTTTTTCGTTCATATACTACAATAAAGCCTCTCTATAACGGCTACTAAAGTGTGTTAATTAGTTAGTATTTAGGGCAGGTGGCTGCTTAAAGCAAGGTGAAAAAGTAAAACAGAACGCTCCTATAGGAGCGTTCTATTTAACTTTCACCTTGCTTTAAGCAGCCACCTGCCTTTAACAAAAATACTTGATGTAATTTAGTGGCCGTTATAGAGGTTTTACTGTATAGTGAAGAAACAAATAACGAAACGCATATTATCAGCATGAAGCCGATAAAGTATTCCGCAAATGATGAAATTTTGTGCAACAATTACTGATAAAAGGTTAGATAAGAATGTTACTAGGTTGAGTACTATTGTTTCTCAAGATGAGATAATATTGTACCAAACTATTGAACTAGAGCAAGAACTTTCAGAAAGAATTAGTTAAGTTTGGCGTAAATCGCCTGAAATTTAAAATTACTTTCAAATCATTGGATACGCTCGTATGCAGTAAAACCCTCTAAACCAAACATGTATTACAAAATAATTGAGATCATTTAAGGTAGGATACTGCTTAACCCTTTACTCTATAAATACGCCTTTCTGTGTCTTTGCAAACAGAGTAGACCCAGATCAGACGGCTCCCATTGGATCAGGGTCTGCTCTGTTTGCTTATGGTATAATAAAAAATATGGTTCAACAGTTTCTGTCATGGCCAAAATTCCTGTGACCATGTGCTAGCATAACAATTAATCTAATTAATATTCATGATGTCATTATTCCTTACGTGAAAAATTCATGAAGCTTTAATGCAAAGTGAAAGACACGCAGACAGTTCTCAAATGACCTTCACCCTGCACTAACTTGTCTTCTGTCTCAAAGTTCGTCATTACTACTAATTTAAGTCTCTATAATACGACAACTCAAAAGAAGTCTGATTCTGGATATTTAATACAGATGGCAGATTAACTACTTTTGCATTGCTTTAACCCTTTCCTCCATAAATTTATACACCTTTCTACGCCTCTGTAAAAGTAATTCCTTGAAACCATTGTAATAAATAGAGCATTTGTTCCATAGGATTAGATGCTCTGTTTATCACAATGGTTTAAAAACTACACAATTCTAACATTTTCCGTTTCTCTTGTAATTGATCTTTTTTCGGTAGATTTATTCAAATAGGTTGTGTCTAAAAATAGCCTATGAGGGAATGGGTTAAGCACCAATACTTGCATTTATGGACTCCTAGAAGCTCTCTTACAATGTATCTGGATATACACTGTTTGAAAAGGACACGTCACTCGTGTCCCGCACTGAAAGGGTTAACAAGAGCATCGTGTGCAATGGCGTAGAAATTACAATGTATGGCCAAGGTTATACTTTTTTGCCATCGGTTGTCGACGACCAGTTGGTTAATACAACCCCCACAACCCGGGTTTCTTCGAAAACTAGATTAGCTTAAATAATTTATTCAGGCGACAATTCGATCTGTCAAGAGGATATGGATATCTGCAGTGGGGTTCCGTGCAAATGCTGGGATACTGTCTTTTGATGGAAACTATTTCCACGTTGACCTTTCAAATGTTTAAAGCAGAATTTTGCTACAAAAAAACTTGTGTTACTTCATTAAATTCATAAAATAGTTTTCTTCATCTTTTATTTCTATACAAATATACGTAACTAAATTCAAACAGTTTTGACTCTGACGAAAGGTCACATCTAGATCTAAACTAAGTGTTAGCGTTATTTTGATATCGTCAAAGGGCACTGGTGGCTAAACGGCTTTAACAGAAGCGGTCTAATCGAATAATGATTACCAAAGTGTTTACTTATCAATTTTGGTTTCTATGGGGCTAATTGTAGCCCAGTGGTATGCCTCGTCATTACATGTGATATAACACAGCTGTAGACAGGAGGCATATTGATGTATACAGTTAAACACCGATATCTCGAATTTCAAGGGACTATACGAATTAGTTCGAGATAACAGAAGTTCGAGTTTTCCGCTTTATAATCTGAACGATTTATCGAGTTCACAGCTTAATACATATGTAAAGTAATGATGAAAGCTCCTGTATAAGCTTTCAGCATTACTTTAGACCTGTTTTAAGCTGTCGTGTGTGTTTCTAGTTATCTATAGCGATAAATTTTAGAGCAATTCTGCAGTGTAAGTTTTAGAAGGACTGAACTTTATGTTCAAGTTATCCTGAAGTTCAAGTTATCTGAGTTCGAGCCATCGAATTCAACTGTATCGAAATCTCTTATTCCTCATTCAATCCCGTTTTGTTGGTACTCATTTCACTTACATAGGCGACTCCACTACGTACATGTACCTGCAGATCAAGATTTCTGACACCAAAGCTCTCCTCTCCACCGGCTTGTATAGCTGAGCAAATCGATTTGCAACTCTTCTGATAACCTTAAATAGCAAATAAAGTAGACTCTGGTCAAACTGCTCCTTCGTTATCAGTTTGATCTAGGTCTGCACTATTTGCCTGTCCGAATACTTAGGGTATTGTAAATGAAACTGCAAAAAATGGTCACTCACGATAGTGAAAATAGTATAGAAGATCCATAATACTATAAGCCGAACAGCTTGAAATATAACGATTAGACTAACCACTAAGAAATACCAAAATAGTGCCTTTACCCAGAGCAACAGAATACAACTAAAGATGCGTGTTCAAATACTAAAATCGTCATTTCTCCACCAAACCCTATAATTATGGTGTAACCACTCTTTAGAATCGTCTCGAAGAGACGATTCTAAAGAGTTATCACAACACAGGGTTTGGTGGAGAAATAAAAGATCTATTCCTGATATTTTTTAATTTACGCATCTTATCTGGACCTCTGATTAATATGTGCTATTATCAGATACGCGGTTAATCTATACATACATTTGTAGTTACAAATAGTGTAGTTCCTGAACAAACATCGCTAATACAAGACAATGGTTGATCTCGATCTTCAGTGTTTTTATACCCTAGCAACTACAGACAGAGGTTTTTTTTCGAAGCAGGCTATATGTCACGTTTATAAACTCGTCTCGCTTGGAGAACATTTATCTAAAGGGTCGTTTGATGTTTTAAACTCATCAGACTTAATGATGCACTTGGGCCCTTACAGTTTGATACAAGCATGAAAAGTTTCAAATTTGACTGACTACATGTACAGCAAAACTCTCTATAACGACCACTAAATTGTGTTATTTAGTTGGTATTAAGGGCAGGTGGCTGCTTAAAGCAAAGTGAACGTAAAACAGAACGCTCCTATAGGAGCGTTCTGTTTTACGTTCACCTTCCTTTAAGCAGCCTCCTGTCATTAACACACAATACTTGATGGAATTAAGTGGCCGTTATAGAGAGGTTTTATTGTACTTCAACTCTCAAAGGTGTCTATGACGGATATAGTCTTTGTCATATAAACGATAAACAGAACTGTATATACAATATAATAGGCGCAGTTAGGAAATTTAAATAAATACACATGTTTCTCAGACAATCCATATATTGCTGCTAGTCATTACAAGGCAATTCTAATGAATAGCAGCAATATAATGTTTTGGGAAGATATCTGGATCGCAGAATTTTTAACGATATTGACCCAGACGAGACAATAAGTTAGTCGATGTCTTATAGGGACCCAAACCGTTTGCACATACAGTAAAACTTCGATTATCCCGAACACTAAAATACGTATTATTATCGATCTTTAAGACAGGTGGCAACTTAATGCATGGTGAAAGTCATGCAGAAAGCTCCTCTAGGAGCTTTCTGCATGACTTTCACCATGCATTAAGCAGCCACCTGCCTAAAAGGGTCTAAATTCTTCTATAACGAAAATTCGGATAATCGAGGTTTTACTGTATTTTCAATCTGCCTATGCTACCTACCTAAAACGACACTCACTTGCAATAAACACTAAACAGACATATGGAACTATTGGGAAAAGGAATAATGGAATACTTGAACAGAGTTTCTAAGATGATGATATTTTCTAGACAGAAGGTGCACGGAACAATTAGGTATGATGTATACAGTATAACTGGTAGAAAGCGACCACTTAATAAAGATTAGTGTTTTTAAAAGCAGGTGATAGCTTAATGCAGGAAGATAGTAATGCAGTAAGCTCCATGTGAGCTTTCATTTTATAGTTCGTCTTGCATTAAGCTACCATCTACCTGAACGACCGGACTTATATCAGTTTTTGGCAGTTGTATTAGGGAAATGCAACTGTACTGTCTAAATTTTCTCAAGGGCATAGTCTCTAACATAACACCTGCTTCTTGCGCACGCGTAACTACGCTAAAGCTCCAAGGACACGGTTTGTGTTCCCGAGTGAAATATAGTTTCAGTATTTCTACCCTTTTGGTGAACTTGTAAATCATAATTCATGGTTTGAACGCAGATGAGACAGAAAAGTAGGCCTAATTGATATATCATCATAATCGAAACTTTTATACATTTTGAAACTAGTGTGATAGGATAGAGCATTTGCTCCTATGGATTCTTCAGCTTATGCTTTGGCTAAAATAACCTGTATTTATGTGCCAATATAAATTATATCAATTAATTATAATGCATGATGTAAATGGTTAATCAAAATAAAATGAACAATGAGATAGTAAGTACACACCTCATGTCATTAAAACGCTTATATGGATGTCAATGGCAGTCGGCCGAAGCATCTACTGACGTAATATAAGCAAAAATAAAACTTATGACGTCATGCATATCACAAAACTGACTTAAAGAGACGTGTCCCGCCTAACAGGTATGACAGCCAAGCGGGCTCTTTGATGTCATGGAACATATATACCGACTGCTTTTATGATTCATAATATATATGGTCACGATCCTCATGTACATTTCTGATGTCGGTAAGCATGATTCGTGTGAATTAGTCATTACATTTGAAACAGCTTGGATCCAGATGACACGTCTCTGTATCTCATGATGGAACAAAACTGTTTGAGACTCTGATTGCATTTGTTTACATATACATGTACAGTAAAACCTCTCTATAACGGCCACTAAATTGTGTTAATTAGTTGGTATTTAGGACAGGTGGTTGCTTAAAGCAAGGTGAAAGTAAAACAGAACGCTCCTATAGGAGCGTTCTGTTTTACTTTCACCTTGCTTTAAACAGCCACCTGTTTTTAACATAAAATACTTGATGTAATTTAGTGGCAATTATAGAGAGGTTTTACTGTACCTTCTATTCTAAAAACGAAATGGACAAAAGTTTGTGAAATGACAATGCTTAATTGACTAAATGTTACAGAATAAACTCGGTGTTTAACTCTGATTGTATTTTAGCAGATAAAATTAATTACTGAATGTTAAAGTGCAAACTGGCATTTTCGACTTTAAGAAACAATCTTGTAACTACGGTAACTCGATTCTACGAGATTTTAGTAGAGTAGCTGCTTGAATGCAGGCTGAAAGTCACGCAGAAAGCTCCTAGAGGACCTTTTTGCATGACTTGCATCCTACATTAGCTGTCACCCGTCGTAAAAATCGATACTAACAGGTTTTTTTAGTGTTCGAACTACCGGGGTTTTACCGCAGTGTCAAAGAGGCCGGCTCCTGTAAGACGCCGAGTAACTCTTCTTCTCATCTGGATCCAAGCTGTTTTGAAATGCGAGACAGGTTAGGGTTGCGAGATAAGGGTTAAATGTCGGTCATCAGATTTTTTATACAATCCCCTCTAAACCGGAATTCTAGTAAAAATTAATTTAGATACGTTTTGGCAGGTGGCTGCTTAATGCAGTGTGAAAGTCAGTGTGAAAAAAAAATGCGGGATAGAAGTCAGGCAGAAAGCTCTTCTGGGAGCTCCTCTGGGAGCTTTCTGCCTGACTTCCACCCTGTATTACATGTATGCATTAAGGCCGATATTTGTGCAAAATTTAACGTCGGATTTAGAAGGGTTCTACTGTAATGTTTAATAACAAAGACGATGGTTGTCCATATTTTGGGATTCAATCGATCTCTGCAAACAGATTTTGAAAACTCACGTAATACAAGTACCAGTCACAGCACCCAGAAGTTTCGCCAGGTGGAAATTTCTTTCAAACCTTTTTTTAAAATTAGTGTGCATGCACACATACGTATAATACCTCATGTTTTATTGGACTAAACAAAATATTCAATACATCCATTCAGCATTTAAAACTTCTCCTTTGTAAAACAAGAGCTGATGCCTGCTCAAGACTTTAATATGTTGCATTACAGTTTTATTCTTACTTCTAAGCTGTTTTGGAAAAACCGTTGATCGAATTTCAAACAGATCGAATCCTGATGAGACGGCGAATTACTCGGCGTCTCAACTGGATGCAGGATGTTTGTAAGGTTTGCGATCGACATTATAAGGTTAAAAGCACAATAAACTGTTTTATGTTGTGATCTTCCTGATCTCGTACTGGCATAAAACAACGCGTTATCAGTTAACTCGCGCGAGATTTGGCAACGTACCCATCGTCTTTCAACCTTGATCAAATGCCTTTAATACGTACACAATTTACTTGCGATCTGGATGTAGTGCATATAGTCTCTAAAAGAAGTATCTTCTGATTAGATACATTAATGACTTCTTTACATATTAACATCTTCAATTGAATAAAAACAATGATAGAATATCCATTGAAGCGGGCACCTGTTTGAAAAGGAAAATTCAATGTTGCTAAAGATCAAACATTAATAATTTTATCTGTTATGGAGATTAAATGATTGACATTTTATCACGAAGAAATTTCACGAATTACCAAACAAAAAGCTAGCAGATATGTGCTAAGACCAGGAAAACGGAATTCTACTTACGTTGAAATACTATTTGGATGAAACTTTCAAACACTCTCTCATCTTGATGTACTTCTTTGAAATAAAACCCCTCCTGAAGCAAGCTGATAGAGCAATCGTAAGATGCAGGGCAGTCAGGGGGGTTTACCTCACACGCATTTTACACCCTTGCAAAAAGAGTAGACCCAGGTCAGACAGTTCTTGTAGGGGCCGTCTGATCAGGATCTGCTTTTATTCCTTACATGTATATCTAATTCTAGTTTCTGCCATGGTCAAATGTCTCGTTTTCACGTTCCATTATCAACTGTATTCTTCTTATTATTCATGGCGTGGTTATTAATTTCTTGCACGAATATGCATGAAGGAAAGTGTTACAGTAAAACCTCTGTTAACCGGACGTTAAATTTAGTAATAATATCGGTCTTGGAGACAGTCGGCTGCTTAATGCAGGGTAAAAGTCACGCAGAAAGCTCCTCTAGGAGCTTTCTGCGTGACTTTCACCCTGCTTTAAGCAGTCACATTTCTAAAAGAATCTAAATTCTTCTCTACTAGAATTCCGGTTTAGAGATGTTTTACTGTAATACCTGTGTATTTCAAGAAAGTATTGCCCTTTCTTTGTATAACACTTTAGCTAATAGAGGCGCCGTTCCACGCCTATACAAAACAAAGTAGACCCGGGTCAGAGGCTCTCGTTGGAGCCGTCTGATCAGTGTATGCTATACTCGCCTTCAGAATCTGATTCTAATTTTTCTTAAAAAGCTAAACCTTCTGTATTCATATACCATTATGCAATTGAAATACCCATGATGTCATTATTTCTTACATCTACAAATGCCGTCTGATCCAGATCTAATCTGTTTGAAGAGACACCAGACGGCGGTTCTTTCAGGTAAAGGACTGCATGTCAAATATCAATCGGACCTCCGCTGTTGTTTTTTCTTCGAACTTGCCGGAGTGGGCCGAGTATTTACCGTTGAACTAATCCAATATTTAACCCTCTTCTCCATAAATACGCGTTTCTACGCCTTTGCAAACAGAGTAGACCCAGATCAGACGGCTCCTATAGGAGCCGTCTGATCAGGGGCTGCTCTGTTTGCTATTGATCTAATATAGATATGATTCTTCAATTTCTGTCATGGCCAAAACTTCATGTTCATACCAAATCAATCTAATTAATATTCATGACGTCATTATTTCTAATATGAATATTCATGGAAGAAAGGGTTAAGAGCATATTGTGTTTCTAGATAAGATGTCTCATTAGGATCAAAAGTGTTTCACATTCGAACCGAATTCTCAAAAAAACAACAGAGGAAAATTTACTAATATGAATATTCATGGAAGAAAGGGTTAAGAGCATATTGTGTTTCTAGATAAGATGTCTCATTAGGATCAAAAGTGTTTCACATTCGAACCGAATTCTCAAAAAAACAACAGAGGAAAATTTACTTTAAGCAGAGCTCTTAACAAGAATCGCCCTTGGGGAAATCAGTGTCCAATATTCCCTTTCTATCTAAACCCTACCGCGTCTGTACTCATTAGAATCGCGAAGTACTACATGTACATGTAACAAGATGTGCTTTGGCTGAGAAATCAGAGAATTTAATAGACAGTATGACTCTTAAATACAGTTCTGCTTTAACAAGCAGATGACAAATTAGCATATAAAATTAGTCTTCGAGAAAACCCTGGCACGAAGGAGTTTCAAGGCAATTGTTTACGACTATGCTTCGGTTACTCCAATGCCAATTAGTCTCTTTGAAATGCTAAATTTTCAAACTGAAATGGTTAATTACTGTTTAACGATAGAGGTTTTCAGTATGAAAGTGTAAACTTTGTGACAATATTTTGAATGCCAAACAGTGCAGACCCTGATCAGAGGGCTCCTAGAGGAGCCCTCTGATCTGGGTCTATACTGTTTTCAAATGTCAGTTCATTTGTCTCCGTCTTTAAAAGCATTGACTCATTTTAGAAATATAAGTAACGAATTTACTGTTATCTGATCAGGATCTGCCTGTGTTTCGAAATTCTAAAGCAAATTAATAGTCTCTACATTTAAACAATAATGAACGATTCCTCTTAAATCTAACATTCCAGTAGTTAACGCTTCCATGGAGGCATTATAATGTATGTTCATTTATTGATACGTTTCGATGGCAACTGAAATTGACGTCAAGGACCCGCAGGTTAGTTAAAAAGTCTGTTTGTACTCTGATATAAATGACAAGACAACGGTGATTGTGGCCTCTTGAAGAGGCTTAGTGATTGTAAACGCTTGTTAGCCATATCCACATATCCTCAACCTTATCATGCTAACCAAATATGTCTGCTTAACCCTTTCGCTGCCAAATTCTGTCGTCTGCTAAGTTTGTCGTCTACTACTATTTTTCTTTATTTTTCATTTTCTTGTTTTTGTTTCAAAAACATAATCGCAATAACAAACAGTTTGGATCCCGATGAGACGCCGAGTTACTCGGCGTTTCATCTGGATCCAAACTGCTTGCATAGGTAATCACAGATACGGCATTGGCAGCGGAAGAGTTGAACTTTGATTTGCTGCCAACGTTACGTGTACCCGATTTGTTCAAGCTTTGAGGGATCTACAGACCAGAGTTTCAGGAAATTTGGATCTATGCTGAAGCGCCGAGGATGTCGTCGTCTCCTCGCGTTCAAAGTCATTTGCAAATGCATATAAAGAAGCTCTTCGAATGTAAAGATTAACCGTCGTCATTGACGGTTCGGTTATGACTGCACTAGAACGACTGTAATTTGAAAATAGTTTGAATCCAAATAACACATTGTTTCAAATAAATAAGAATACAGTGTTCCCTTCTCTGTAAAATTCTCTTTGATAGTAATTTTCCATTTATCAGTTTTATACACATACAGATGTCAATAATGATTAAGAACTATAAATTAACCTTTAGCCTGCTATGTGCGGATGAGTGAAAACCTAAGCAAACAGTTTGGATCCAGATGAGACGTCGTCTCATCAGGATCCAAACTGTTTGACACCATGATTGTATTTAGGTAGACAAATTGAATATAGCTTGAAATTGTAGTAGGTGAACAATTCTGTAAAGATAATTTGCTCAGCAGGCTAAAGGTTAAACCATAATTATGTTTGTACCCCTCTGACACGAGAGTGTCTGTGATTCATTTCAAGTCGTTGTTTACAGTAGCGGCCATCAAAAAGAGATCTAATCTATGGGTCTGTTAGGCAGGTGGTAGCGTATTGCAGGTCAAAAGTAATGCAGGTTGCCCTTATAAGAGCTTTTTGCATTACTTTTCCATTTCATTAAGCAACCAGTTGCTATGAAAACACATGTGTTCATTAACTGAATGACTGCTTAAGAGTATATTGTAATTCCTTATTTCCATAAATTTGGATCTGTAACTAGTGCTACTATACTGGTCGAGTTTCAATCTGTTTGGATTCTGATGAGATGCCGAGTTACACGTCTCATCAGAAGTCTGTTTTACAAGTGCCGAGCAGATTGCACTGGCCATGATAATATAAAACAGATAAGCCTACCCTAAACTAAGAGTAGTCTGGCTTAAACATCCTATTGTCCGGCCTAAGTCCGGCCTGTAACATCCGACCATCTAATCGAAAAGAATAGACTCAAATGCGCCAACACCTATGAAGCAGATGACATAATTACAGACAATTATCATTTAACTCGCTCGTTGTCAATGTCGGATCTGTGACTACCTATGTAACAGTTTGGATCCAGATCAGTGAGGCCACGAGTAACCCGGCGTCTCACCGGGCTCCAAACTAGCTGGTACTGTGATAAAACAAGGGGAAGAAAAACCGAAAATAAATAAACGAATCAGACGACAGAATACGTGTTAGAATGCTAAGAGATATGAAAACCCATAAAACAGGATCCAACTGTTCTGTTACGTCTGTTTTCAACACAGTTATGAAAACATCCTTCAAGGTATAAATAATTCACCTGTATCTGGTTTCAATTTCTTTTCACCTTGCAAACACCACAAGTCAAAGCATTCATCACATATGTGACTATACATTATGATTTTATCATGGGTGGAATTAATTGAAATTAAAAATGGAAAGAGTAGAAATTTAATATTATTTAAATTTTGCTTTATTTTGTTCTAAATGAAAAGCGCTATTCCTGAAAGCCTTAGCACTATTGTTTGGCTTGCAAGTACGAGTATTAGTGTTTCCCGCCTTCGGAAGGTTGGGAATTTCGCATATGGTAAACAGTAGAACCTGTCTTAAGCGGCCATCAAAAAGAAGTATAATTATGGATCTGTAAAGCAGGTGGTAGCTTAATGCTGGGCAAAAGTATTGCAGAAAACTCCTATAGGAACCTTCTGCATTACTTTTACCCTGCATTAAGCAACCACCTGCTTTCTAAGACTCCTATTTTCATATAAATGAATGGTCGCTTAAGACAGGTTCTACTGTAATCTGGTTCGTTAGCGTTGATTTTTTTTACTTCTATGTTCCTTTATACTGTTCTGTTTGTATGTAATCTCCAATGGGAGGAAATAAAGATACTGACCTGAACTGAACCGGCTGAGATATGCCGAGTAACTCGGCATCTCAGGTTGATCAAAACTACTCGAGCAATAATTTCTAATATATATACTACTTAATATTGGAAATATTTTTTTAAGCTAACAAGATTTGCTTTCTCATAGCAATGAAAGGGTTTAATAACCCGTTTTATGCCAGAATATAAAACAATCATGTTTTTGAGGTTGTCGGTCACGATCATCTGATGTTATAATTATTACTGTATAGTCACCGATAGTGACTTTGGTATGTGTATTGCTTTAGAACGAGTAAAAAGGATCTGATTGCATGGTCTAAACTAAAAAATGAACTTAGAA
This sequence comes from Azorinus chamasolen, assembly GCA_963576725.1. Lineage (NCBI taxonomy): Eukaryota > Metazoa > Mollusca > Bivalvia > Cardiida > Solecurtidae > Azorinus > Azorinus chamasolen. The sequence continues at coordinate 51,123,100 of OY755236.1, forward strand.
TAGATCTTATTCTACAGTTTCTACCGATATCAACAATGCTTATATTTATATGCCATTATAAAAAAAGTTTTATAAAAAGCATATAGATATTCAAGATATCAACTAACATGAATATTCAGCACGAGATGTGTTACATATAGAGTAAACCAGGCGCATTCTTTTATAATCGCCCTATATGGATTAAAATGTATTGATTGTATTTAAAATACAGTAAAACCTCTCTTAACCGGCCGTTAAATTTAGTATGAATATCGGTCTTGGAGACAGGTGGCAGCTTAATGCAGGGTGAAAGTCATGCAGAAAGCTCCTAGAGGAGCTTTCTGCATGACTTTCACCCTGCATTAAGCAGCCACCTGCCTAAAAGTATCTAAATTCTTATCTAGTAGAATTCCGGTTAAGAGAGGTTATACTGTACATGCAGGTGTATCGGACTTTCCCATTTATATGTACATGTAGGCCAGCTATTAATTACACACTGGTCGGTATTTTAGCGACTTTCGACAACCAGAAGGAACTTCGCCGAATATGTCAGTTGAATTTCGTACAAATCTCTTAACTCTTTCTAAGTTCTTTTAAAATTTCAATACATACTGAATATTCATGAACAAAATAGTTATAATGAAATATGGACGGTGGAACATTGTAGCCATTTTAGAAAGTCATGAAACAAATATATCAAATTCCATTGGCAAGCAGAGCAGACCCTGATCAGTCGGCTCCTATGAGAGCCGTCTGATCTGGGTCTACACTGTTTGCAAATGTGTGAAAACACGTTTATATGCAAGAAAGTGTTAAAAGGTCAGCCTTTATAATAAAAATAATAGCAGTATCCAGATGTCGTTAATATATATCCCATAGGAAACAGGACTGTAAGCATTATTGTAACGGTATGATAAAAATTATGGTGTCAAACGAAATATTTGTAGAATACAGATGATTATATGTGTCTTTATTACGAATGACGCCGTACGTTTTGACAGCCCACGAGCCTCCGGAAGCTTCTACAATCCTTACTACCGGTTAGCTCTATCTCAGTGATACATACAACAACCACTCATTATTTCGACCACTAAAATTGGTATATTTTAGGGTTGTAGATGCAGATGATAGATTAAAGCAATGCGAACGTTATACAAAAAGCTCCTATAGGAGCTTTCTGCATTATTTTTGTCTTGAACTAAGCCGCCACTTAGTTCTAACGACACCCGTGTTTTTGAAGGAGTGCTCGCTTTAGAGATAGTTTAATGTCTCTCAAGAATGTATTGGGCAAATAGAAGAATATGATATTCACGATGCAGGAGACATCCGCACGATAAGCCTATCAACGATGGGGACATAGTGGTCAGCTGAGGTAACAAATGGACGAAACCTCCCTATAACTGCCACTTAAAATGGATCTATTTCTACGGATTTTAATAGACGTGGTAGGTAAATGCAAGGCGAAATTGTGCAGAAATCTCCCGTTCTGCATCACCTTAGTCCTGTATTGGGTAGTCATCTGATTTTTAAAATAACTACATCTACTGTATTTAAATCTATATTAACCCTTTCGCTGCCAATGCCGGATCTGTGATTACCTATGCAAACAGTTTGGATCAAGACGAGACGCCGAGTAACTCGGCGTCTCATCAGGATCCAAACTGTTTGTTACTGTTACTATGTTTTTGAAACAAAAATGAAGAAAATCAAAAGAATGAAAATTTGTAGCAGACGACAAAGTTAGCAGACGACCGAGTTTGGCAGCGAAAGGGTTAATTTTATAACTTGTTATATCTACATGGACCTGCTTAATAACCATGTAAGAAATCATGACCTAATTATTATAATCTTTATACAGGTATATGGACACAGGTCGAATAACCAGGTGCAGTAAACCCTCTCCATAACGGTCACTAAATTACATCAATTAGTTTGTGTTAAAGGCAGGTGGCAGCTTAAAGCAATGTGAAAGTAAAACAGAACGCTCCCTATATAGGAGCGTTCTGTTTTACTTTCACCTTGTTTTAGGCTGCCACCTGCCCTAGATAGCCACCAATTAACATAATTTAGTGGCCGTTATAGAGAGGTATTACTACATATATGTCCATAAGCAACACAGCAGATCCTTATCAGACGGGTCTTAAGTCTATTTATATTTCAAAGGCGTAAAAGGCATCTTTATAAGAAACCTGCTTGTATAGCGATGTACCACTAATTACTCATTTCGGAAAGGTAAAATAACATTGATGGATATGTGGAAAGGATAATAGATGAATAGGAGGTAAATGAACAACTATGTGGGTATACAGCTTGATGCATGCTTTAGAATCGTCTCGAAGAGAAATGACGATTTTAGTATTAATTTTGGATACGTACCTAGTTCTGATATTTATATGAATGCATGGGCATACATGTGCGGATGGGCGGATGGATAGTGAGTGAATGGATGAGTTATGACAAACAGTATAAAGTCAGATATACTATATTATACAAGCAAACAGAACAGATCTTGATCAGACAGCTTATATAGGAACAGCTTGTTCTGGGTCTACTCTGTTTGTAAAAATGCTAAAATGCGTCCCTATCAGTTAGAGGGTTAATAAATCAAACAATTATTTCTTCTGTCACTCATACTAACTGCTGACATTTACATTTATTTATCTAACTACAACGTGTCGGTGTTCTCAACCTTTAGTCTGCTACTGGCGGATTATATTACCGTTACAAGGATTATGGATCCAGATAAGACGCAATGTTATGACAGGATCCAAAATTGTTTGACACCCAAAATCAAGTATTTGAACGCCTGCATCGAAATCTAGATGAAGGCATTTTATCAACGATGTATATGCTCAGTATGGTATAGGCGAACCATGTGACATCTGAACTTGTTTTCACCTGCAAGTCAGACGGATTCCAGACTGTAACACGGTTTTGACTTTGATCAAGAGTTTGCTTCACCCATTCCTTCCTAGACTATTTATAGACCAACCTGCTTTGAATAAATATACCGAAAAGGAGCATTCACGTGACAAAAGAAGCATTTTACAATTATGAAGTTTTGAAACCATTGTGATAAATAGAGCATTTGCTCCTATGGAGCAAATGCTCTATTTATCACAATGGTTTCAGAAAACGAATTTTACAGAAGTATCAAAAGGTGTCAGTAGGAGGGAATGGGTTAATCCATAATGATTAGGTCTCACAGAGAAGTATAGACAACATGGTGCTACTGTAATCTATCAAATCCTATCGGGATGTTACTCTGAGAGGCGATTCAAATGAGAAGCTGAAATATAGGGTTTTGCGGAGAAAATATATTAACAAAATCCATAATTATACGTACTGAGTTTCTCTACAGCTCTAAAAACGAAAGGTATGTCCATGTTCGCATGTATAATTAATACGTGGAGGGCAATTGCTAGTTTAATCTTTAGCAGGGTCTGGGTGATATTGAAATACCTAATCCCCTTTTAACTATTTTAGCGCTCAAAGAATCCATTAATAAACAAATCGTTTGTTTTTTCATCTCCGTGGATGTCTGTAAATGGCCGTTTAATATATTATCTCCTACTGACGCCTGTTTTCGCCTCTGTAAATCTCATATTTTGAAACCATTGTGATAAATAGAGCATTTACTCCATAGAAGCAAATGCTCTATTTATCACAATGCTTTCAAAACTACACAATTCCAAAATTCTCCTTTTGTATAGTTAATGCTCCTTTTCGGTAGATTAATTCAAAGAGGTTGTGCCTAAAAATAGTCTAGGAGGGAATGAGTAAATAGGTATTGGGAACAGCACATATTTCTCTGTTTCATTTGTACTCTTTCATGTAAGAAAAATTGACAAGTTATAAAATAAACATAGATTAATTGTTATATAACTGATACATGAGCAAATGTATTTTGGGGTCAGACGGTTCCTACATGGGCCGTATGATCTGGATCTACTCTTTTTGCAAAGGCGTAGAAAACAAAAGAGAATAAAGGGATATATCTTTTATATATTTATAATATAGTAAATACATGTACCTATCTTTTAAAGTTTTTAACAGGCGGTTGAATTGCCGGGGTGGTTTCCAACATGGCGTTTTGGTCAGGGTATACACTGTTTGCAACCCATCAGAATGTGTGGTAATTATCCGTCTCTCCATACAGCGTAACATGACTGTATTCAGATACCTTCATAGACATGATGTCTTACCTGTATATATGCAAGATACATGTGTAGTGACTAACTAAACCATGTATTCTTTTTTATGTAATAAGTTGCTTTGCAGGTTGTAGACTAACCACAAACGTAAGATTGTTCTTATAATGACAATCACTCCTTATCTTGACCCTTTTCCCTGTTGAACAATCCTGTACGAAATAATGACATTATGAATATATATTTGCTGAATTTGTATAATGACATATGTACACATGATTGTTTGGTATTGGTAGAAACTGTAATTAGATGATGGGGTCTGTCATAATTTCATAAGCAAACAGAGCAGATCCTGATCAGACGGCTCCTACAGGAGCCGTCTGATCTGGGTCTACTCTGTTTGCAAAGACATAAAAATGTGTTTGTATGAAGGAAAGGGTTAATGGCTGGATTTATTTGCAATGTAATAAGGTCATCTATTCCCCCGAGGCCGCCTTATATGATGACACAGCAGTATAACATGAATTGCCATCGATCTACTAATTATCGCAGATGGTGTTATGATACATGTACAATGTACTATTATTATAGATATTACAATACAAAATGTGATTTCGATCTGCTAAATGAATTATTCAGACTCGGGTAAATCACACGACGATCTCTGGTCACAGGGTGCAACAATTAGATATTGAAGGACCAAACTCGTCTAACCCTTCACTCGATACAAATCATTTCTGTGCCCTTGTAAACAGAGTAAACCCATATCAGACGGCTCCTGTAGGAACCGTCTGATCAGGTTCTGTTTTGTTTGCTTATGATATAATATAGATAGGATGTACAGTTTCTGCCATGGCCAAAACTCCAGATGTATCTATGCTATTACAACTATTAATCTAATTAATAATAGCTATTAATAATCATGACGTGGTTATTTTTACATTCATGAATATTCATCAAGAAAAGGACCAAACGGTCGGTAAAGTAAATGAAACAGTAGAATCCCATTAAAGCGACTATCTAATACCTATAGAAGTAGGTGGTAGCTTAATGCTTCAGCAAACGTCGTGCAGCTCTCTGCATAATTATCGTTCTTCCAGTATTAAGATACCGCCTGTCTAAAGACCCATATTAGACTTGTTTGTGTTGGTCATTGAACAAAAGTTTTATTGCTGGTATTAGAAAACTGATGGCATGTCATAAGAGAGGTATCATCGTAATTATACAGCAAGGTTGACCACAATCAGTCGCTACATGGTCTACACTGTTTGACACTCACCAGCAACTTTCAAGTATATAATTTGCCATATTGACAAACGACTTAGACACTAAGAAGTGTGGAGCGGTTGAAATTATGATGGGGCGGCATTAACCCTTATCCCACTGTCAAATATGATGTCTGCTTATTATGCTTAATATTTTGACTGCTTCCTATTCGATCACGCATTTGAGCAACTATTGACCGAGTGTCAAACAGCTTGGATCCTAATGAGACGCCCAGTGTGACACTGCGTCTCATCTGGATTCAAGCTGTTTTCAAATGCGAGTCAGGTCGCATAATGGTTAATCCAATTTTGCCCAGTATCTTTAAACAGCGACATAGGCAAACAATGGGTACCCAGATTAGAGAGCTTCTGGAGGAGCTTTCTGATCGAAGCCAGTTTTGTTTGTTTAACAAATAATTTTCCATAGGTGATATCGGCGAATGAAGTCTTACAGGAGGGCCCATGAAATTACAAATAGACGAGTCTGTATATTTAGGCAAGTGCACTCAAAATGAGGCTTTACCCTTTCCCTAAACATCATGTTTTAATGCATTTGCAAACAGAGAAGATCCAGATCAGACGGCTCCTGTAGGAGCCGTCTGATATGGATCTGCTCTGTTTGCTTATGGAATTATAATAGAACTGGCTATACAGTGCCTACCTATACAAAAATAGTGTATGTAAATATGTCATTAAAAACCTAAGCTAATAAATATTCATGGCGTCATTGCTTTCTTACATGGGTATTTGACAGAGAGATGGTTGAATGGGCTAAAATAGGACAAGTATATTACTATTCTGTTTGTTTTCCTAAGTTTTAGACTGGAACAAGTCAAAATGACACAATTTCACGCTGGACACCTAAACTATATTTCTCTGTTAAGGTCGGTGTACTGTGTGATGTTTTCTGAAGTTTTAGGCTGAAACAAGTCAATTTGACACAATTTCACTCTGGACACCTAAACTATATTTCTCTGTTAAGGTCGGTGTACTGTGTGATGTTTTCTGAAGGTTTTAGGCTGGAACAAGTCAATTTGACACAATTTCACACTGGACACCTATAACTATATTTCTCTGTTACGGTCGGTGTACTGTGTGATTTTAGACTGGAACAAGTCAATCTGACACAATTTCCCCCTGTATAACTAAACTGTATTTATTTCTGCTCTGGTCAGTATACGAGTACTGTATGATTTCTGAGGGTTTTAGACTGGAACAAGTCAATTTGACACGTCCCGTTACACACTTTATGGGACCCTAATTGTATTGACATTTTAACTGCTTACAAAGTATACATAAAACGGTCATAGTAAGTGGTCGTAAGACCTGAGAAGGTCGCGCTCTATGTCGGTCATTGTAGTTTATAGCCACCTTCTTCCTAAAGCATTTAGACGACTGTCGAAATTATACATGTAATCCACTCATGTCCTGAAACTGAAAGATCCAGTACATGTATTGACAAAGCATCCAATATTGCCCAAAACAATCAGCATTGACCCCAAACATCCAGTACAAACCAATAAACCAATTACAGTAAACCCTATAAGGGCGTTCTGCATTACTTTTGACCTGCCTTAAGCTACCACCTGCCTTACAGACCCATAACTAGCCCTTTTTTCTTGATAGTCGCTTAAGACATGTTCTACTGTATTCTGATCCGACACTGAGTTACATTTACCAAGAATAAACACTACAGTAAACCCTCTCTATAACGACCACTAATTCAATTGTGTTAATTAGTTGGTATTTAGGACATGTGGCTGCTTGTAAAACAGAACGCTCCTAGAGGGCTGCTTAAAGCAATGTGAAAGTAAAACAGAACGCTCCTGTAGGGGCGTTCTGTTTTACTTTCACCTTGCTTTAAGCAGTCACCTCCTTTTAACACAAAACACTTGATGTAATTTTGTGGCCGTAATAGGGAGGTCTTGGACGACTGACAATCGTCTCTTCAATACATAATACAGATGTCAACGTCTAATCTGTATCCACACTATCTATAAAGCAGTCACATATTCGCCAGTAGTGTTCTACAGGTTACAATGTCACCCAGTAAGGACTCAGCTTGACCTTGAACGTGTCGAGTAAATTATCGTCTGCATGTATCATCATCTACAAACAACGTCATCAGATTCAAAAACAAATTTACATCATCACAATCACAGCGTCACACAATGTGGATCAGCGTCATACCTGGATTCAGTTACAATTATCCAACAGTACCAAAGTGTACATGTATTTTTGTTACATGTAGGGCAGTAGACAAGTTGCGTACCGTTCTGTCAAATTCTCTTATTTCTCAGCTAAACCCTATATTGCTGCTACTCATTAGAATCGCCTCGGAGAGACAATTCTTATGACTATCAGCAAGATAGGGTATGACGGAGAAAAAATAGTTTACTTAGAATTTCTATATACTCCTCTTATATACATACAACTTTAGATATCTACAAAACTTTTACATGTACACATAGTAGGGCAGTGAAAGTGTAAGCCCCTGAGCTCAAACGTAAATAATAGCCACAATAACGTAAGAGAATTGTGATTGAACTCTTTCGCTGCCAATGTCGCATCTGTGATTACCTATGCAAACAGTTTGGATCCAGATGAGACACCCGAGTCACTCGGCGTCTTATCAGGATTCAAACTGTTTGTCATTGTGGAACTGGTTTGTTGAAAGAAAAGAAGAGAAAATTAAACAAACGAAACTTGTAGCAGACGACAAATTTTGCAGACGAGAAAATTTAGCAGCGTAATAGTTAACCTTTGGTCTGCTGGAAAAGGTTTTGTTTACTTAAAAATCCATCCGCTTCAACTTTCAAAACGTACTGTAAACCCCTTATAAACTGATAACTCAGGAGGTCAACTTCTTGGTCTTTATGACAGGTGGTAGCTTAATGCAGGGTAAACGTTACACAGAGAGCTCCTACAACATCACATTGCTTGTGAATATTAACTGTTTAACCCTTTCGCTGCCAATGCCGGATCTGTGATTACCTATGCAAACAGTTTGGATCCAGATGAGACGCCGAGTAACTCGGCGTCTCATCAGGATCCAAACCGTTTGTTACTGTTACTATGTTTTTGAAACAAAAATGAAGAAAATCAAAAGAATCAAAATTTGTAGCAGACGACAAAGTTAGCAGACGACAGAGTTTGGCAGCGAAAGGGTTAACGCGTATGTATTACGCGACTAGCTTGCAGTTTAGGAGAACCCGTGTTAAGCTTTCCGAACAGTTTTGGACCAACTCGGCGTCTCATTCGGTTCAAAACGGGTTGACTTTCTTTACCGGACTTTTCTATATTCATGTAAGAAATAATAACTATAATGGATATTAAATTGCTGACGTTTTAATACGGGTTTACAATGGCATTATGAACATGGGAAGATTTAGCAACGGCAGATATTGTAGAATCAGATCTGTATAATTTCACAAGCAAACATAGCAGACCCTGATCAGACGGCTCCTCATGTAGGAGCCGTCTGATCAGGGTCTGCTATGTTTACACCCCTGTTTGTAATTTAGGCGTCGAATTGCGTCTATATCACGTAAAGGGTTATGCGACCATTAAAATAATTACAATTCTGGGTCTTTAAGGCAAATAGAAACCTAATACTTTAAACCTTACAATGCTGCATTTTCAAATAGACTATTTAAACCTTCAAACAGGTCAAGCTTACGGTGAATATATCGAGATTTCTTTTAAATAAAAGTGTAACATGACAAACAGTGCACACCCTGATGAGAGGGCTCCTCTACTCCCATCTGGGTCAACTCTGTTTGCAAAGGACATCGTTCCCCACATATTGTAAGGGTTAACTCATGCTGCTACTTATTGTCGCATGCACAATGTGTCGTCTGCTTCAAATTTCTCCATTTTTGTTTTAAAAGAACATAATCACAGCATCAAACAGTTTGGTGCCTCATCTGAAGCCAGACTGGTTGAAAAGGTAATCATCGATCCGAACATTGCAGTGAAAGACTCCTATGTGTAGGGATCGCTTAAAACATATTTTACGGTAACATGACGTTGTTGGCGTCAATTCCCTACCCCTTACCTTACTATCCGCGGGACGCGCATAAATTTGCAAACAGCTCGGATCCAGATGAGACGCCGAGTCTGGATCCAAGCTGTTTGACATTCGGTCAAAAGTTTCACAAAAGTTCGATCGAGTCGGAAGTTGTGAAAATTGCACCAGATCCAATGTTGAGCGGACATTTTGTTTTTGTAGTGCATGGGGACAACTACCTAGTGCGTCAGGTTAGGAGCGACGATAGTTACAGCTACCACAGAAAACGTAAAGCAGACCACATCAATACATGCCCTATAGACATCGCTGAGTGCCATTTGCTATGAATTGTCGTCTGTTTTGACGAGTTTTCATGGCAATGTGTTTGAGATCTTGAGAAGATGAGTAAGATATGTTCAGTATTGGTTTCGGGATTCACGTATTGTTCAACTGGCGAATTACAAACAGTTTGTTCAGGGTAACCTGACGTCACATCAGGGTCCAAATTGATTGTTACTGTGATAACTAGTATTTTTAACAAAAACAAAACTAGAAATTGAAGCAGACGACAAAGCGGACATGTTACTCGCAATATACGTAATCCGTAATCATTCTCATGCTGAAAAAAAATGAAGTGTGCTAAAATCCCAACCTGTTACATTTTTACATACATCAAATTCCATCAAACTTTTAAATACGATTGACCGATTGTCTAACAACTTAGATCCTAATGCAACGCCAAGTTACTCGGCGTCTCATCTCCATCCAAGCTACAGTAAAACCTCTCTATAACGGCCACTTAATTGTGTTAATTAGTTGGTATGTAGGGCAGGCGGCCGCTTAAAGCAAGGTGAAAGTAAAACAGAACGCTCCTATAGGAGCGTTCTGTTTTACTTTCACCTTGCTTTAAGCAGACACCTGCCTTTAACACAAAATATTTGATGCAATTTAGTGGCCATTATAGAGAGGTTTTACTGTAGTTGCAAATGCCAGTGTAGCAACGCTTAGCATGAGAACAGTTAAGTGTCATCTGTGATGTAAGGCAGTAATTAGCTGACGACAGTTGACAACGTTAGTCACACAGATTGTAACCATCCGGGCACTTAGTCTAATCGGCTATACTCGGTTGCACTTGAGAGAGGAAGCAAATCCATGGGAATTATACATGTATTTATTGAAATGTACAATGAAACCCCCTATTATCCCACCATTCAAATTAGTATTGTTCTAAAATGTGTCACTACACACATCTAGACACAGAAACAACATGCGACAGCTTAATGCACGTAGAAAGAAATGCTGAAAGCTCCTACGGGAGCTTGCGGCATTACTTTAGACCCACAATAAGCTGTGAACCTGAGAAATTGTCCAGATTACAAATCGGATGACTCGATCCTCCGTTATTTCGAGGTAATTTGTATGGGTAGTTGTGCTGATTAACGTCCGTTTCTGCCAATTACGGTCCCTTGAAACTGTACAAGCTGGTGAAAACCTTCCACAGTGACTGGTATAGCAAATAGAGCAGATCTTAATCAGAGAGGGCCGTCGTGTATAGGATGGCACTTTTTTTTTTACAATGGATTGATCCGTTACCTGGTGAACATTCGTGTGAGAAATAATGACATCAAGCAGAGGTTCACTAATTAAACGTTTTCAAAAATAACTCCTTTATTTCTCCATCAAACCATATACCGTGATTACTCTTTAGAATCGCCTTCGAGACGATTCTAAAGAGTGGTCACAGTATGGGGTTTGGTGGAGAAATAAAGGAATTATTCTTGATTTTTTAAATTTACGCATATTATCTGGACCCCTGATACAGTAACCCGGATGCTCTATTTAGTATCAATGCCGGCATGCAAGACAGTAGGTAGCTTAATGTAGGATGAGGATCATGCAGGGAGCTTAAATGCAGCTACAGATTACAAGTTGTTGCAACGGGTTATCTCTTCGCAATATCATCCTGAGTGTTTTTATCGAACTATTTCCAAACATACTCTTTTAATTTCCTATTCGCCAGCGGCCACGAGTCAAAATTTCTTATCAGTTCCTTTAACCCATTACCTCATAGGCTAAGAACTGTATTATTCAAGTATTAGAATAAAATATATTTTCTTTATCATATCGGATACTGTACAAGACTTAGTGTCAGACAGTTTAGACTATCATCCGACAGGCTTTGCAAATAGTTTGGATACAGATCAGACAGCGAGTAACAGCGAGTAACTCGGCGTCTCATCATGATCCCAGCTAGTGTCACTCGGTCGGTAGTTTGTGAAAATGAATGGGATTGAGTGAAAATCGCAGAAAATCAGACTCTGAGCTGACTTTCCTTTTTAGTATGGTATCCCTTTCCCATATCCATTAAAGAAATAATGACGTCATGAATATTAAATTATTTATATAATGCCATTATGGCATATGAAAACATGACATTTTGACTCAGACAGCAATTGTAGCATCAGCTCTATAATTATTATACCGTAAGCAACCAGCGCATACCGATCAGACGGTTCCTATAGGAACCATCTAATCTGGGTCTACACCGTTTGCAAAAACGTAGAAACGCGTTTATATGAAGGAAAGGATTAAAGGACAAAAGTTGTCGAAAGCGGCAGTTGGTCTAGATCAGCAATGTGTGTGAATCAATACAGAATTTCCTCATTGGGCGATTTGTTATGAATAAAACATATCTCCTCATAACTTGACAAAAAATTAACCCTTCTGCTAAGAGCGACATGTCATGCATTTGCAAACAGCTTGGACCCAGATGAGACGCCGAGTAACTCGGCGTCTCATCAGGATCCAAGCTGTGTGCCACTCAGTCAATAGTTTTACAAAAGTTAAAATAGTTGAAAGTGATTGAAATTGTAGCAGGACAGAGTTTGAACAAACTTAATTGTTTTCAAAGCTGGGTAAGTGTTAATATGAACAACTAATCATGATGTCGAAAATGAAGCTATAAATAATGTCTATTTTTAGAAGCTGGTACACCTTAATATTGTTTAGTTAGATTAATAGTTTGAAGCTATACAGAGGTGTCGCTGTAGTTACACGGAAGTTATTTGCAAAAAGGACTGTCACGTTCTTTTTTATCTGCATCGACTCGCGAATAAATCCCGCCATGAGTGCGTCTATCCCCCATGGGAAAAGGCAAAAAGTGTTGAACCAGACTTCCCGCAGTGCAATAGACACAGATTCTACAATGTGGTTTCTACAAAGTAACTTCTCTAATTATTCTAGATAATCTGACAAGCAAGCTTAGGCTAACAGTGCAGACTCAGACCAAACTCCTGCAGGAGCAGTTTGATCAGTGTCCATAGTATTTGCTTCTTTATCAGACTAATTGAAAATTTATCAAAATAGCGCCAAATTGATCTATTCGGCTTCACCAACTCGGCTTTTCATTAGAACACTCAGTCAAATGTTTCTAAAACATTTTAACCGATCCTAAGTACAGTAAAGTATCGCTAAAACAACCACTCTAAATAAGTCTAATTCTGGATTTTTAAAACAGGTGGTAGCTTAATAAAGGAACTAAGTTATTAAGAAAGCTCCCACGTGGGCTTTCTGCATTACTTTTGCCACGCATTAAGTAACCAGGTGCTTTTACAGACTCGTATGTTAATAACTTAAATGATGACATTAGCGAGACTTTACTGTAGTATAGATCTGAGAAGACTATCAGAGCTACAGATAAAGGTGAATATCCAAAGACTAAACTCGTCATTTCTCCACCAAAGCCTTCGAGACGATTCTAAAGAGTGGTCACAGTATAGGGCTTTGGTGGAGTTATAAAGGAGCGATTCCTGAAAATGCTTAAAATTTACGTATCTTATCTGGACATCTGGTTGATAGTTTTAGCAGACATCATTTGTTTTCAGCCGACTGAGAGTTAAGTATCAGTCACATTAGTTTAGTCGCATTAGATTGCCCTTAAAGCCTTAACCCTTCTCTTGCTGAATTTTAAAATACATTTCTTCTTCTTTACCCATGTCCTGTGGTATAATTACATATATCTTCCCTGTCCTACAATTATTTCGCTGTGCAATCACTGCTGTAGAGTGCACTGGTTGCACAATCAATTTGTAAATAATGCAGACCCTGATGAGACAGCTCCTGCAGGAGCTGTCTCATCTGGGTCTTCACTATTTACAGGTAGGTATATTGACGTGAACAGCAAGCGAAGGGTTAACATTTATACTAAAACAACGTCAATTACGATACCTTTATACTGCATTTATAAACTTTACTTTGATTCGCCTACTTGTTTTTAATTCAATACCCAGTGGCAAACCGTTTGAATCCTGTTGAGACAATAAGTTAACTCGGCTTCTGATCTGGCTGGCTCCACGCTGATGGCAAATGGAAATCAAGCCGGACTTAGCGACAAAATGGTTTCGCTGCCAAATTTTGTCGTCTGCAACCTTTGTCGTCTGCTACAAAATTTTCACTGTTTTTAGTTTTCTTATTTTTTTTGTTTAAAAAAACAGTAACATTAACAAACAGATTGGATCCTGATGAGACGTCGAGTTCTGTATTCCGAACTGTTTGCATAGGTAATTACAGATGCGACATTGGCAGCGAAATACATGTAGTTAAAGCGCAATTTGATGTTATCTATACAATTTAATTACAGTACTAACATCGAATCCTTAATTCTAACTGGTTCCCAGCACGCTATATGTTCTTGATAACTGTTGCAAACGCCTGAATCCAAGACGAGACGCATGGTCTCTAGGGTCAACTGATATGAAACTCGTATCGTGATTTTGAAGAGAAACAGTGAAATGAAGCTTCTGAGTTAATGCATATTTGGCCACCATTTTAGCATGTTACGGGTCAATTTGTGATTACCTTTGCAAGCAGTTTGCATCTAGATAAGACGCCGAGTTACTCTGCGTCTGATCTGAAAACAAACTTTTCGAAAGATGGATTATATTCACCATGCACTTACTGTAAAATAAACAAATAAAAGCTGTGCTTTAAAATATAAAACGGTCCAATATTCGGGTTGGCAAAATCTACTCAGCAAGTTAATGCCATTTGGATGACGTCATGTTCGAGTAACCAGTCAAGACATAGCACTGTTACAGAAAACATATAATTGAAGAGCCCTTTTTCTGTCAATACATTATGGAAACGAACCTTCGAAATTAATGGTCAATTACGGTCAATGAAAATGGTGTTCCAATAAATTGCAAACAATGTATAGCAAGACCAGTCACCAAGTCGGAGAATGGCAGCTTCGGACATCGGCTATATAGTGTCAAAATTGATTATTGTAACGCATTTTCCCCGAGTCTGCGACATTATTTTTGGCTTTTGAAGTAGTAATTAGGTGTCATTGGGTACACTGTCTGGTATGTTTGGTCCTATCATTACGTTACTGCTTACATTACTAGACGAGATGATTATCAGATAAATTAATATCTTACTATAAGAGGCATACTGATCTATTAACCCTTCGCTTGCTATTCACGTCAATATACCTACCTGTAAATAGTGAAGACCCGGATGAGACAGCTCCTGCAGGAGCTGTCTCATAAGGGTCTGCACTATTTACAAGTTGATTGTGCAACCAGTGCACTCCATAGCAGTGATTCCACAGCGAAATATTTGTACACAGTGAATATATATGTAATTATACAACAGGACATGGGTAAAGAAGGAGAAATGCGTTTTAAAATTCAGCAAGAGAAGGTTTAAAATCTTTTATTTCTCAGCCAATTAATCCATATCTTGATGCTACTCAATAGAATCGCAGGAAACACATTTCTAATGAGTAGAAGCAAAACAAGATTTGGCAGAGAAATATATAAAAATATTTCCCTTAGATACGCACTTATCTACAACTCAAGACGGGTTACAAACAGTGTAGACCAAAAACAGACGCAGCGTCAATTAAACGTCAGTTGATCTTGGTCCCTGTTTGCAAGTTTCGATACACATTAACGCACGAAGCCTTTATTAAGTACTTCGCTGTCAACTTTTGTCGTCTGCAAACTTTGTCGTCTGCTACAATTTTCTTTTTTTCTTCATTTTTTGTTTCAGAAACAGTCATAGTAACAAACAGTTTGGATCCTGATAACAAACAGTTTGGATCCTGATAACAAATAGTTTGGATCTTTAAGGAGCCGTCTGATCAGGGTCTGCTCTGGTTACTTGTGGAATAATGTAGATCTCCTTCCACAGCTTCTGCTTTGGCAAACATTTCATGTGTTAATACAGTAAAACTTCTCTATAATGGCCACTAAATTGTATTGATTAGTTGGTATCTAGGGCAGGTGGCTGCTTAAAGCAAGGTGAAAGAAAAACAGAACGCTCCTATAGGAGGCAGGTGGCTGCTTAAAGCAATGTGAAAGAAAAACAGAACGCTCCTATAGGAGCGTTCTGTTTTACTTTCACCTTGCTTTATGCAGCCACCTGCCTTTAACACAAAATCATTTATGTAATTTAAGGACCGTTATAGAGGGGTTTTACTGTATACCATTTTAAACATTAATCTAATCAATATGCATGGTGTCTTTGTTTCCAACATGAATATTCATGGAGTAAAGGGTTATACGTCGATAATCATAATCAACCAAGTATTTTCTCGCACTGAATGTTGAAATTATCTAGAGGTTGGGTTTGGGTGGTAGATTAATATACAAACCGTGCCTTTTTCTGGCAATTCTGTGGAAAATTGCATTGTAAGAAATGGGAATAGTTTTGCGTGTAATACTCTATGGTTTGGAGAGTATTTTAGCCCCATTTTAACATGTTTTGCATTTGTTAGCATTTTAATCAAAGGTTGGCGTCTTTTGGAAGTTTCTTCCCAAACAATGGGGGAAATGTTAGCCAATTTGCATTGGGAATTGGTCATTTTAACGAACTCATGTAGACGCTAGAAAAGGGCCTGCAAGCATGTTTTCTTATGATGAAAATACATCACTCCTGATTCTAATATTTCGACACTATTTGGCTCTTTTCAAGGAATGAATTGTTCATTGAAAACACGTCCAGTATGGTCTACATATTAGACTCAGATGTTAATGTATCAGAGCTACATATAAAGGTGCGTACTCAAATACTTAAATGGGCATTTCTTCATCAAACCATATGTTGTGACCACTATTTAGACTCGTCTCTTCGAGACGATTCTAAAGAGTGGTCAAAGCATATGGTTTGGTAGATAAATAAAGAAGTTAATCTTGAAAATGTTTTAATTTACGCATCTTAATCTGGACCTCTAATGTATACATGTACATGTATATAATGTATCCATTACCCTTTATGGAATGCGTTTATGTAATGAATAGTATGAATACTATTATGTTTAAGCTCAGTGGCTATGCCAGGCATTTGTACAACTACAAAAGCGTGAAATGTATTTCGTATATTAAACTTCCTTTTCTCAGTATAAATACCGAAATGATAACACACCCACTCGTGAGTTACATATCTAAAACGTAAGACCATACAGTTGTCATGTTTGAAATTGACGCACGAATGAACCACGAACAGGCGTGTTAACGAATTGAATATCACTATCTGCGGTATATTAACAGTAAAACCTGCCTAAAATCACCTTAAGGATGATTATTAAGTTCAGGTTATTAGACAGACGGAAGCTTAATGCATGAAAAAATAATGCAAAAAAGCTCCGTTGAAGCTTTTTGCATTACTTTTGACATACGATAAGCAAAACTCATCTGCTTTTTAAGAGACGGCTGTGGTCGCTAAAACAGCGTTTATTGTATTCATGTGATAGACCTAACGCTTTCCGTACTATTACGGACTTTTCTCACGGTTTGGATCCAGATAAAACATCGAGTACATCGGTATTCCAGTAGGATCCAAACTCTGTGATACACTGACACTGCTTATGAAGAAGGAGTTTGAGGATTAAAGCAAGCAGCATTTTTCTGATGAAAGATTTACTTACTAAACATTCACATAACATTCAAATAGTTATTCATGCGACTTTATGTGGGTCCTCATCCTGTTATTAACATTTAGCATACTGATTTAACTATGACGCATCTTCACTTGTTTTCAAAATTGAACTACCTTGCAGTTCTTTTCAAAAACACTATCAGAGAGTCAAACTGTTTGGATCATGATGAGACGCCGAGTTACTCGGTGTCTCATCTGGATCCAAACTGTTTGTAGAAGTAATGATGGATCTGCCCACAGCAAGTTAAAGACTAAATATTCTACTTTAATATCTGCTATTACTATATTCTGCTGTAATTTTTGCTCACTTTCGATTCGTTCAACCATTTAAAAACTATTTCACCGAATTTCGAGCAGCTTGGGCCTGGATGTGTCGGCTTGGACCTGGATGTATCGGTATTGGGTCACAAAACTCAGTATAAGAGTTAAGACAATATACACATTACATTAAGTACTTAAGTCTTTACAACAAAATAAAATGGTTCGCTTTCTATATCCTCAGCGAAGGTGCATTTAACCCTTTCCCTGTTCTGTGTTTATTTCAAATTTCAATACCTACTGAATATTCATGGTCAGGGTAGTTACAATGAAATATGGAAGGTGAAACATTGTAGCCATTTTAGAAACTAAAGAAAAAGATCTATCAAAACCCATTATCAAACAGGACAGATCCTGATCAGACGATTTTTACGAGAGGTCTGATCTGGATCTACTCTGTTTGCAACTGTGTGAAAAGGCGTTTTAATGAAGGAAAGGGCTAATTCAGTGTATTACACATCAACAGAAATAGGCTTTCAAGAACGTTGGTGTCAACAGTCGGAACAGTTTTACACGCTACTGGTGGGACTGCTGATCGAACCAGTGACCAATTTTGTAATGCAACATCAACTAACCCTCGTCCCGCTATCAGCGACCTCACGCCATTTGCAAACAGCTTGAATCCTGATGTGACACCGAGTACCGCGGCGTCTCATCGCGGTCCAGGCTGTTTAACCCTTTACTCCATAAATACGCTTTTCTACGGCTTTGCAAACAGAGTAGACCCAGATCAGACGGCTACTATAGGATCCGTCTGATCAGGGTCTGCTCTGTTTGCTTATGGAATTATATAGATCTGATTCTTTAGTATCTGCTATTGTCAAATATCCGAAGTTCATGTACATGTATATAAAAATTATCTAATTAATATTCATGATATCATTATTTCTTACACGTATATTCATGGAGTAAAAGGTTAAAGTTCGATCAATATTTCCTCAAATCGAAAGTAGTTAACAGAATTTAGCAGACGTGTTTGCACCAGGACAAATGTTAACTATACTCCACCATTATCCCATTACCTCCTAGGCTATTTCTAGATACAACCTCTTTGAATTTATCTACCGAAAAGGAGCATTAATTAGAGAAAAGGAAAATTTTAGAATTTTGTAGTTTGAAACCATTGTGATAAATAGAGCATTTGCTCCTATAGGAGCAAATACTCTATTTATCACAATGGTTTCACAAAATGACTTTTACAGAGTCGTCAAAAGTCGTCAATATGAGGGAAATGGTTATACAACAAAATGTATTTACAAGAAACAGAACAAAACACCCACTGTTACTGTGTTTCGTCATCTGTCAATACTAGGGTATTTCTGAACACGTGTGTTATCGGGGAGGACCTTTATCAGGGATCATTATCAATGAATCTTTTCAGTCTCGCTTACTTGTGCTTTTAAATGCATTGCATACTAGAATGTGTATCATGATATCACTACCTTATAGCCATTGGCGTAAGTTACACATACACAATAAATGCACACATGGAAAGTGTTTTTCATTGAGAACTCTTAAAGATTGTTCGTTACTGTCACTATTCATTGAGCATATAAAAGGAAAAGAGGTACCATGTGTGCCATGACCTAAAACATTTAACATACATACAACCATTCAAGAACAAAACAAACATTGTTAGGTAATTGGAAAACACTTATAACTCTTCGACTGCTGACTATTCAACGTTGATCGACAAACCAGTGTTTAACCATAGAGTTATTCAGTAAAAGGCATACATCTGCATGAGGATTATGAATTGCGAATGACAACAGTGCAGACTCTGATCCGAATATTCCCATAGGAACCCTCTGATCTACGTTTACACCGTTTCTAAATGCCAGTACATTATTTTCACACGATCAAAGGTTTACAACACACTTCCCTGCATTTGAAGGCTTAGTTGTAATGCGGTCATGAAATATATGCACCTGCAGATAAACAAGAGACCTCTAGCTGTATATTCATTTTTCATTGGTGTTGAAACTATTGGAGCCATGCTTTGAGACTGAAGATCCTTACCCCCACTGTGACAAAATAATGCTTGTTCCTATTTATATACAGTAAACGTTCAAACCTCTCTATAACGGCCACTAAATTGTGTTAATTGGTTGGTATTTAGTGCAGGTGGCAGCTTAAAGCAAGGTGAAAGTAAAACAGAACGCTCCTATAGGAGCGTTCTGTTTTACTTTCACCTTGCTTTAAGCAGTCACCTGTCTTTACACACAATACTTGATGTAATTTGGTGGCCGTTACAGAGCGGCTTTACTGTATATGTAAAACTATTAGCCGAGAGTCAACAGTTTGGATCCTGGTGAGACACCGAGTTACTCGGCTTCGCATCAGGATCTAAGCTGTTTGCAAACGTGATTCGTGTCGCAAATACTGGGACAAGGTTTAACACATTATTTTATAGTAAAAATAAACAGAGCACAGTAGGAGGAGTGTTAACAGTTTCCTTCATATAAACGCGTTTTTCTGCATTTGCAAACAGAGTAGACCCAAACCAGACGGCTCCTATAGGAGCCGTCTGATCAGGGCCTTCTCTGTTTGCTAATGGAATTTGATAGATCTGATTCTTTACTTTCTAAAATGGCTACAATGTTGCACCTTTCATATGTCATTATAACCATTTTGTCAATACATATTCGGTGGGCATTGAACTGTGGAATAAACATAGAACAGGGAAAGGGTTAATCGTGAAGTGGTTGTTGTAAAGATAGTTTGCCTTTATCTAATCACATTACACTGCAGTGTCGCTCCTGATAAGACGACTTACTTACAGAACAGTAATTGGTGTGGGTCTACACTGGTTGGAATTGTGTCAGTCAAAGATGTAGATAAGGTGCATATTGCTATATCAAAATATCTTTTATCTCAACACCTCAACTTGCTGCTACTCATTACAATTATTAACAGCATGATAGAGTATGCAGGAGAACAAGATGAAAATAATAAATTTAGATTTCCTAAAACGTCGTTTATCGACAGCTCTGTATAATTTTATATATTCGGCAACGTGTCACAGAGCTACAGATAAAGATGCGTACCCAAATACTAAAATCGTCATTTCTCCACCAAACCCTCGAAGAGACGATTCTAAAGAGTGGTCACAGTAGAGGGTTTGGTGGAGAAACAGTGGAGCTATTCTTGAAAATGTTTCAACTTACGCATCCTAGTTGTACCTCTGTTGTCATATATATTTGGACCAATTCACACTCACCTGGTATGCGTCAGGGATATTGACAACCTCTCCGGTCTTGGCTACGTATCCAATTATACCAGTTCCCCATGGAACCCGAATCTCCTCCTTCCCGTTGGAGATCTCCTCCAGGGACGAGCGACCGTTCACGTCAAACAGTTTGGCCGCGAGGTACGGTTCGTTAGTACCCTTACCTTGCACAAGAAACAGAGAACACCTGTCGGCATTTAACAGTATGCAACAGTTGTTGAGAATTTTATAACACAAACTAGTAACATCCAGGTCGTTACAGATATCGATAACCAACTCGTACATCAATTCCTTTTCGTCTAATTCTTTTAATTGACTCCTTGTCCTGCTGAAGAGCCGACCTTGTGACGGAGAGTTTGCGATAGGGGACGGCCCCAAGAAGGTAGGAATGCCTTCAACTGTGCTCACGATTGGGTTCAGTATACCCCCTTTCTCAAACTCTTGAGCTGAAATCTTCCGCACCGGTGTATTCGCACCAGAGTTATTCTTTGAATTGTTTTTAGAACCGCCGGTAGAGTTGGTGCCAGATTGCAAGAGCCCGGCCGTGTTCGAGATAGCATGTGAGATCAACCACCCATCTACCATACTCCGCTTGGCCTTTCGAGCAAAGTAGTCGTGGACAAAATCCGGATGTTCATCCAGCCACTTTTCGGTTTTAACATACTCCTCCCTAATACTAGGAGGAAGAGGGTCCTTATCCTGCAAACCCTCAGCCATGATGGCATCTGTGCCCTTCCACTGGGGCCTCTTGAACAGCAGGCGAGGAGGAAACGACTTACGCGTCCTACCTCGGAAACTGTGGGGCTCCAGTTTGCTGTACGACAGTATACCCCGAACTCTTCTATAGATAGCCTCGCTTCACTAGGCAATTAACCGACCCGGGACAAACAAAATCGATTTTAAAATATTTGCGAATGCACTATATGAAATAATGTATGTATACACAATACACACAATGCCCAAGGTGTATCAATACCTAGGTTCGACCTTTTAGTTGTCCGCGACCTTATACAATAACATAAAGACAAACCAAATCCACGACCGGTTATTAAATCCCCTCTGGATTAGATACTAAGTGTTCAACTCTCACCAGTTGGCCGATTTCTCTCGAGGCCACTGCACACATACCTTGTTCTGAATACACATAAACATTACCAACTTTTAATCGATTGAAGACAATCAGAGTGGAAAATAATATATCCGGTAAATAGTTCACTTCTCTCTCAAATCTCTGTGTACTTAACGTATAACGAAAGTGTACGCATCTCTCGACTCCTTTAAACAAAAACTTTGACTTTTACGCCCTGCGTGTGTATAGTATTTTACACCTGGCCCGCACGAATGTACTTAAATCCGCCAAAATCAATCCTACACACGTTGTGAATCATTCATGATGGCAAGGGATAGCGACAGTCTGTAAACGTCGATTATGGCTAAGTTAAACCCTGTAAAATCTATTTCATTACTGCGCTTGTATTGTGTGTACCTAACTAGATGAAAACACAAGCTATACACAGATCTGTTTACCTCCCGTATCTCGATTCTATCTCCAGCTGATCCCCCTTTAACGTATTGGAATCCCGAGTTCTCCTGGCTCTAAAATTTCCAACTGAACAGATCTCCAGTGATACTGTAAACCTAAATACTTCCTCACTGCAGTCAAAGATCGCCGCCGTAATTCCTTTCTATATTATCCGATTTTTCCCGAGCGTGCATCAACTGCCGGTCTGAAAATTGAAATCTAGTCTGTCGTACATTTATCCCTGCTAGTGGATGTTTCCAATTTGATATCGCATTTCGTAGACAGTGAAGCTGAGAAATTTGCGCGTCGTCTCATCCATCCGACGCATTGGTACCGCACTATGATCAGAAAGGCTTTTCTTTAATTCCCTGACCGGTGCATCATTAACTCCCATCAAACTATAAACTCTTTCGTTGCCAAATTTTGTCGTCTGCAACCTTTGTCGTCTGCTGTCGTGTTCATTTTTTACATTTCTTTAACTTTGTTTCAAACAACATAGTCATAATAAAAAAAACCAGTTTGGATCCTGATGAGACGCCGAGTTATTCGGCGTCTCATCTGGATTTAAACCGTTTGCATAGATAATCACAGTTGCGATATTGGCAGCGAAAGAGATCGTCCTTAGCTTGTTGAGAAAAGTTTGCTTAAACGCTGGTCTACTACGCTTTGTATTAACTTATATCAGAATCTGTTGACTAATTATCAAACAGCATGGATCCTAATGAGATGCAGAATTACTCGCCGTCTAATCTGGACCCAGGCTATTTGCAAATGCATGTCAGGTCGAAATAAACAGCCATAGGGTTTATTACTTGTGTGTTTTTTCAGACAGCTTCTCGGCAATGAGACAATGTTAATTGAGAATACACTGGATGTCACTAATAGAACATTAGCTTAAATGTACACAGTGCATACCATGATCCTGGAAAATGTTCCGTGCTACCTTATCCCGGTGATATCCTCGTGGTAAAATCCTCTGAAACTGACTTGGACATCAAAGGGTTCGGTTCGTTTATCAAATACTATCACCGGCGTAAATGTGTGTGAAAACGACGATACAAGGACGATAGATGGCATAGACATTGTCAAAGCAATAAAACAAGAATGTGAGGTGTTGTATACGAAAGTCCATTCATAGGCAAATATATTATTGCCCCTACGATGTTAAACCTTTCAACGTTACAAATAACTATCGTCTGGAAAGAAATTGTCGTCTGCTTCAGTTCCAAATCACAGTTTCTATCAATTTCTTCAAACCAGTGTCAGAGCGGTAAGCAGTTTAGATGTTGATGGGACCCAGCGACTCTTGCGTCTCATATGTCTCACAGTGTGTGTAAAAGTGCTTAGTATAAATTTATTTCTAGAGAGGAAAGCGTTAGCAATGACCAATAAACGTCATTATATTACCGACATATCTCCGTATCTATCAGACTTTCTATTATTGTACAGTAAACTCCTCTAAATCGAATGTTCAAATCAGTATCAACGCTGGTCTATAAGACAGGTGGCGGCTTAATGCAGGATGGAAGTCATGCAGAAAGCTCCTCTGCATGACGGGCACCCTGCAAGTAGCCACATAAAAAACCTAAATTATTCTTTGTTAAGTTTCTATTTTATAGGGGATTTACTGTATAAATTGACAGGGTTGTAGATTATGATGTGTATTGATTTACGGACATTAATTTTAACCATTTACTCCATAAATACATCTTTATACACTTTTGCAAACGAGTAAACCCAGATCAGACGGCTCCTGAGCGTCTGATCAGGAACTGCCCGGTTTGCTTATGATATAATATAGATACCACTCTGCAGTTTTTGTCATGGTCAAAACGTCCTGTGTCCTTGAGCTATTAAAACAATTAATTTAGTTAATATTCATGACGTCATTATTTCTTATATGAATATTCATGTAGTAAAGGAATAAACTCGCTTATTTCTAAGTCAGACACTATATTTACTGCAATTCATTAAAATCGCCTCGGAAAGGCGAATCTAACGAATTGCAGCAAAGTAGAGTTTGGTGAAGATGTATTTTGATTAGAGTTGTCTTATCTACACACCTATTAGAAAACATTAACTTGTATAGATCGATATGAATCAATATGAATCTGTATAAATCATTTGTTCGGAACAGTGTTTCTGATGAATAAGCAGGCAGGCCTAGAAATACTAGTCAACATGTTTGGGATATGATCTATATTCACTTTCTCGTTAGAAGGATTATGGGTCTCCTGGTATCGATATATTTCCTAATTTTATTTCATAAATATCATTTGTGTTGTAATCAATTTTATAATGTCTCTTGAATCCATGCGTTATAATATGGCGTTTGCATGTCGTAAAAAGTGCATCCCTTTAACACATTCCCGCATAGGCTGCTTTTAGATCCAACATTTTTTAATAAATCTACCGAAAATGAGTATTTACTACAGAAAAGGAAAACTTTCAGAATCGTGTAGTTTTGCAGACATTGTGAAACCATTGCAGATGCTCTATTTATCACAATGGTTTCAGAAATTGACTTTTACAGAGGCGTCAAAACGCGTCAATATGAGGGAATGTTAAGCCTCAGTCCGCTTAAAAACAACCCTTATCTTCTACAAAATTCACTTATTTTCGATTGTGTGAGAAATCATTCATTGAGTGACAAACAGCTTGGATCCTGATAAGACATCGAGTTACTCGTCGTCACATTTTGATCAAAGCTGTTCGCAAATGCCAGACTGTTCGCTGTTAAAAGTAAAAAAAAAAGTAAAGTACCTAGTTATAGTCTA
>OY755236.1:51153290-51165790 GCA_963576725.1 Azorinus chamasolen
TTTATAATGGAACATGGACATGGAATTTGTTTTTATCCAGAGAAGGAACTGTAGAAACATCCGTTTAACTCTTTGCACGCTAAGTAATTTTTCATCTGCAACAATTGTCGTCTGCCTCAATTCTTAAAATAAACTTTCTCTCATTTCTTTGCAAAAATATGGTCAAGGTGACAAACAGTTTGGATCCTGATGAGACGCCACATTATGCGGTGTCTCATCTGGATCCAAACTGTTTGCATAAGTTATCACAGTTTCGCCGCTAGCGTGCAAAGAGTTAGTACCATCAGTAAAACAGAGCAGATCCAGATCAGACAGGGCTGTCTGATCTGGGTCTACTCTGTTTGCAAATGCGTCAAAAGGTGTCTATACGTGGGATTCTATTAACCATATACCTTATGAATGCAGTAAACCCCTTTAACCCTTCGCTTGCTATTCACGTCAATATACCTTCCTGTAAATAGTGCAGGAGCTGTCTCATCAGGGTCTGCACTATTTACAAGTTGATTGTGAAACCAGTGCACTCCACAGCAGTGTAGTTGTACACAGTGAAGATATACCGGTATGTAATTATACAACAGGGTATGGGTAAAGAAATTCAGCAAGAGAAGGGTTAAACTTGAATTCCAGTAGAAATTAATTTAGATACGTTCAGATAGGTAGATGGCTGCTTAATTCAGGGTGAAAGAGGAGCTTTCTGCATGACTTTCACCCTGCATTTAGCTGCAATCTGTCTCCAAGACCGATATCTATATGAAATTGAACGTCTGGTTTAGAGGGGTTTTACTGTTTATATAATTATGATGAAGTTCTAATCACCTTAACGTCGGGTTATACATATATCAACACCTCTCTATAACCGCAACTTAAAGAATCCGAATTTTAGATAGTTGATTGGATAGCTTAACCTTTATCCGGCTATTCGCGACCTGACCTGCATTTGCAGATAACTTATGTCCAGATAAGACACCCAGTTACTATGTGTGTAATCAAGATCCAATCTGTTTCACATTCGGTCAATAGTTTCTTAAAAGCTTCATTGATTCGGAAGTAGTCAAAACTACAAAAGATTCACATCTAAGCATTCACATTATAGTTACAATAGGGTGAGAATTAACCCTTACAATCCTGCATTTTCAAATGAACTATTCCAAAATTTAAACGGGTCAAGCCTATGGTGAATATTTAGGTATTTTTAAGAAAAGTGTAACATGACTAACAGTGCAGACCCTGATGATAGGACTCCTCTAGGAGCCCTCTAATCTGGGCCTATATTGTTTGCAAAGGAAATTATTGACTCGTTTCTAGCATTGTAAGAGTTAAAGCAGGCCAAGTTGTATAACTTGAGACTGAATTGAGCATCATCTGTTTTAAAATTCCCTCTAGGCTTAATCATTAATTGGCTTTTGAAAAGAGGTTCTATTGTATATATAAGATATCCTGTCTCTTGCGACCACAAAAATGAATAAATATAGAGGTCTATAAGAGCAGGTGGTTGTTGAACCCTTTACTCCATGAATATTCATGTAAGAAATAATGACATCATGAATATTAATTAAAGTATAACCTCTCTTAACCGGAATTCTAGTAGAGAAGATTTTAGATATTTTAGACAGGTGACTGCTTAATTCAGGTTGAAAGTCTAGGAGCTTTCTGTATGACTTCCACCCTGCATTAAGCTGTCACCTGTCTCCAAGACCGATATTTATACTAAATTTAACGTCCGGTTAAGAGAGGTTTTACTGTAGATAAGTTTTTATGATGAACCATGGCTATGGGATTTTTTAGCCATAGAAGAAACCGTAGATGGTATCTATATCATTCCATAAACACACAGAAGAGACCCTGGTCAGACGGATATTAAGAATAGGTAGTTTTTTTAACGCTGGCTGTCAACTTATGCAGAAAGCTCCTGCATAACTTTCGTCCTGCGTTAGGGTACCACCTGTATTAAAAACCACAAGAATAATACAGTAGAACCTGTCTTAAACGATCTTATAAAGGTGATTGCTTAATGCAGCACAAAAGTATAGGAACTTTGTGCATTACTTTTGACCTGCATTCAGCTACCACCTGCCTTACATACCATTAATCAGACATATTTTTGATGATCGCTTAAGACAGGTTTCATTGTACTAAGTACATTAGTACACTGTAGAGAAGTTTTACTGTATAGTGTATGCTCCCGATTTATACCCTATCCTGCATTATACTCCTGCATGCATGTGTAATTATGTATGTTAATTATATAAGCTAATTACAGCTCTCAACATGCTGTACAATTGTGTTGATCTTTGCAAACAGTTTTGATAAAGACCAGTAAGCTGCTGTCTCATCAGGTCCCGAGGTTATAAAAAAAATTCGTGAGTCTGAAATCATTCTCAAGCATCTGCTTGCTCAGAATCTGACCAATCAGATACTTGAGAATGATCTCAGACTCAGACTCAGAAGTTTTTATAACACTGGACCCAGGTACCAAACTGTTTGACACCATGATCGTTTGGGGGATATGAAAGACTGCATATAAAAGCAGACACTGGTTATTTGAAGACAACTGTTTCTTAGCAAACAAAGAGTACACTTTTATCTTGCTGTCAGTAGACCCGTGTTAACCTTTGCAAATAAGTTGTTCCCCGATGAAAACTGTCGGCGTCTCGTAGCATCTAACCTGTTTAACACCCGGGTCATATTGACTTTTTTGGTTTTTAAATCAAGTAGATATTGTGATTTTTTAATAAAAGAGGAAGTAATTTTCTAATGCTAAACATTTACTAAGCATGCTTAGGGTTAATTAGAATAATTTCCCGGACGCTAAATGGCACAGCACTTCAAGATTCCCTGGCATTTTATTTCTGTGATGGATGGCACTAATGACCAACCCATGACATTCATTTCACATACAGCGGAACCCGTCCTAATGTATTGAACACCGAGTCTTAAAAAGCAAAAGTAATACAGAAAGCTCCTTTAGGAACTACTACTACTACAACATCTACTACTACTACTACTACTACTACTACTACTACTACTACTACTACTACTATTACTACTACCACTAAACAGCAGTTTTCTGCATAACTATCATCCTTCATTAATCCAATTATAATAACTAGTTCCTAGACTATTTTAGACCAAACTTATTTGAATAAATCTACCGAAAAGGAGCATTTAGCAGAGAAAATGTGTTTTTAGAAATGTGTAGTTTTGAAACCATTGTGATAAATAGTGCATTTGCTCCCATGGAGCAAATGCTGTATTTATCACAATGGTTTCAAAATTGACTTTTGCAGTGGCACCAAACGGCATCAGTAGGTGGGAATGAGTTAAGCAGCGACCTGTTTTAAATGACACCCGTGCATATTTATTAAGTGACCACTTTAGAGGGGTTCTACTCCAATAATATAGTTTTTTTGCTTGCAAGCAGTGTGAACATACCGAAATAAACTAAATGGGTGTCTGTCCAGAAAGTGAACTCTTTGACCAACTGGTCCATGTTTCTTCGACGTTATCGACAAAACTTTCAATACTGAAAAACAAACATGAAAAAAGAAATATTGCAACATCCAATATTGCTGTACGCTTATAGTAACACCAGACATTAAATCGTACCTGGTGACTTTCATTATGAGAAAATGAACCTAGGACTTCCCTTCAATTAAACGTGTTTTCATGCATTTGCAAACAGAGTAGACCCAGATCAGGTGGCTCCTGTAGGAGCCGTCTGATCAGGGTCTGCTCTGTTTGCTAATGGAATTTGCAAGATCTGATTTTTAACCTTCTAAAATTGCTGCAATGTTCCATCTTCCATATATGATTATAACTACTTTGTCCATAAATATTCAGTAGTATTTATTAATAGGCATTGGAATTTGGATGAAAACATAGAACATGGAAAAGATTAATTAGCTGCAGTTTTAAAACGACATCATAAAAAAGGGAAGTTTACCAAAACAGAAACTGTATAATCAGATATATATTTTTCATAAGCAAGCAGAAACATACCATGACCAGACGGCTCCAATAGGAGCAGATACATTGTATATTTTTGGATCCATGCTCGAGACGTGCAACAGCATAAATCCATAGCAACTCTTAAAAAGTAAACGAATATGATCAATAAAATCACAAAACATGGTGTTGGTTATCTTAAATAATTTTTATCAAATTTGTCAAATTATTCTTGAAATGCCTCTGTGAAACAATAAAAACGTTTTCGCTGGTACTTTCATTTTATATTTTCTTCTACAAAAAATACTGCTGGTCTATTTCGCCTTGTTGCGAAACTAAAGCACAACCCGAATTGTTACTAAATACATCGGCAAATACATTGTAACACTGTGGTCACTTGAAAGTTTTGTCTTTTTCAATGTGTATTCGATCGGATTTCTTGCTATATACTTTTTTTCAGCATAAAAACAATGATTTGTGTAAATGTAGGCCTTTTAAAACGCGTTGCAAGTAGAGACTAACTCAAATACTCCTTTCTATTCCTTTGCAAATAGAGCAGACTTAGACCAGACGGTTCCTATAGGAGAGTCTACTCTGTTTTCTTATGATATAATGTAGATAATTTTAATTTTCTTCATTTTTCACAAAATATGCAGGACGATATCAATACAGAAAGGTGAACTTTCGCCAAATATTAGCTTGTCGCCAAAACGTACCACGACAAGCTGTGCATTCCAAAATCAAATGCTGCGGTTGAACAGCGACTTCACAGATTGTCTCCAGCTCTAGTTTTTTGTCTGCGCTTTAATCTTTTAAAACCATAATTTATTTATCTCCATTTTTTTTTATTTTACCGAAATGCTTTAATAAAATTGGGTTTAGCCTCCGCCTTCATTCAATACTTAGACGTTTAACATATTTAAGCAGTTTTTACAATAATAGCAGACGACAATTTTGAAACAGACGATATACTGACGTCAAACAAACGTCATTGGGGCATAACTATAGTTAGGTTAGAGTTTGTCTGGTCAATCATACTTCGTTAACGGTGACTTACAACTGTTTCCTTGCCATTCAACAGTTCTCAAGGGATTGTCAGCTGGACCAATTTTAGCCTTTCATCACCATGTAACTACCATCTTCAAAAATTGCCGTCTGTCTTAATTTGCAAAAGTATATCTCTTATGTGTTTTTGTTTTTCTTAAATAGCGTTTGGCAAATTGTCTTGTTTATTAACCTTTAGTCTGGTGCTGGCTGATCTATGATCACCTGTAAAACAGTTTGGATCCTGTATCCATGCTTATAAAACTTTTAGTTGAGTCTGAGTTCGTTCTCAAGTTTTTGATTGGTCAGATTTGAGCCTTTGGCTCAAATCTAACCAACCAAAGCTTGAGAACTCAAATCTGACCAATCAAAAGCTTGAGAACGAACTCAGACTCAACTAAAAAGCTTTATAAGCACGGACCCAGATGAGACGCCGAGAAACTCCACATTGTATAACTCGGCGTCTCACCAGAATCCAAGCTGTTTGTCAATCAGTGAATAGTTTCTCAAAAAGGCTGAATGAATCTGAAAAGGGCATCATTTAACAACAGGAAAGGAGTTAAAACAATTATCTTTGAAGCCATGATACGTGTACTAGGAACCTTGCAACATATCACAAGAGTCATATTCAGTAAACACCCTCTAAACCGTACGTTACTTTAGCATGAATATCGGTCTTGGAGACAGGTGGCAGCTTAATGCAAGGTGAAAGTCATACAGAAAGCTCATCTAGGAGCTTTCTGTGTGACTTTCACCCTGCATTAAGCAGCCACCTGCTTAAAAGTATCTAGATTCTTCTCTACTAGAACTCCAGTTTGGAGGGGCCTTACTGTATAGTCAATATTACATCCTTAGAGTCAACCATTTGAGCGGCTAATGGTCCGTGCTAAATCCCTCAAGTCATTGGTCTGTTCTATATCTCACGAAGTCTCAGACAAGCCAAGTATTGTGCAATAAAAGTTGTGGAAACTTTACAGAAAATAGGTTATTGTTTCAGAACCTATATTTCATCTTATTTGCGATTACAGTAGAACTTCGATATCTCGATTTCGAATAACTCGAACTTCGAGATAACTCGTGCTGAAAGTTCGGTCCTTCCAAAATTTACAATACAAAAGTTCAAAAATGTTTCTCTATACACATCTAGAAACACGTGTGACATCATAATGCAGATCTAAAGTAGTGCTTAAAGCTCCTACAGGTTCCTATAAGCTGTGAACCGTAAAAAGTCGCCCCGTACTTCATTCTCAGTGTTGTTATATTTTCTGATCCTTCATATATTTTCTGAATCATCACTCAAAGAGCGAAAGTATTTGATGAATATTGCGGAACCGAAACAGACTTACTTTCTTTCCGTCTTCCGTTACTTTCCGCCTCACCAGGATCCAAATTGTCTCATACATGTACTCTGAGCGATGGTTTGAAAAGAAATTAATATATGAAAACTGGGAATTGGTTTTCTGTGCACTTTCTGCTGACGAGAACTTTCTCAGCAGCTTAACCCTATACTCCATAAGTACGCCTTTCTATGCCTTTGCAAACATATTAGATCCAGATGAGACGGCTCCTATTGGAGCCGTCTGATCATGGTCTGCTCTGTTTGATTATTATATAATATAGATAATCATGATTTTATAGTTTCTGTCAATGCTAAAATGTTGCGTGTCCATGAACTACTATAGCAATTAATCTAGTTAATATTCATTGAGAAAAGGGTTAAAGGTCAATAAGAAAACATATTTACAGCTACAGACATCATAGTAATGTAGGTTTGTCATTTCAAATTATACTACATCAGTCAGCTTTGCAGGGGTTCAGATAAGATGCGTAAATTAAAACATTTTCAAGATTAACTGCTTTATTTCACCACCTAACCCTATGTTGTGACTACTCTTTAGAATTGTTACTTAGAGACTATTCTAAATAGTGGTCACAACATAGGGTTTGGTGGAGAAATGACGATTTTATTACTGGAGTACGCACCTTTTATCTGTGGCTTTATGAGTCAAGACTTCATATATCATCTTCTTACCAGATTTGAAAATATTCTAACATGAGATAAATAAAAGAAAAGAATAAAGCACATATATAGGAATAGAGTTTGACACAAAAAGTGAAGTCCCTGATCAGAGGCAGCGTTTGATCTATGACTGCACTATTTGTCGTGGTGCTTGTTTGCAACATTGACGGTGAAAGGGTTAACCCTTTCCCTGTTTGAATATTCGTGTAAGAAATAATGACATCACGAATTCTTATTCACTGAATGTTTATAATGTAAATGTTTGGTATTGGTAGAAACTGTAGGGTCAGAGGTATTAAATACCATAAGCAAGCAGAGGAGCACCTGATCAGTAGGGTCTTACAGACAGGGGCCGTCTCACCTGGGTATATTATGTTTACAAATGCGTGAAAATGCGTTTATATATGAGGGACAGGGTTGAAACAGAACCAATGCAATACGTAACGTTCCAATGAAATTTGTCCTACATTACGCTACCACCACAGGGGTCTGGACCGCTTCATGGGGTCTATATGTACTATATAATAACTAGGGTTCCATTCCAACTAGCAGAACGGACATCCGTGTACCACAAGTACAAATATGAATGTAACTCTTGCAATTTCAATGATAATTTTGTAATTCTTTCGGCTATTGAAAGCCAATATATGTTACTATCAAATAAATATAATCTTCTCACGGTAACTTACGCTCAATTATCAATCCAACAACGATTTTCTCAAAATTTCACGTGTTTTCTGGGTCATTGACAAACGTTCGTTCACCCCGGTTTCACTATATCACAGCCATAACCTGGCGATTTTCAGTTCAAAAGATGGTGTGGTTCAATAAAACAACCCAATTATATCACCAATCTCCATTTGTTTTGTCCTCTAATAAGCAACTAGCAACAGCGGCCTTTCCGCCTGTCGTTATGTTTCTATTTCGGATGCTGCCATTTTGCAACAAATTTGAATGGAGCCATTTCATTGGATGAGCGAAGGAAAAGTTGGGAAATCCGTGACGTCACGTACAATGGCTCCTTCCTCGACGATTTGAAGCAAACTGACAAAACTCGCTAATTGTACACCATTCTTTTGATGCTGGGGATTAAAAATTGGAGGTGGGTGGTAGAATTGATTCGTTTTATTGAACCACGCCATTTTTTAACTGCAAATTGCCATGTTATTGCTGTGATATAGTGAAACCGGGGTGAACGAGCGTTTGTCAATGACCCAAAAAAATAGAAAAAATTAGAAAATCATTGTTGGATTGATACTTGTTCATAAGTTACCGTTATAAGATTATATTCATTTGATAGAACAATATATTGGCTTTCAATAACCAAAGGAATTACGAAATTATCATTTAAATTGTAAGAGTTACAGTCATATTTGTACTCGTGGTACACGGATATTCGTTCTGCTAGTTGGAACCCTTGTTATTATATAGTACATATAGACCCCCATGAAGCGGTCCAGACCCCTGTGGCTACCACCTGCCTTCAAGACCCAGAATTAGATGTCATTTTGTGGTTGCTTTAAAGGATGTTTACTGTACTCTAATTTACAGAAGTTGACACATTTACTCTAAGTGTACATACATCTTATAGCGTTTCCAGAAAAGGGATACATTGTATGCAAACCGTGAGGACTTCTGGGTAGCAGTTCTGATCGGAGTATGTTTGGTTCATTTGCTTCAACAATTCGTACTTACCTTAATCTTTATCTCTCTGTAGATAAAATAGACGGCTGCTTAATACAGGGCAAACGCAATGCAGAAAGCTCCTGTAGGAGCTTTCTGTATTTCTTTTGGCCTGCATATTGTTACCACTTTCATCACAGATCCATCATTAGACCTCTTTTTGATGGCCGCTTAAGACAGATTTTACTGCATGCTCAAGCTCTTACCTCTGACCTCGTGCATTTGTTTATATTCCGATTAGTTTAAAGTGATGAACCACTATTAAAAGGGCACCAAACAGCCTGGATCCTGGTCAGACAGCAAATTACTCGGCGTCTCATCTGGATCAAAGTAGTTGTTTACATATGCCTGCCAGGTCGTGCTCAGTTGGATAAAGGTTATATTTTGAGTTTATATGTTAGCTGATTCACCAGTTGGTTTATCTTTAATTTCAAAAACACATCAAATGGATTATGCCAAATAGTTAAAGCGCCTCGTAAATGTAACTTGGACTCTCGCCTGTACCCATAACGTGAGTTAACCCCTTCACTTATGAATATTCATGTAATACATAATTAATGTATGCATATTAATTAACTGTATTTCTATAAGATCTACTCTGTTTGCCAAAGTATCAAAAGTCGTCTTCATTAGATAAAGGGTTAATCGGTTAACG
Organism: Azorinus chamasolen; assembly: GCA_963576725.1. Lineage (NCBI taxonomy): Eukaryota > Metazoa > Mollusca > Bivalvia > Cardiida > Solecurtidae > Azorinus > Azorinus chamasolen. The sequence continues at coordinate 51,162,638 of OY755236.1, forward strand.
TTTAACCCTTTCCCTGTTCAATATTCATGTAAGAAAAATGACATCATGAATATTTATTAGCTGAATTTGTATACTGTAAAGGTTTCAAGGAATGGTTTTGATTTTTACAAAACCTGAAGAATCAGATGTATATCACGTTATAAGCAAACAGAGTAGACCCTGATCAGACGGCTCCTGTAGAAGCCGTCTGATCTGGGTCTACTCTGTTTGCAAATGCGTAAAAAGGCGTTTATATGAGGGAAGGGAGTTGAAGCATAAAGAAAGTGTAAACGTGTCTTATAGAAACATCCCTTTCAAAAACATAACTGTCAGTGCCATCTAAGAGGCATAGGCATTATATAGGTGACTGATGACAACATGGTGATCAATGATTTCCAACGGACACGGGCAGTTGGTTACTTTTAACTCTTACGATGCTGAATTTTCAAATGGACCATTCCAAAATTCAAACAGGTCAAGCTTACAGTGAGTATTTAGGGATATTTCTAAATAAAAGTGTATCATGACAAACAGTGCGGACCCTCTAGGAGCCCTCTCGTCTGGGTCTACACTGTTTGCAAAGGACATTGGTGACTCGTTCCCCGTATGGTAAGGGTTAACTTTATATCGCTTGAACCAAATTCGTGATATGTCGTGACCTTTTCAAAACAGAATGTATCCAAATGAGATACGTCTCGCCAGGATCCATACAACCTAACACTTTGATCATGTTTTAAAGAAGATCAATAGAAATGAAAAATGAGGAAGACAATATTTTCTACGGACGAATGTTTAATCAGCAGACTAATGGTTCAGTATTCACTCATATTCTATATTAATCAGAAATGTGACGTACATGTATTCCCAAGCTGCCGCCTAGAGACATTAACTCTTTCACTGCCAAGAATTGCCGTCTGATTAAGTTGTCGTCTGCTACTGCCATTTTCATTGTTTTATTTTTATTCGCTTTTCATTCAATAAACATAATCATAACATCAAACAGTTTGGATCCTGATGAGACGCCGAGTTACTCGGCGTCTCATCTGGGTCCAAACTGTTTGCATAATTATGTTATCACAGAATGGTCATTAACAGCTAAAGGGTTATATTATTGTGATGGCAATGCTAGGAATACATGTATAACAAATTGTCCGCGAATTGTGAATGTGATCTTCATACCCTATGGGCAAGCTTGTTGGGATACAGTTAACTATTTACTCCCTCATTTAAAGGCCTTTCATGTATTAATTAACAAACAGAGTAGACCCAGATCAGACGGTGTAGGAGCCGTCTGATCAGGGTCTGCTCTGTTTGCCGATTCCTTTTTACAGACCTGATTCTTCAGCTTCTGCCTATACCAAAACATCCTTTGTACAAATGCTATCATAAAAATCAACAAATAAATATTTCTGATATTATTATTTCTTACATGAATATGAAACAGGGAAAAGCTTAAGCCCTTCTGTACCGGACTACGTGTATTAGTAAAGAAAACAAATAGATCATTTCAGGCAGATGACTGCTTAATGTTGTATGGAAGGCATGCATAAAGATCCTTTGGAACATTTCTGCATGGCTTGCAATCTGCATGTCTTAAACGAACATACTTTTCAAAGAAATGTTAAACTTGTAGACTGCTGAGCAAATTGTTGTCAATAGAATGACAAGATTTTCTACTTTTTACGTCAATACTATAGGATTAGAGCTTGTTTTATTGTTGTGACTTGTCCGTTGTATAAATATATTAATGACGGTTGCTTATTCATTATCCTGCTATTTGTGTCCTAACTGGAATTTGCAAACGGCTTTGATCCAGATGAGACACTGAATACCTCAGCGTCTCATCTGGATCCAACCTGTTTGACGCTGGAGCAATAGGTTCTTAAATTTTTATTCAGATTTGGCGTAGTCAAAACTAAACAGATGGATATTTAAGCAGACATAATGTTTTTACAAAGAGGGTAAGGGTTAAATATTTCCCTGTTGAATATTCATAAGAAATAATGGCATCATGAATATGTATTAGCTCAATTCTTATAATGATATATGAGCACAGGGTGTTTTGATACTGGTAGCTCTATCACAATTTCGTAGGCAAACAGAGTAGACTGATCAGACGGCTTCTACAGTAGCTGTCTGATAAGAGTCAACTGTTTGCTAAGGCGCAAAAAGCGTTGATATGAGGTAAAGGGTTAGTTACCAATACATTCAAAAATAACAACTGACCCATTGAGCCTACATATATAAGGTACCAAAATGTTGAACATATACATAATATTTTTCTAATACAATAAAAAACTCGAATAACCTGGGAATTATAGTAGAGAAGAATTAAGATACTTTTATGCAGGTGACTGTTTAATGCATGATGGACGTCATGCAGAAAGCTCCAAGAAAAAACAAATTCCGTAAGGAAGTTCACCCTGCACTAATCTGCCACCTATCTCATTAACCAATATTATGTATACATGTAATACTAAATTAAATGTCCGGTTTAGAGACGTTTTACTGTATATCCGTTTTCTACATGTATATACAGTAAAACTCCTCTAATGCGACCACTAAATGAATAAACATAGCTATCTTAATAAGCAGGTGGTTGCTTAATGTAGGGCAAACGTAATGCAGAAAGCTCCTCTAGCAGCTTTCTGTATTACTTTTGTCCTGCATTAAGCTACCACCTGCATCGTGCACCCAGTATTATACCTATAAATGACACATACTTTGCAGTTTGTAAATATGGAACATACTTGTATTTGCTTAACCCTTTGCCTGTCAATACATGTATGCATGTAACAAATAATGATAACATGAATATAAAATGTCATAAGCTCAAGTTTTATAATGTAAACGTTTCAAGGGGCACTATTGCGTTGACAAAACAGTAAAAACATATCTATACCATGTCAAAAGTATACAGAGTAGACCCTGATCAGACAGCTCCTATACCAGTCGTCTGATCTGGGTCTACTCTGTTTGCAAATTTACGAAAATGCGTTTAAATGAAGAAAAGGGATAACAAAAAGTAGCAGGATAAATAAGTTACGAATAATTGATTAAATTAGTTTGGTATTAAAAGTATCAATTTTGTCGATGTTATTCGCCCGTATTTAGATAAAAGTCTTGTGCATTTAAATCCGCTAGAAAACGAAATTGCGAGTGGCGATGCAAACC